>OZ020560.1:21392631-21992631 GCA_963971465.1 Lepidochitona cinerea | reverse complement strand
GGAGTAAATGTTTGGTGAAAAATAACCAATCATCTGATAAAAAAATTGAGTTCACACCAGGAAATCTAGGTAGTATTATGACTAAGTGTATATCTGAAGACAAGTACAATTAGTACATATACATAGAGGATATTTGTTGTTTATCGGTAAATACCATTTATATTTCAATAAATCTGTATTTGAACGATCCACGGGATGAAATATAAATAGTATTTACCGATAAAACATCAAATATTCTAGTTATTATATAATATTAGTGAGATTTGTTTGTATTTTCTGCGACAAACTGAATGATTCGCAATCGTCTCTTGACCTAGAAAATGACCTAAATTTGGGCCCATCACACATGGGCCTGTACGGCGTAGGATAAAATAGCGTGTCATATGGGGGTTCAACACTACAAAAACTAATAAATGTGCATCGAAAATTCTTAACAGTGAGGTTCGCTGTCATCGACGGTGAAGTTGAATATTTCCTATACTTGAGTTTTAAATTAAACTTTTAAGTGGCAAAGTCTTGTTATTTTAAAATGAAGATTTACTAGATTAAGTGAGATCTATAATTTATCGTTACCAGAATCAATCGAGTCGCCTCTTTCAAGTTCAATGCTCCAGCTGCACCACATTAGGCCCTATAAAATGGGGTAGACTTGCAACCCGTTTTGACGTTTAGCGAATCCTGCTTGCCCAGGCCTAACACCCCAGGTCGAGTTCGATGAGCACCACAGAAAGGCCAAAGCAAAAAAAATGTTTGGTTTGGGTAAAAGTGTTTAAATAGAGGTTAACTAACGAGAGCCCGTTTGTTACGATGAATATCACTCGAGTCTATTAATTTTCAAAGTCACGAGCCTCTGGCGAGTGACTTTGGAAATTAATAGATGAGAGTGATATTCATTGTAACAAACGGACTCGAGTTGGTTAATCTTTTTCTCACAATACACAAAAATGATGCATTTTATTCTGAAATGCAGCTCAACATCGCATCGTTCAACCCAGCCAACCTTTCTGGATTCTAATGAGGTCAACCGCTTTACCGCGTTGACATGGAGACGTTATTCATTACGCTACACAAGAAAGGTCTCTAAAATCGAACAGTTTTGTTGCTCACGAACTCTTAAGAATAAAGAGATAAAAAATTTATCCTACAAATGAATGGCACTTCTTAGAATAAAACAAAAATAAACATATCAATAGTTTAATGTCTGCAATCCGATGACGAAGTCAGGTTTTGCTGTGACCTCTATACCGACACAATTACGATAACTAGGTCAATGCATCTTCCTTGAGAAATCTGCGAGACGCCAGTTTAGGTAGATTGATTGATTGAATATAATTATCCCGTGTTTAATTATTGACACAGAAAGTGTCATCGTTTGCAGTTAGGAGTAAATACGGCTATGATATATTCGTATTTAATCCTAATTTGTTAGAAAAACGGAAGTAAGCAGACGAAGTAGTTTGTTTATGTCAAGAAGTATGTCATGTACGGTACATGCAAATGCTTTCCTTATATGGAAGTAGCTATGACGTGATCGTGGGAAAATCATACTATTTTGCATAAATGTAGTCCGTTGTATGTAAGCCATAACATGATTGGCTACCGACTTGCATAGTTGTGAGTTATACTGCCAATCACTTGTAATCTAACAAGGATGTCTTCAAGTTATTACATAAAAGGAAAACGAACGTATTATCCATACGCTGAGAATGCAAGCTTGTGTTTTGATTAGTTGAACTTGGAAAATCATGTTTGTTAACCAATCAGCAGTAAGTTTGGCCATAATTTCACTAGTTGATTATGACAAAAATAGCACACTGCCTGGAAGTGAAATTATGGGGGGTGTAGTGTGAGAACACCCAATTTATAATGCTAAGAATTTTTCGATAATGAGAATTGATTAAAAATTTTAGCAATTTTTTCAATTCCAATGAAAATAGGAATAGCTGTAATGATATAAATGTTATCGGTAAAAGTGGTGATATCACTTATATCAGAGCTGTGTTACTCAATATCTCACTACTAATTATATAATAAATGTATATATCATCCACTGGGTGTTCGATAGTAGCATCATCTTGATATGCCTTTGTTGTTTGACCGGCTCACGCAAAGTTGCTCTTCAATGAAACGCAAAGTTTGCACAATCCAACGTTTTGATTGTTTTGTGAATGTGGTTTTGACCAACTCCACATCCTTCCTCTCTTACCTCAGCGAAAAAAATGCCTATACTCTTGAGAATGTATCTGTACTTGTCATATTTGGCATCTCCACGGTATTTTATTTTACAACCCTTGTAAATATCTCTGTTTTACCAATCAGAATGTAGCTTGATAAATCGGTCTCTATAGGGCTGTGAATCAGAGCTCATGATTTCTCGACTAATTGGAAGACCGTTATCGCTTTGGGGATGCTCCCTTCCTCTGATAATGACTGACGGATCGATTTGGGTGTGTGAAGGGTGGGGGGGGGGGGAGTGTTGACGATCACGTTTACCTGTCATACGGAAAATGACATTGCTTGCTATGACTTCAAAGGTGGTGGTTATGATTTTATCAAATTAACACCATAAAAGAACAAATCATGTAGATGTATTTAAATCTATACCATTTTCGTCTGGCAAAATGGATACCAAATGATTGATCAAATTGCGATAATGGTAACAAGTAATATAAACACTAGAATTCACGTGGATTATTTCAGATTTTAGAAAAAGACCAGTTCAGGGAAATGTGTAAATGACAAGCCCATCACATTATTAAAATAGCGCTGTGAATAGATATAGACCTTGAAGGATTTATGAACAACTTTGGTTAATTTTGGTTACGATCAGAAATTATGAAAACGGTTTGAATTTCGGCAGCTCATGCCACTTTAAAAGGATACACAGCGTAAGTTTGTTGTCATTCTCCGTTTAACTTCAGCTTAAAAACATAAGAAGTTGTCAATCTCGGATTGAGTCGGAGAAAGTCAACTTTCCACCAAAATGGGACATGTTATTTAGGGAATTCATTGCTGCTGTTGTTTTCTGTCTGACAGTCAGTAAACATACATACTAAAACGAACCAAACGCGCAGCCACAATGGGTCAATAGGGCACACCTAACCCCAACAAAGCCGACGATGGAATTCCCAATAAAACTGCCTATCCAGCGGTCAGTGGGGGCTTGGAAAGTTACCAAACTTTACATAAATGATTGTTTTGAAACTTTACTCTGGGTGGAAGGTGATATGTCGAGAATAATGCGAGTGACTTTACTCTGGGTGGAAGGTGATATGTCGGGAATCATGGGAGTGAATTTACTCTGGGTGGAAGGTGGTATGTCGAGAATAATGGGAGTGACTTTACTCTGGGTAGAAGGTGGTATGTCGAGAATAATGCGAGTAAATTTACTCTGGGTGGAAGGTGGTATGTTGAGAATAATGCGAGTGACTTTACTCTGGGTGGAAGGTGGTATGTTGAGAATAATGCGAGTGACTTTATTCTGGGTAATGACCTAACCCGGGCGGTTTTCCTCTTCCAAGGTTCAAAGCTGTTTGCATGTATATATTGATATGGGTGAATAGGTGTACGAAATACAGTGATAGATGAGGAAGAGAATTAATATATCTAAAAATAACATTATTGTTAAAATTCACTAGAGAGAAGTATATAGTTAACGATTGATAAATGAATTAGCCTGATTCTAACCAAAATCTTAAGGTTGACATAGAATAACCCTATTACGAACAAAGCGAATATAAGATTTAATAACACCCTCTTCAAACAGTTTATCTTCAATTGTTTTCACTAGTTCGGTTAGAATAATGTTTACGAGGCCTGGGCCTAGAGAAGATCCCATCTCTACGCCGTTCATTTGTTGATATAATTCGTTTGTTATGAAAGGAGTATTTGTACAAGTATCATGAACACGTTTTTAAAGAGTATTCTTCCTTCATTGCGTTGTTGTTAATTCATTTTTATTAATGCCTTTCAAGATAATGCCCATCGTTTTAGTCAATGGTACATTAGTGAAGAGAGAATATACATCAAATGAGACAATTGAGTTACCTTTATTGAAAAAGACAACTCTTGACAGAACGAATATTTTTGCTGCTCCAAGGAGTACTTTAAATCATTTTCATTTTAATCAGAGGCCCGATCAAATCAGACAGGTATTATCCTACACCATATTACGTAGTTCTAATGGTATCTACAATAGGCCTAAATGGGGTTACAATACCAACGTCCTTTGGTATTCCATAGACTTCTACACATTCAGTTCGTTTATTATTACAGAGATAGGAAAAACAACCAGCTGTTATCTGAGACAGTATTTAACCAGTTTGTGCAAAATTGTAGGGGTATAACGTGTAGAATAATCTTTGAGTTCTTAGTCATAAAGCTGTTCGAACACATCAGAAGATTTTTAAATAATGACGTTGTTTTATTACTGACTGAGTGCAATGGCACTTTTTAATGCCATCGAGTTTCTACCGAGTCTTAACGATCAGGAATAAAGACGTCATCGCGTTTTGGGTGTCCGCATTGATTTCTTCAGATGAATTAATCCAGAACCGATTCAGTTGGTTGTTTTTTATAGGGCCAGTCTGGAATAAGGTGTATTCTTATTAAAATCTTTACACTTTCTTCGACAAAATTGTATACATGTTATGCATTAGAATAGAAATAAATAAAAAACGTTCCGGTGAGCTGTATACTGCTGAATAAAAGGTATACAGTGGAAGTTACTACTATTTTTTGAAGGCTCGGATCTTCGTCCTCAAATAGTTGTATCCTAGGCTGTAACCCTTTATTCGGCAACATATAGCTCATCAGGGTGTCAGTTATTTCTTGATTAATCATGTCAAAATAGTTTTTTATAGACAATGTCTACTTGGTCTCTACAATAGCCTACTTTGGTCTTCAATAGATTACGAAGATGTACATGTATGTACTGTATGACTGATCCACCACTTTATTTGTAAAAAAATAAATAGAATCGATTCAGTGTCGAGCAGCCTTGATCTATACAAGGGGGATTTGTGTCACATCATACAAATATTTACTCAATTAATTAGGGATCCCCAACTTGGTGGGGATACCTATTGAAATCGTTCTGCTTTTTCTTTATTATTAGGGATCCCCTACTTGGAGGGGATACCTATTGAAATCGTTCTGCTTTTTCTTTATTAGGGATCCCCAACTTGGTGGGGATACCTATTGAAATCGTTCTGCTTTTTCCGTATTATTAGGGATCCCCTACTTGGAGGGGATACCTTTTGAAATCGTTCTGCTTTTTCCGTATTATTAGGGATCCCCAACTTGGTGGGGATACCTATTGAAATCGTTCTGCTTTTTCCGTATTATTATTATTATTATTCTTATTTGTTTTCCACGGTTTTTGTAGGTGATATAACTCAAACAGTTTTCTAGACACGACTCTCATCTTTCACATACATATTCTTAAACAAATTATCTAGGTCCATTTTTTCTGAATTGTCGCTACGCTACGCCGTTTGTCCGCCATTTTGAAAAAGGCGTATTTGCCAAAATTTTTTCTTCTCTGAAACCGTTCATCCGATTTAGCTCAAATTTCACATACACTTAGTAGAAGTCGGGGGACTACTAAGTTGTCCAAATCAAGAATCTCCGCGAAAATTCATAGCAGACTTTTATTCGTCAAAGTTATGATGTTTTTAACTTTTTAAAAAAAATGCAATATCTAAAAAAACATTTATTGGAACTTAACGATAATTATCATGCTTGTAGACCTATTATAGATCTATTAAATTCCAAAGTTTTATGAACGTGCAACAAGTCACGTGACCAGGACGCCATTTTGAATTTTTGAAAACTTTAATGAGTCATATCTCAGATATTTTTTCTAATAAAGCAATCGGCTTTTTAAATTTAGATAGACAATATTTTTCTTCATCTTTGAACTGCCAGGTAATTTTTGATTGGATCAACGGTTTCGCCGCCATATTGAATTTTATTAAAAAATTAAAAACTTGAGTTTTTCCAAATTGCTTTCAGATATCAACTTTAAATTCAACATACCAATAGTGTTGATGAAGGTCTATGCCTTGTGTGAAAATCAACCCGTTTCAATAAAAACTCAATAAAATATGACTGTTTAAAAATATGATGTTAATAAACTATGTTCAAATATTTATAAGAAAGATCTTCGGCCACACAGACATAAACCCATATCAAGTTAAGGGCAAAAACCTAGGATGTTAATGAAAGATGTGCATTTTATTGATAGAATCTTGGTAAGTAACATGATAGACAAATCTTTTCACCATCGGGGATACAAATACACCCAATATTTTAGGAAAAGAAATAGCACGCAGGGTTTCAATCAATCGCCCATTAGTATAAGACCATAACAGAACTTACGCGGAATTATTCCCGTATAGAGATTAAATGTTCCAGTAAACCACAACTGGCTTAATGACATATTTCAATGTCATTTAACGCTCGCAAGCAAACTTACCGCAAACTGTAAGATGTTGTAGCGACTAACACCAATTAAGGTTTTCACACCGACAGCGACATTGATTTAGTGACCAGCGCCATAACTGCTATGTTCAAGAAGACAGACCTAATCTTGTACAATTTGATGTGACATTATATAAATAATATATAGAACGTTACCAAACTGAAAATATCAGAGACAGTGCTAAACATGTTTAAGGCAAATTATGATTGAAAAATATAACCAAATAGATATTCAATTTCCCGGTTTTAGGTTTTATTTCAGAGATTTCTGTCTCGATGTGGCGAATAATTATGATATAACGAAAAACAAACTGATAAAAACTTAACAGGGGATCCCGGACCTTGAAGTTGCCCCGCTGCAACTTCATCAGCCTCTAGTTATTATTATTCTTATTTGTTTTCCACGGTTTTTGTAGGTGATATAACTCAAACAGTTTTCTAGAGCCGACTCTCATCTTTCCCATACATATTCTTAAACAAATTATCTAGGTCCATTTTTTCTGAATTGTCGCTACGCTACGCCGCTTGTCCGCCATTTTGAAAAAGGCGTATTTGCCCAAAAATTTTCTTCTCTGAAACCGTTCATCCGATTTAGCTCAAATTTCAGATACACTTAGTACAAGTCGGGGGACTACTAAGTTGTCCAAATCAAGAATCTCCGCGAAAATTCATAGCAGACTTTTATTCGTCAAAGTTATGATCTTTTTAACTTTTCAAAAAAATGCAATATCTAGAAAACCATTTATTGGATCTTAACTATAATTCTCATGCTTGTAGACCTAGTATAGATCTATGAAATTCCAAAGTTTTATGAATGTGCAACAAGTCACGTGACCAGGACACCATTTTGAATTATTGAAGACTTTAATGAGTCATATCTCAGATAATTTTTCTAATAAAGCAATCGGCTTTTTAAATTTAGATAGACAATATCTTTCTTTATCTTTGAACTGCTAGTTAATTTTTGATTGGATCAACGGTTTCGCCGCCATATTGAATTTTATTTAAAAATTAAAAACTTAAGTTTTTCAAAAGTGCTTCAAGGTATCAACTTTAAATTCAACATACCAATAGTGTTGATCAAGGTCTATGTCTTGTGTAAAAAACAATCAGTTTTGATGAAAACTCAATAAAATATGACTGCTTAAAAATAGGATGTTAATAAGACTATGTTCAAATATTAATTAGAAAGATCTTCGACCACACAGACATAAACCCACATCAAGTAAAGGACAAAAACCTAGGATGTTAATGAAAGATGTGCATTTTATTGATAGAATCTTGGTAATTAACATGATAGACGGATATTTTCACCATAGAGGATACAAATACACCCAAGATTGTAGGAAAAGAAATTGCAGGCAGGGTCTCAATCAACTCGCTCATTTGTTTAAGACCATAATAGAACTTTTGCGCAATTATTCCCGTATAGAGATAAATGTTCCAGAAAACCACAACTGGCTTAATGTCAAATTTCAATGTCATTTGGCGCTCGCAATCAAACTTACAGCAAACTGTAAATTATTTTAGCGACTGACACCAATTATGATTATCACACCGAGAGCGGCATTGATTTAGTGACCAGCGCCATAACTGCTATGTTCAAGAAGACAGACCTAATCTTGTACAATTTGATGTGAGATTATATAAATAATACATAGTACGTTACCAAACTGAAAGTATCAGAGACGGTGCTAAACATGTTTATCGCAAATTATGATTAAAAAATATAAGTAAATTGGTATTTAATTTCCCGGATTTAGGTTTTTTTCGGAGATTTCTGTCTCGATGTGGTGAAAAATTACGATACCGAGAAACCAACTAATAAAAATTTATCAAGGTATCCCGGACCTTGAAGTTGCCCCGCTGCAACTTCATCAACCTCTAGTTATTATTATTATTCTTATTTGTTTTCCACGGTTTTTGTAGGTGATATAACTCAAACAGTTTTCTAGACATGACTCTCATCTTTCACATACATATTCTTAAACAAATTATCTAGGTCCATTTTTTCTGAATTGTTGCTACGCTACGCCGTTTGTCCGCCATTTTGAAAAAGGCGTATTTGCCCAAATTTTTTCTTCTCTGAAACCGTTCATCCGATTTAGCTCAAATTTCATTACATACACTTAGTAGAAGTCGGGGGACTACTAAGTTGTCCAAATCAAGAATCTCCGTGAAAATTCATAGCAGACTTTTATTCGTCAAAGTTATGATGTTTTTAACTTTTAAAAAAAAATGCAATATCTAGAAAACCATTTACTGGAACTTAACGATAATAGTCATGCCTGTAGACCTATTATAGATCTATAAAATTCCCAAGTTTTATGAACGTGCAACAAGTCACGTGACCAGGACGCCATTTTGAATTTTTGAAAACTTTAATGAGTCATATCTCAGATAATTTTTTTAATACAGCAATCGGCTTTTTAAATTTACATAGACAATATCTTTCTTCATCTTTGAACCGCTTGGTAATTTTTGATTGGATCAATGGTTTTGCCGCCATATTGAATTTTATTTAAAAATTAAAAACTTAAGTTTTTCAAAATTGCTTTAAGGTATCAACTTTAAATGTAACATACCAATAGTGCTGATGAAGGTCTATGTCTTGTGTGAAAATCAACCAGTTTCAATAAAAACTCAATAAAATATGACTGTTTAAAATATGATGTTAATAAACTATGTTCAAATATTTATAAGAAAAGTCTTCGACCACACAGACATAAACCCATATCAAGTAAAGGACAAAAACATAGGATGTTAATAAAAGATGTGCATTTTATTGATAGAATCTTGGTAAGTAACATGATAGACGGATATTTTCACCATCGAGGATACAAATGCGCCCAATATTTTAGGAAAAGAAATAGCAGACAGGGTCTCAATCAATCGCCCATTAGATTAAGACCATAATAGAACTTTTGCGTAATAATTCCTGTATAGAGATTAATTGGTCAACAAAACCACAACTGGCTTATTGACAAATAGAATGTCATTTGGCGCTAGCACGCAAACTTACCGCAATCTGTAAGTTATCTTCGCGACTGACACCAATTATACTTTGACCATCGAGGGTGATATTGATTTAGTGACCAGCGCCATAACTGATATGTTCAAGTGGACAGACCTAATCTTGTACAATTGATGTGACATTATATAAATAATATATATAGTATGTCGCAAAACTGAAAATATCAGAGACAGTACTAAACATGTTTAATGCAAATTATGATTGAAAAATATAAGCAAATAGATATTCAATTTCCCGGTTTTAGCTTTTATTTCAGAGATTTCTGTCTCAATGTGGTAAATAATTACGATACCGAGAAACGAACTGATAAAAACTTAACGGGGGATCCCGGACCTTGAAGTTGCCCCGCTGCAACTTCATCAGCCTCTAGTTATTTTTGGAGCTCTCATGCACTCGTTAGAAGTACTACCGAATCTTCAACAATATAATTATTGGACTGTTGAGAAAATATCTATGGTAAAAGATTACTCATAAAAGAGGTGTGGACGTCAATAAAAACAACCTTAGAAATCACAAAAACCTATTTGTTGTCTAATGTCATATTGGTCTATATTCTAAATATTTGTCTTTATTCTGAAAACTACTTAAAATTTGAATTTGATACCTACCGTAAATCACGTAGAATTTAGACGATTTTGTTTCCAACTAAGGTCATGCGATAAGGGCGGGTGATGTTATTTCCCAGGGATTGGTGAACAAAGAATCGATTAGTGACACTAACGAGCTCACTGCAGGGTATTCATGCCTGTCGCTGGGTTGTGTTGATAGTCGCTTACCGGCCGGCTGAATGCACTCTTTTGTGTATTGTGAGTTATTAATTACAGATAAACATAAATTCAATAAAATCAAAATCCGAACCTTACTACATTTGGTTGGTTTTCTAAAATTGAATCCCGTTATAAAACTTAAAGAAAAAGAAAGAAAGTGGCTAAAAACTGACGCGTCAAACTCAACTGTGTGTATTATTGCCATATTGGTATTGGTCAAACCGTCATTTTCTCAGTGTTTTTATTCAGTTGGCCTCAGAAATGGTTACACAGTTGTTGATATCATTTTTACCTTGTATCTATACGTTCTTGTAAAACATCGGTAAATACATGTTATTATAAGTCTGTTTTATAAGTTTGCCCTGGAAATGTACACGCGTTTCTGGCGAGTTGAAGAAAGCCAGTTGGAATATTCTATTGTCCTTCAAAAGGGGGGAAGTCCAAAGTTCAGGAGATCGGTATATTTTTTCTTCACCAGGCTTCGCTATCGCCGCAGCGAAATTAAAGTGACTTTGATAATATGGTATCTTTCGATTTAAATCTAAAAACAAAAAAATGAATATTTAATTATGGAGCTGTATCTTCTCTGATTTCGAAACTGTCAGTCGCATGGTTTCATCATACAACTATAGTCTATAACACATTACGGCCGTAGTGCTATGGTTTCATCGGATGCAGACTTAGTTTTAGCCTACAGACTACAGTATTTTTTCAGAGCAACTACTTGATCGAAATATGGCTTGTAATCTCCGTACAGACGACGGGGAAGTGAAACAAGAAACATTAACAGGAACCAAAAACATGATCAAGAATAAGAACTATTTGAGAATTTTACAGATCAAATTCTTCGAAAATCGTTTTCGTTATTATTTGTAAGATCCAATAATGCAATATGTGAACTATTTAGTGACTCAACGTATGAACAAATGTATCGAGTCTCCGCCTTCGAACGGTAGGCTACATGGGGCCAGTCAGTTTAATATGTGGATTTTGATTACAGCAAAACACTATAGATTGGTTGAAGGTCAGCTAGCTATTTGCTGAATCTTATTGGCTGTTTCGCTTAATGAAAATTCTCTGACAGTGAGTGACATTTACCACCCCGCCCATACTGGCAATAACCCTTTGTGGTATTAAACTGTTCCAATGATACACTACGGGTATCCGATCAGTTATCGTACAGAACCAATTAAGCGATTAAGCTTTCCCGCTGATGACAACATGCTTACGTATCGAGGCATCTTCTCGCAAAATTTAAACCTTCAAATATAATTACAACTTTTTGTGGAGTTACATTTGTCCGCCGACCCAAGAATAGTCGACTTCGGCCGTGTCGGGGACTTTTCGAACACGAGAAATGACGTCACAACAGCTTCAACGTTGGATGTACGATAACTGGTTCCCGTCACTCTACAAAAACATGCAGACGAGTGGGTGAATGTTCGGTCCCTAAAACTTTATTTCAGAATCCTGGGAGAAATTAAACTATTTCAACAAAAGTCGACTGAGCCCAGCTTCACTTCCGTGGAATTTCTTGTCAATGCAAACACTGATGTAAATTTTAGCATTGAAAAACCGGCAAAAGTGTACGATAACTGATCGGATACCCGTAGTGTCGGCAAGCGCTTTCTAAAAAAAAAATAAAAAATCGGCCATTAATTCCCATTATTCATGCATCGTAATTCATGGACCAGTTATAACTAAATAAGGACCAGTTGTAACTAAATAAATACAAAAATAACGATGGTTTAAACACTTCACGGGAAACTGAACTGATAGATGGACGTGCCTACAGTAAACATAAAGAATTGAACGGGGAATGGTGCTGACGAAACTGCTGTACAAAATATAGACCGGCGGAAATAAACACATTTTTTATATGTGCACCTTGCTTTAATGATATAAATCAAAAAAAATTTAATTCAACATTTGGTGAGAAGGGGACAGTTAGTTTTGGGATGACATAAAAATACGACATGAACCAGCGAAATGTAAAATAATAAGACCGCATAGAAGAAAACCATAGCATAAGTTTACCGTTGACAAGAACAACACATTCACTTCCGTAATGATTTATTTCCTTATTCCAAAAGCGAATTTCGGGAATCTTCGAATAGTTATTAGAGAAAATCTGGTCTTCAGTCCGCAGACAGCGCTTTGTTAGTACATCTATGGCGCACGCTGAGCCAAACAACATGCCTACTTCCGCCAGTGATTAAGCTCTCAGCTGGCGCCCTCCTTTGAAGTAAGCCAGCCTTCTCGAAGTGTCGGATTTTAAGTTAAGAATTAGGTGTCGATGTTTTAAGTGATTTACGGTATATAGCGTAACTCAAGTTGAATTATTTACAAATCTCATGTATTTGCTGTGCAACAAAACTCCCATATGTTGTTTTATGTATGTTTATAATACACTCTCGTTGTCTCTATCCAGTATTGCGGGATGAGAATGGGACCCTTCGGACTAATTTAATTAAACATAACCTAATAGAAAATAGAAATTTGATTGTGTCTGTATTATAATCACAGTTGTGAAAATATTCACCATTTGATCGATCTGCTTTTATCGTACAAAGACTGTATCGTCCTCTTAACCCAGGGAAGGTGAAGCTCACTTTTACCCCTGGATAAACTGAATAAAAAGGCGTTTTCCCATGAAGGTTAACTAATCAGATGATCTGTTTTACTTTGGCAATCAGATAACTTTGCCAGTAGATAGAGACTTGTCAACAAAGAACCACCGGAAAGGGTTGTTTGCTATCAGGGGTCTGTTTTCTCAACCAAATTACATCCGACGTAACTTTGGTATATGTTATCACGACAGTTAGGCCTTACATTGGACATACGTCGGGCGTAAATGTGTTGAGAAACCGCCCCAAACTTTTCATTCCATATTTAAAAGTTAGTTTGCATCCGGGTGAAGTTTGATATTTGTTTCAAATTTCGTATTGACATCAATAACACAAACAATGATACAGGGCTAAGGTGTCATGTATTCCCGTGTTAATGGCATATGGGATGTATACAATTTGAGTATAGAATTTTTTTCTAGTTAGGAATTTGACTTTATGATATTCTGTTAACAGATATATGCTTGGGGCAGCAATTACTTCGGTCAGATCGGTTCTGGATCTGGAACAGACCAGCTTGTCCCACTGAAAGTGACATCTCAAATTGGTAAGTTTTATGTTCCTTATTCCCAGCATGTTTTCTGATGAACACAGAGTAATGTGGATATCTGATATAACGGTTACATGTTTGATTATACAAATATGATTGTGATAAATTGTGATATATAATCTGGTAAAATATACGTTAATTATGTAACAGAAGGAAAGGAACAGAAAGAAGAATATCAAATGTCCAGTGGTCAATAAAACTGCCTGATCTGTAAACTATATAATGATACTATGGTGTGGCTGAATTGAATACAATTTGCAGGCCTGATGACGTCAGTTCCATGTTTTCACAAGTGAATATTAAAATACAACTCTTTTGTCTTGAACAGCAATACATACTTGCAACAGTTACAGAAACTCATAAAACTATAAATAAAACATCACGACATGAGGTGCGCATATGTCAATCAAACAGGTGTTAGGTACATAACATGGCATTTAGGAGGGGGAAATGGGGTAATAAGTCAGCCAGCTTGATTGACACAAATACCTTAATCACCAAAACAATCTTTGAGGTAAATCAGACAGCTTCCAATAGGACGACATCACGAGTAAGGGGCCTAGCCATTTATTCTCCTGTTGATTGTATTACCATACAATAATAAAATCAAGGAGTTACTGGATTAGCACAGCTTTGATTGGACGTATGGACCGGACATGAATTTAACATCATTTTGATGCGAAAGTTAATGAAATGTATTTATTACATACTACTGTCCAAATGAAATAGTCGGAATACTCTTGTATATTATCTGTTCAAATTATTACAAAACAAATCTAGATACTCCTCCTCTGGCTTGAATATAATTGGTCGCACCACATCTATACAAACAACCAAAAGACATGTGACACAACAACTCCATTTGATAAAGCTAAGCTTAAATAATGGAATGAACGTTTTTGAGTTTTCTTAATAAAGCGTATCAGAGTGGTTAGACCCAATTATTGAAATGGAAAGAAAATCCAACTAAATGTGAAAACTCGATAGAGAAGTAAGCCAAATACATTAGCCTTCCTGGCGTTTAGATGGTCTGTGGAGGTTTTAATGTTACAATTTTGGTGGGGTGGGGGTGGGTAAGATCTTTTGGTCAGTTGGTACTTTTGTCGCCATATAACCGTAGTTGTTGAGTGTGACGTTAAGCCCCAACCAATCAATCAATCAATCCATTGCTTTTTTATTTGGTGCTGCCTCGCCGAGACAAGTTGGCAAAGACACCCAGCAAGCCCCATCACGCAGTCACTGCTCTAACTCCTAATGCTGAGCACCAAGCGAAGCAGCAGCAGCTCCCACTGTTAAAGTCTTTCGTCTGACTCCACTCAGATGTAAACCTGGATCTCCCAGCCTTGAAGCGGACGCTCTACCAACTGAGCTATCGGGGCTGATCAATTTGTTATTGCGTATAGTCTCCATTAGCTCCCAATCTGCGTTTCATCCCGCCAGTGAGACGTCTGATCTGTTGAAGGGGTAACTGCCACCAATGCCGATGTAACGCGGCTTCGAATTCCTGCAGATTTGGTACAGGAGGCTCTAGGGCTTGAATGTTTCTGTCCATCCTGTCCCAAATGTGCTGTAAATGATTCAAATCTGCACAGTTACCCCTTCAACAGATCCGATGTCTCACTGGAGGAAGGGGAAAAACGGGTTGGAAGCTAATGGAGACTATACGCGCTATTGACCCTCTGCTTTAGGGATGTGTTCTACACTCTTAAAGTGACATTTTTACTTCAATATGTTCAACCTTTTTCTTATCGCCATATTGTGTGATTTATCGGTAAATGTGAAAGGGCCGCAACTCTCTGAGCTAGTTGGCTATAGGATATAATTTGTCATCTTAATCAATCTGCGTTTTCATTGCTTCTAAAATTCAATTTGACGAGGACTTGTGCGATACATTTCTACAGCATATCCTCTGATATGTGATAACATTTATATAGCACAGATACACTAGAGGATGATAGGGCTCTGTCCGGTTGCTTCCTAAAACTTATAATAGTCGAACTTCGTTGAAATGGGTTTTTGCAATATAACAAGATGTTTGAGTTTAACAAATTACATAATTAAATCAATCAGACACTAATATTTCAGGGACCACAGCTTTAGATCTTTTACTGGCTTTCATTAACCATCATATTAAGAGAAATCAATCCCTGATAACCAACAAAAGCACATTTGAAGACTAATCAAATCAGTTCCCTGTTGTGATTGTTATGGTCTAACAGTCCAAAACAAGCCGTCAAGAATATATAGCGGGCTCAGACACAACAATTTTCACTTCTGACAACTTTACTATACCAATCATCATAACAAAAGTAAAAGGGATCCTCCAATAGAATTCAATATCCAAATGTCAATTGACTTATTACTTAATGACCTCCATCTGGATATTTATAGGAAAAAGCAATGGCGGAGAGATTTCTGTACACAAAATTAAAGACAAAGGAAGCATTATTTTCTCAAGTGAACTCATTAAGTTTCAAATATTTGAAATTGTAACTAGAAAAGATTAGTTTTATCATGTACAAGCTCTTTTCACGACAAATAGTGTTTTTAGGAAAATCAATTAAGGTTATTTGTCAGTTGTCGTTGTTATGTGTGTATGGACTGATTTGACAGGATTGACCGATTATTTGTTCCATTGTGAACACATACACCGAAATCCTGTTTGGACCCTGATCCGAATTCGTTGTATATTGTGCCCATATAGTAAAGGTATGTCTCCGTGATCCAAGCAGCACCCAATTCAATGCAGATTCAATATTTAGTTTGGTTGCCCTCATTTAAACCATCTGAGAAATAAGGATTTACCTAGATGTTATTATAATTTCCTTAATCTACATAAGATAAGCAACATGTTTAATTACCCATGCAAAACGATCTGTGTTAATTTAGCTATTTTTATCAAGCGAGTTTTACAGTTGTATGAACCAAATGTGAAAATGTGACCAGACACTGCTACCTGCCATGTAAAATCCGTATAATTTTTTTACCCAGTATACCAAACTGGTCATAGAGAATGAAGAATTAAATTTGATTGAAATCGTTTTTAAATCAGTATTTGACAATCTGTATAGGACATTTTGGATCGTTCACTCAATGATTTGTAGAAAATGTTTGATTGAGCCTTTAAAGATTGGTAGAAGGTTAATAATGCAACGCTTTTAAAAGGTACTTTTTGGATAAGCCGGTCAAGGGATTTTGAAATGAGAGATCAACGATTTTCAGACATTATCTGGATTGAGTAAGTAGCCATTGACAGGATACATCTGGGTTGAGCTTACATCGATTAGTACAGACATGAGACGCATGTAGAGGGTAGATATAAACACACTGGCAGAAATGATTTTGGATTGAGCGTTCAACGATCGGTACAGACATACAACGATTATAGAGGGTAAATATAAACACACTGGCAGAAATGGTTTTGGATTGAGCGTTCAATGATTGGTACAGGCATACGACGATAAATAGAGGGTAAATATAAACACATTGGTAGAAATGAGTTTGGATGGACTGTACCCGATTGGTATAACGCATATTGAACAGAGCTTCACAGATATATGATAAGAATATTGGATAGAGAGCATGACGATTGGTGGAAAAGATTTTGGAGCATAAGTTCAACCCTTATTGGATTGAACATCCATTGCTAGCTGGAAGAGATTTTTATAATTTCCCTAATCTACATAAAATGTGTAACATGTTTAAGAACCCATGCAAAAAGATCTCTGTTCATTTGTGATTATTGGATTAAACATCCAACGTTAGGTAGAATAGATTTTTGTTGGTGCTTCCATTGATTTTATGAAACTTTTTATGGATTGAGCGTACAATACTTTGTAGACAACATTTTTTATTGAGCTGCAAGGATTGATAGTAGGTATTCTAGATTGGACATCTAACAGTCGCAAGAAGGGGTTTTGGGGCTTGAACCTGTTTGTATAATACATTTTAGATATAGTTTCCATCAATTGTTAATTTTTTTCAAATGAGCATTCAAAGATTGGCAAAATGCCTTTTAAATTCATCGTCTATTGGTACTTAGAGGGTAGAGGCTTTTGGTAGGGTGTCCAAATATATTAAAAGAAGATATTTTCCAATGAGTGTCTAGCCATTAAAAATGCACCCCTTATATGACATGTTTTCATTTGCAATTAGACAATCGGTAGAAAATCTGGAGGGTTGGTCGTACAAAGAGTATTCAAGGCCATTGCTTCAAGGCCATTTGCATTGAGTGAAAGTGTATAAACATTCAGAGAAAATATTCTGGAATAAGTGTCCAGAAAATGGTAGAACATATTTTAGATTGAGCGTCTAGCAATATGTTGAAAACATTTTTGATCGAACACAAAATGAGTTTGAAGAAATCTGGGCTTTGTCATCCAACGATCGGTAGAATGCATTATGGATAGAGCACCCAACGATTGGTATTACATATAGTTGATCGTGTATCCGACCACAGGTAGAAGACATAGTAGATATGTCCAATTAATAACCTTAAATTAAACTTCTCTATCATACATGTAGTGATACTTGGATGAATCAGTCAATTGAAGATTTATTTGACATTCTCGGATATCCATTATTTTCCACAAATAGTTAAAAAAAGCGTGGAGGTGTTATGATGATATATATCCGCAATGATATAAAATGAACCATAAATACTGTCTACAATTAATAATGATGGCCCATATCAATCCCTTCGTATAGATTTTGAGTTTCCAGGAACAAAACATGTGGTCGGTGCATTTTACCGGCCAACTGGAAAAGAGGTGAGCTTATTTAATGAATACCTGCAATCAAATCTTGAATAAAACAAAATAGAATAAAGAGAGTGCTTACCTTTGAAAGATTTCAAAATTGATTTATAGCACGCAAATGATCACCAAATAACGCTAAATGTTCTCGATTTAATAACACTCTTCTACTTATGCCCTAGTATAAGTAACCCAGACAGAGTCACATCTCACTGTGCAACGCTCATAGATAATATGTTTACAAACCATTATGAACACTATAAAACATCTGGGATAATACCTTTGGAAACTACTGATTATTTGCCCATTGTTCATATTTAAAAACTCAAAAAGAAAAGACAATTGCTGAATAAATTTGTCTCATAGCATAAAATAACTCCTCGAAATACAAATTTTGTTTAAGCCAAAAATTATTGATAAGCCTTTGCTTAGATACATAGAAATAATTGACTCTAGCTCTGCCTTTAGTGCCCGGGGGGAACAGTTTGATAAAATATATAATGATTTATTTCCAATATAAATACCTAGAAATATTGCCAGATAGAGCATCCCCAAACCATGGGTTACTAAAGCTAAAGTCAATACGCGGAAAAAAAAATAGACCGCTTCATACAATGTCAATTCCCTTGTCTCGGTGATCAATCTAGCTTTTGAAAGTGGTAACTTCCCGACTTAAAAAAAAGGTGCCAAGGTCACCCCAGTTCATAAAGGGGTGGAAAAAAATGTCCGCCCCATATCCGTGTTGCCTTGCTTTAGTAATCCTCAATCTGACATTATTTGATGATGACACCAGTCCATTTCTGTCCAATAAAAACCTTGATGATCTCGCAGCTAGATGATAGCTGACAATGCTTCTTGTAATTGTGTAAACTTTATACTTTGTTTTGATGTATGATATTACTCAATACAATTGTTCATTGCTTTATGAAAACTAATGCTTTATGAAAGAGGCTACATGTATGTAGATGCGGTAAAGGTTGTATCGATTTTAATTTTGGACAAATGTATTTCGAAGGAATTATCAGGAGTTATCAGGAGTTTGAAACATCCTTCATTTCAATCTTAGTAAATTGAAATCGAACATCCTCTTCAGTTATATTATTTGTAGGATATATAATAAGTTATAGGATTCTCAAATCCATTTTGGCATTGACCAATCATTTGGGAAATTTGGTGTGGAGTTTTCAGATTACAGCCACTTTCTACCAAAGAAACTTTGTTCTTGTCCAGCCAGCCACCAACTGAAGAAATCAATTTCACATATCAAATTTGCGCTCCGTTTACAATCAGCCTCACTTTCTGATGGTGTTCTATGGTGGTCGCCAATTGATCTCTTGTTTCTCAATGATAAACTAAATTTGCATTCATTAACGAAATAAACAATTTATTTACTATTTATTTATTACATATATTTCATCCACTGAAAATGGCTCCTCTTTTTGTTCATCCCCTATACAAATTACCCCAAAATTACAGATATAATTCACTCGTTTATCTGCAGTTCATCGTTGTTTGACTAGAAAACCTTACCTAAACTTGTTTTGTCCATTATATCTGTCTAGCTAGGGGGATTTCAATATTAATCTTTTTAACACCGAAAATTATCCACCTGGCAAAGAATTTCTTGATATTTTGCAGTCATTTCATTTTTTTCCTGTAATAACAAAACCTACTAGAGTGACATCCCATTCAGCTACACTAATCGACAACATTTTCACAAATACATTTACCGAGCCTGTACTATCAGGTTTATTTTTGACGGACATCTCAGACCATTTTCCCATTTTCTGTTTAACAAAGATGAGGCATTACGTACAAAGCCAGTAGAGCACATCACACGCCGATATATAACCCCTGATAAAAAAACACCAGTTTGTCAATATGATAGAAGATTCTGATTGGGGACAATTGTGTTCATCAGAAGATGTAAACGAAGCTTATGACACTTTCTTAAACCCCTTTACTGACATATATGACGAATGCTTCCCTTTAGTTACCAGTTCAAATAACCCCGAAAATAACATCTCCTTCATAAACCTTGGGTAACAAGATCCTTACTGCTATCAATTAAAGAAAAAAACAGACTCTTTAGAATACAAAAACTGACCAAAAACATTTTGATAAGACAACAATATCGAAAGTACCGAAACAAACTAAATCACTTATTAAAAATTAGTAAAAAAGACTATTTCCACGCTAAAATTCGAAATTCTGAAAATGACATCAAAAACACTTGGAGAGTCATTAATGAGCTTTTGTGTCGTAATCGCCACAATCAAGTAATTAGTACTCTCAAAACAGATGCCGAAACTCTAACCGATCCACGGAAAATTGCAAATAAATTCAATGACTACTTTTGCTCTGCAGCGCAACTACTTGCTGACAAAATTCCTGATGGAAACGGACATTATAAAGACTGGCTTACGCTACCCCAGACCGATAACTTTGTGTTTTCTCCTGTAAATGAACATGAAATTATTAATATAATATCCAATTCCAAAAATACCACGCCGGGATTAGATGGTTTAAAAATGTCCCTGTTAAAACTAGTTTCAGATAAAATAGCTTCGCCGTTATCTACTGTAATAAACCTGTCCTTCCACTCTGGTATTGTCCCATCAAAAATGAAAAGTGCAAAAATCAGTCCGATATTTAAAGCCGGATGTGAAACAGACGTAAAAAATTATCGCCCGATATCGATTCTTTGTTTTAGCAAGATATTAGAGAGAGCCGCTATCGTCCGAGTACTGGAGTTCCTTGAACACCATGCTATTCTCTCTATCAATCAGTATGGTTTTAGGGAAAATCATAACACATTTCTGGCCAGTTTATCTCTATATGATAAACTAATTTCTGCGAAAGAATCTAAACAGCTAAGTGCTGTGGCTTTTTTAGATCTATCAAAAGCGTTTGACACTGTCAATCACGAAATTTTATTGAATAAGCTTGATCACTATGGGTTCAGAGACTGCTCAAATAAATGGTTTCGGTCATACTTGTCTAACCGATCTCAGGTTACCCATTGTAATGGTGTTACCTCATCAGAGGGTCAAGTATCAATCAGTGTGCCTCAGGGCTCGATCGTGGGACCCATTATGTTTCTACTGTACATTAACGACTTGCCTGGTGTACTTAAAAAAGTTATGTACATATTATTTGCAGATGACACTAGTATATTTTATTCATGTGATGACCCTGACGTACTTTTTAATGTTTTGTCTGAGGAACTTAATCTACTTCATAATTGGTTTTCCTGTAACAAACTTCTACTTAACCTGGAGAAGACCAAATTCATGCTCATCAAACCAAGATCCAACTTTAAAGTAAACCATTACCAGCTCCATATCCAAGGAAACAAAATCCAACAAGTCCATGACTATAAATTCTTGGGGTTATTTCTAAATGACCGTTTATCATGGACTACACATATTAACCTTGTATGTAAAAAGATTTCAAGGAATATCGGTATCTTAAATTGTATCAAAAACTCTGTTAACTGCAAAACTTTGTTTATTTTGTATTATGCTCTGATATATCCTTACTTATCCTATTGTAATATTTTATGGGGTAATACTTATGTTACACATCTCCAGCCCTTAGTTATCCTCCAAAAGCGTGCTATTCGTGTTATTTCGCATAGTGGTCGTCTCCAACACACGGCACCTTTATTTGAAAAGTTCAAAATTCTTTCTTTACATGACCTTAATTTATTTCTAGTTTTACAGTTTGTTAACAAATATGTTCATCACCCTCCTCTACTGCCTATTCAATTTAGAAGTTATTTCATTAAGCAGTCCGAGATTAATCCCTATACTACCCGTGGCCATCCACTCAATCTGTACAAACCTTATTACAGAACTGATTTGTTGTTGTACACAACGAAAATCAAAGGCCCATGTGAATGGAATAAATTGCCCTCTTGTTTAAAATCAATAGCCTCCTTATCTTTGTTTAAGAATCACCTTAAAAATACATTGCTTCATAAATAGGCTTGAAACCTTCACACAGCTGGTTTTTGTTTATACACGTTCATGTATTTATGTGTATTGTATATATATATTTTTTTTTTCTTTCGTTTTTTTTTTTTAGAAAATTGATATATCCTTGGCTACGGCGATTCGATTCACATTTTTGATTATCTTTAGATCGCATATTGTCGCCAAGCTGTGCCAACCATGCCACAACCCTAGAATTCATTTGTATTGTATTTGTCTATAATGCCTTTAAACTTTTTTTATTACATTATATACTTACCTATTCATGGGAAATAACAAGCCCCTTGGGGTTTTCTCCCACCAGAACAATGACTATATCTTACATCAAGATTGTGCTGCTTTAAATAAGTTCTGGCAAATAAACTTTCAATCAATCAAAAAGCTATTCATTTTACTTCGTCTTTACCACAAATTTGGAGATTTACTTCCACATAAAATGAAAGAATTGCGAAATATATCACTTTTCAAATCACGTCTGCAAACGTATCTCTTAAATGATATATAATCTATGAATAGCGATGACAGATAACAAATAAATCCAAAAGCAAAATAAGAAAATAGAATTAAACGAGTTAATATAGTTGTTTGCCAGTCTAATTTACTCTGTGTAGTCTTATATACATGTATACATATAGAACGTCATAGTTTAATCTCAATATTCCAACTTTAATAACGTCATCGGCAGGAGAGTTATGAGTACATTAAAATACAGTGTGCCTTTATTGAGATCAGACTAAAGTCATTTGATGTACTCATAATTCTCCCAACGAGGACTTAATTAAAGTGGAAATACTGAGATTACACCATGAATATTACAGAGTTTCCTAAAACTTTATTATGTTAAGTTGTTCAGTGGATCAAACATAGCATCATATTCTAGAGATTTGTAGCTTATCTTAATATCATTGTTTATCCTGCATAACTGGATAAAACAAACGCCCTCAGGTTTTCATCTCGCCAGATTTTTTTGTACCATTTGATAAAAATATATTTTGTTAATTTAAATTTACAATCTACCAACATGTTTATCAAAACTAATTAATGAAATTGAATAAAAATAAAAAAATAGAGCATACAGTCATCGGTAGAAGGCACTGTGAATTGAACATCCAACTATTGGTTGAAGGTATTGAAAAAAGAACATCTGACTATTGATAAAAGGCAGTTTGGAGAGAGCATCCAACAATTTGTTAAAGGTATTGTGGATAGAGCATACAACAATTTGTTAAAGGTATTGTGGGTAGAGCATACAACAATTGGTAGAATGTATTGTGGGTAGGGCATACAACAATTGGTAGAATGTATTATGGGTAGAGCATACAACAATTGCTAGAATGTATTGTGGATAGAGCATCCACCAATTGGTAGAATGTATTGTGGATAGAGCATCCAACAATTGGTAGAATGTATTGTGGATAGAGCATCCACCAATTGCTAAAATGTATTGTGGATAGAGCATACAGCAATTTGTTAAAGGTATTGCGCATAGAGTATACAACAATTGGTAGAATGTATTGTGGATAGAGCATCCAACAATTTGTTAAAGGTATTGCGCATAGAGTATACAAGAATTGGTAGAATGTATTGTGGATAGAGCATCCAACAATTTGTTAAAGGTATTGTGGATAGAGCATACAACAATTTGTTAAATGTATTGTGGATAGAGCATACAACCATTGGTAGAATGTATTGTGGATAGAGCATCCAACAATTTGTTACAGTTATTGTGGATAGAGCATACAACAATTTGTTAAAGGTATTGTGGATAGAGCATACAACAATTTGTTAAATGTATTGTGGATAGAGCATACAACAATTGGTAGAATGTATTGTGGATAGAGCATCCAACAATTTGTTAAAGGTATTGTGGACAGAACATCCAACAATTTGTTAAAGGTATTGTGGATAGAGCATACAACCATTGGTAGAATGTATTGTGGATAGAAAATTCAAGTATTGGTTTCAGTTTTAGTTTAGTTTATTGCAGGAACAAACTCTCAAGGTGTCTCTCCTGTATACAAACGATACCTATAAAATATCACATTTCACGAGTTATACATGGATTGCCTATCAACATTTCTAAATTAAGACTACCTGGCTGCAAATAATTTACTTGAGGCTATTGAGTAACAGGTACACATGTACTAATAGTTTCTTTAAATATAATGCCTCCTAAATATTCTTTGATATAAAATAAAAAGTTTCTTATTAGTAGTTAGAATTCAGTATGGTTGGTCATACACAAACATAGGGTTTGAGAGATCTAACACAAATATCATGATATTTTGGACAAAGTAATATAAAGGGGTATTTGTTTTCCACTACGTTATGAGAACAAACAGGGTAAAATCTGAGTGGTCTAGGAAGGATTACGTTTCCTCCCTTCCTCTTCCCAGACCAAGAAACCCACACCTGAACCGAGCAACAGGTCTTAGAATTGTTTGCCCAATAATGAATTGAAATACTATAGCAACCAATATATCTAGGTAGCTCAAAATTAAAGCTGGGTTGCACGTATGAATCAAATCGTGTAGACTCATTAAAGTGTTTACAAACTAATTATGTATAAAACAATCCAATATTCTTTGCTTTATGATATTAAACAATGTAAACGAACAACGTTCCATATGATAACCATAAGATAGTGTTAAGCATATTCATTAAACAAATCCTTAATACTTGTACTTAAGTTATATAGTGATTTTAACCTAATATAGGACATCTGTTGACAATGATACAGTTTATATGGTAGACATTCCTTACTACTCACTAATTTCATCTAATATTGAACAATTCCTTCTTTGACATCAACAACTAAAGGGACTCGGAGTTCACCACAGGGCATTAGGTGCATTTTTCAGCAGGCCTATCAACTATTGTTTGTGAATCAACTCAATAGGTTTGAGATGAACAATCCTCCATAATTCCCATACAGCAAACTGGGTTTAATCATTTTGTCAAAAATATCCAATTTAACAACGATATCAGCATTTAGTTTGGTGAAACATCTCTTTAACACAAAATAATGCTTTCCTTGGCTTATCAGCCAATGAGTTAACATCATCCTTAAAGGATAAATTTATTTTAGTTTAACACCAATGTAGGAACAATCCTCTACCACTTCTAAAGCCTAATCTCCATAGCACCATTGGTAATTATTTATATTGCATTTTTTGTAGAAAATACTAACACTTTAGTTTTCACCACGTTTACTGTAAGACCCCACATATGGATTCAATTTATTTAGCAATACCTGTAAGCCTTCTGTCGTCTTAGAGAATAAAACGGCTTCACCTGCAAAGAGCAGGACAAATATTTGGAACTCATTATAATACACATCTATATTTGAACTCACGACTTAGGGTAGTAGGTATTTTAGATTGAGCATCTAACAGTCGCAAGATGGGATTTTGACTTAGCTTGAACCTGTTTGTAAAATATATTTTGGATTTAGTGTCCATCGATGGTTAATTAGTTTCAAATGAGCATTCAAAGATTAGTAAAATGTCTTTTAAATTCATCGTCTACTGATACTTAGATGGTAGAGGCCTTTGGTATGGTGTCCAAGTATATTAAAAGAAGATATTTTGCAATGAGCAACCATTAAAGAAGAAGAAAAGGAAAGAACTAAGTAAATACAGTACAGGCGCAACACATTTTCCTTTCTAATGGTACCAAAACCATATTTCTACGATTTTTCCTCGCCAAACTGTGCTATAAGAAAGTTAACAATCGTTATCAGAGAACGTCTAAACTGACTCGGCAGCCATCTTCACAGCAGAGCTTAGCTATGTGTCTCGATCGGCCAATCAGCATATGCCTGGCCACCAGTCACTCGATAGCCTAGGAGAAATTGGTCAACTCTGAAAGTCTGCCATTTAAACCTAGGTTAATTTCGATCTTTTCGAGGTGCTAATAAGAGAAGACGAACACTCTAACAACTCTGAAATGTACACTGGCTAGTAAATCAACCTTTGGGGAAGACGTGACAGGCTGCATATGTTGTCTACGCGTTTTGTGGGGGTCATTGTAGAATTTTCAGAAAAGGTAGTCTTACCGCTGACATTGCAGGTTATAACCATACAAGATATGGTAAGCTCGCAAGGGAAGTAATCTACTAATACTTTTTCTGGTCAATTTCAAACCGCTAATGGCGCGCTCCACTGACGATCAAGCATAAGCTTGTCTGGCAGATTCATTTTGATTGTATTTTCACACCGTAAACCACGTGCAAGACTCACACACACAAATACGATGGTCTATGGGAGCCCATTCCATACAATTACATGATGTTTTTTTGTTTTCTCCTCCTTTAAAAATGCACCCCCTATATGAGATGTTTTGGTTTGCAGTTTAACAATCAAGGTATTCAAGGTCATTTACATTGAGCCAATTAAATATTGAGAGAAAATGTTCTGGAATAAGTGTCCCGAAAATGGTAGAACAAACTTTAGATTGAGCATCTAGCAATATGTTGAAGACATTTTTGATCGAACACAAACGGTAGTTTGAAGAAATCTGGGATATATCATCCAACGATTGGTAGAATGCATTATGGACAGAGCACCCTACGATTGGTATTACATATAGTTGATCGTGTATCCGACCACAGGTAGAAGACATAGTAGATATGTCCAAATAATAACCTTAAATTAAACTTCTCTATCATACATTTAGCTATAACTGAAACTATAACTGAATAGATTAACTATAACTGAAGTCAATAATGTAGACATGGGATGAGACAGACAAGCAGGTAATCCTAAGGCTTGTACTTTCTGTGTTTGGAATATTAATGGGATTTGTCTGATCAGTCATTTTTAAATTTCCGAATTTGATATTTTGTGTTTCACGGAAACTTGGTGTGACCCTAGTGTTTCTCCAAGTATTGAAGGCTACACTGGGTACTTCAAACCAGTTGTTACATGTAGAACAAGTCGAGTCGGCAGGGCGAGTGGTGGTATCACATTGTTCGTAAAAACTCACCTTGCTACCGGTGTTGAAGTGCTACCTTCAAGTGACCGGGGAATTCTCTGGCTGAAACTCCCAAAAGAAACATTTGGTTTATTAAATCATCGTGTTTATGGTATCATCTAGAACCCATCCTCTCCAGGGGGGGGGGATATGTCGGATGTAAATGACTTTTTTGACTCGCTAGAAAACGATATAATTCTTCCAAAAAAATCTAAAATTTATCTGTTTGTTTGTGGAGATTTCAACGCTAGGACTAGTTGAAGTTCTTCAAACTCTGTTGCCAAGATATTGATGATGGGCTGCAAATAGAGTTGAAGGACCCGCCATGTTGGAAAGTCTGTTCAGCTCTGCACAGACTCGCTGTGTGCAGATTTTCTCCTAATTTAAGCAACGCAACCGCCCCAAACCTAATACACATTCAGTTCGATCTTTAAGTTCACCGTTCCACCAAAAAAAAAGCGTTCAAACACTCACATCTGTGTTGCATCCTCATAATTTTTTGAGGGACAGCCCGAATCTCCCGCTGGCCTCCTTGTTTCCGTTAGACTCAACTGGGGAAATGTACGAGCACAAGTTGACCTTTTGAGCCTCGCTTACGGATTTTCTTGATAACCATACGAGTCCGCTTGAAGTGTCATTTCCAATGAAAACAAGTCAACTTGTGCTCGTACATTTCCCCAGTTGAGTCTAACGGAAACGAGTAGGCCAGCGGGAGATTCGGGCTCTCAATCAAAAAACGACGAGGCTGCAACACAGATGTGAGTGTTTGAACGCTTTTTTTGGTGGAACGGTGAACTAAAGGATCAAACTGAATGTGTGTAAAGCTGGGGCCGGTTGGTTTGCTTAAATTAGGAGAAATTGAGAGAAAATCCGCGAACAATAGAGTTACATGTTTTCCAACATGGCGGGTCCTTCAACTCTGTTTGCCGCCCATCATCAATATCTTGGCAACAGAGTTTGAAGAACTTCAACTACGCTAGGACAGGCAATCTAACTGATAGTTTAGCTGATGTGAATTTGTAATTCATTTGGTACAAAACTGTTATCTTTTTGTAAAACCACTGATCTCAAAATAGTCAATGGAAGAAAAAGTGAAGATCGACCAAGTCGGTTTACATTCCACACTAGTAATGGTGGTAGTACGGATTACTTACTTACTACTCCAGAATTGTTTGATGGAATTTTTCACTTTAGGTTTGGTGACTTATTGGAATTTTCTGACCATTTACCACTCGTATTTTCAATTGGGCACAAACCTGATGTCTTGTTTACTAAAAATACCCTAATCTAAGATTTCAAAAATAGTTTGGTCAGATGAATCGAATGACGAGTTCATTAGACATCTAGATGGTTGTAATGATTCTTTAGATGATGTAATCATGGATTAAGTTAATGGAAATAATTCCTTAGATGATTCAATTTCAAAATTTGCTGATTTATTATATGATTGTGCATTTAAAGTTAATGGCAAAACAGTGTGTATTAAGGGGGATAACTCTAGCAATCAGTTGCCATATGAAAATAAAAAAGTAGAGTGTTGTGCAAATATATGTATGAATAAAAATAAAAAAGTAGAGTGGTTTAACCTTGAGTGTAAAACTGCTCAGAGGGAATTTAGAAAAATCCAAAGACTGTATAACAAATATGGCAATCAATACAAGCATCAATTATTGTTAACTAGAAAAAAAATATTATCGAATTATAAGAAGAACTAGATTAAAATTTTTCAATCGATCAGAGCAAAAAGCTTAAAAATATATCTGTGAATTCGCCCTCAAAATTTTGGAGAACAATAAGTAGTGGCTGGAAAGCCAGATATGCCAAATATTGATATTAATGATTTTTTAATCACTTTTTAGAGCTAAATTCTGCTTTTAATGATTTACAATATTCAAATCCTGTTAATGCCCAGTCCGAGATTAACCAAACTGTTAGTGTGGAAGAACTTGAATTAGATATTACATATGAATAAATTAATTCTGCTATAAAAAAACTGAAGAAAAACAAATCTCGTTGGCTTGATGGTCTTTGTGCGCAAATTTTTGTTGCTGGTCAGAAATTTATTTCACCTTATTTGGTAAATATATTCAACTATTTGTATTAGAATTCTCTGTACCCAGAAAGCTGGTCCAAAGGTATAATCCTACCAATACACAAAAAGGGTGATAAGACAAATGTCAATAACTATCGTGGTATAACATTAATCAGTATTTTTGTTAAACTGTACTCTATGGTTCTAAATGAAAGATTATGTAATTGGGCACGAAAGTAATGATATAATCTACTGTGGTCAATTCGGCTTTCGAAAAGGTAAAGGCACAGTTGATTGTATATTTGTACTATATCAAATTATTTTCCATGCAATTCAAACTAGACAAAAGTTATACTGTGCATTTGTGGACTATTAAAATGCCTTCACTTCAATAGATTGAGCTGCCCTATGGCATAAATTAATTGTACTAGGATGTAGCTCTAAGTTATTGAATGCAATTAAGTCTGTGTATTTTTCAGTATGGCTTGTATAAAGGAGTAGTGGCTCATAAAGGCATTTTTTAGAGCAAAATGTGGGTTTAAAACAAGGCGAACCATTGTCGCCCATTATGTTTTCCATGTTTATCAATGATATATCTGACAATCTCAGTACAGATATAGATCCAGATATAATCTATAATGAATTACATGTATTTTCCTTGCTTTTTGCTGATGATGCTGTTATTGTCTCGAAAAGTGCACTTGGTCTACAGGCACTGCTAAATCAGCTTTATAGATACTGCAATACTTGGGGGTTAAAGGTTAATATAGATAAAACCAATGTGTTCGTGTTTGACAGAAAAAATACAAGAGAGATTATGTTTAGACCTATGATAATGAGACATTAGAGCAAGTCAAATCGTTCTGTAATTTAGGATTAAATATTAAATATAAGATACACCCAAAAGACAATTATAAGCATCTTCTTGAAAAGGTGAAAAAACGATTTATACCCTTAAACAATGTTTGACAAAATGACATGCCGATATATATGTAAAAACTTGAATTGTTTGATAAAATGTTTAAGCCTATCTTATTATATGGATGCGAATTGTGGGGTGATGTTTCTGAAATCTGAAATGTTTTAATTGTTCATATTTAAGGAAGGATTGTTAAATTTTGGTCCAAAATCATTTCCAACCAAAAAAGCTTAATGTATAAACTTTATGGACAACAGTCAATGTCATTTACCAGGCTGATATCAATTTATAATTGGAGGAAGAAATTGAAAAATATTTTAAACATGAATGGTTTTGGTATATTACATGTCATAGAAAAATGTTCAAATGTTGATTACTTGCAATTTAAGCAAACAATTAAGGATAGTGTTATACAAACTTGGTGTGATAGTATTCAGACTTCAAGCCGTTTTCTTTCATACAAATTTTTAGTTACCGATTTTGTACAAGCAAAACATCTTCATTTTTTGTGTGAAATCTCATGGAAAGTTGTAAAAACCGTTGGTCGTTTCCGGTGTGGGTATCATGGGCTAAATGTTGAGAAAGGAAAGTACTTAAAAATACCATATAATGACCGGCTATACCAGCTATGTGACACGGGCATAGTTGAAAATGAGTATCACTTTTTATTATGCTGTCCGGCCTTACGGGATATACTAAGTAAATATTTGAAGCCATATTTCCTTTCATGGCCGTCAATTTAGTTTCGGTTCTAATGAACCCTTGTTCAAAAAACAAAATAACTCTAGAAAAAATATTTGTTAGAGGCTCTATCCTATAGAACCAACTATGTAATTGCAAACTATATTTTAATGCATAACCAGTACTTGCATCTGTATTGTTTAAGGGTAAAAAGCCAAATGGCTTTTCCTGCAATAAAATTGAAAAAATTGAAAAATAATAAATAACAAAAACATTTTCGGTGAAAGTGGCTTCCCCTGTTTCAAACCTACATTTAAACCAAAGAAGCCGGATAAATCTCCACAGACTCGGAAAAATACCTTAACAGTTTTGTATACAGGCTCAACAGGTTTAGTAATTCTAGTACCACACCCTAACTCAATAAACATATTCTACAATGCAGCACGGTTGACTGAATCAAATGCTCTCTGGTAATCAGTGTATGCACAATACAAACAAGCTTGAAAGATAATATTATATAGGGTAAAAAACATAACCAAGGCTTTCTGTACAGTTTTCCAAAATTTGCTTGGTGATTGTACAGAATCTTGCCTTAACTTATAGCTCTGACCAGAGTTATATACTAGTAGCGTCTATTTTTATCTTAGTGTAGGCCTACACCCATCTACCAAAAATGATTTAATGTTTGTTCAACCATTCCTACGGAAAAACTTCTTAGTCTCAGTAAATTTCTCCTTTGAGACAATACACTCAGTGTTAAACTAAGGGGGACCAGTCTTACATTGAGCAGATTTATTATCCTTTTTGGATTGAAAAGTCTTACCACAGACACTGAAAGCGGAATTATAAAGAACATTAGTCAAATTATCTACAGCTAAATGTTATATCAACATTATTCGAAAAAAAAATCATTTATTATTTTATCAATTTGATTAGGCTGACTTTGTAATAGGTTTTTAAATTCAGTATTTTGAACTTTATATCCCATTCAATTTTAGAACTTAACACAAGTATGACACTTAAATCAAACTATATGGATCAGAGACTTCTGTATTGTCGTCCTCTCTAAAGTTTATCACCTGATTCAGCTGACTTGGAAAAGTAATCAAATAATCAATTGTGCCGAATCGTTTTCTGTATCGATCAAGGTAAAATAATTACTCAAAAGAGTCATGAATCAATGGCTAATGTCTATAAAACCTGCACTCTTTCTAACCAGGAAATCCTGATATTTTTTAAAATATAAAAATACAATATTTACATTCCATGTACATGTTTTATTGACTCTTTAGTAAATAAATATAGTATGGCTACAGAACAAAGCAAAATAATGTTACCGTTCTCGTTTTGTTAGTGCACAGCGAGAATCCAGCATTGGTTAATGATAGAATAGAAAATACTATTGCGGCCTGTGAATAAACGGACATCATACTAGGTTAACTGGAATTTAGCCCGAAAGGTCAAATAACGATATGTTGCTGTTGATACAATACAATCACATATACTACAACACGAGTTTTCCAAAGAACTGCAAATTAAAAGTATTTGATGACACCAAACTCGAATGTTAAGTTACATGTAACATGGGACTATTGTGAATTTATACGTTCATCCCGGTTATTGAAAACAGTTTGACAAGCTAACGGACATATTGTTTACATTTCAAGGCGAATCATGCTTGTATATAACATGTACATTAAATGGTCATCGAAATGTTGCAGATAACACAAATGTGTCATTATTGATTTGTATTGGCATAAAATGAAATAATATATAGTTGTCATAATTAATTCTCATCTTATATAATCATGGAATTATTCTATGTATTTGAATTCAGTATTTCAATTATTCCTGGTATATGGAGACTCACACCATTTGATTTTGTTACTTGTGATAAATAATCTATTCTAACCATGTTTGTTGTGATATTTCAGGTACCAGGCGTGCTATATCAATTGCATGTGGTGTTGGCCATTCTGTAGCTTTACTGGATAACGGAGAGGTAAGTATGTTTCATGTACCCATGTAGTAAACTGTTAATTGTACTCTATATAAATTATGTGTCCACAGCTTTCAAACTAATAACAATCTGTGATTTAAGAAAAATTGTCACGCGTCAATAAATGGACAAATATACATTCTATTTCTTTGATCACACATATCGTTATCATAAATCCGTGATTTAAAAAACAAAATAGTGTGTGAAATATTTCCTGTCAGTGTCATAACTATGCATCGTTTATTGTTCAGATGCACATTTTCTCTGATGGTCTGTGTTTTATCAGTATCTAAACTTCAGCATACATGTAGATGTCCAAACTCTAGTATACTTGTAACTGTCTTCTATATAATTACATTTTTGTAATCAAAAGTTTTTAAGTGCATTCTATGCCTATTTTTAATTCAGTTTTTCTATCTACTTGACAAAAATGGTTGATATGGTATAAGGAGACAACTAACTTATTAACACGGATACGTTATCACAGCTCTGAATATAAAAACTGCAGCTGCACTCACAATATTTATACTTCAATTAGGTATATACCTGGGGATGTAATGCTGAAGGTCAACTGGGCCTTGGTAATAATGATCATCAGTCCTTCCCCTGTAAAGTAGAAGCCCTGTCTGGGGAAGTTATCACACAGGTAAGATAAATAGTCCTCCTCAAATACTCTATATTATTGTCAAAATAAGTTATTTAAGTAATACTGGGTATCACGTTTAGTAGTATAGGTCATAACATGATGTTGCATTCTTTTTACTTGTGCACTGTGTGTTGAATCAAGAAACTCAATCTTAAACCAGTGTTATTTAGTCTCCTCGATCCATATCGGTCAACTGAAATTTTACTTGTTATCAGCTGGAGAAAAAAAACTGATTGCCCTAAGAAATATTGACACGTATTCAGCATGTGTGTTTTTTTACATGAATTCTATTTTTTAAGTCAAAGGATTATATATATATATCACGCCTGTCGTCAACTTAATGAAATACATGGGTTGTGTTTTTTATAACAACTTATGATTGGGTAGAATGGTCTAAATGATATGCCCCTTTTTAACAAAGTAAGAAACTTGGCCTATACAGACTTTTCAACAGTGATATTTACCACAACACACAATATATAAACATAATGATTTATTACAATGAAGTGTGGCCCATACATGTACAAACTTGTAAACAGTGACATTTACCACAATACACAATATACAAACATAATGATGTATTACAATGGAGTGTGGTCTATATAAACTTATCAACAGTGACATTTACCACAACACACAATATACAAACATAATGATGTAAAATAACGTAGTGTAGTCTATATAAACTTATCAACAGTGACATTTACAAACATAATGATGTATTACAATGAACTGTGGTCTATATAAACTTGTCAACAGTGATATTTACCACAATACAAGATATACAGTACAAACATAATGATGTACATGTAGTACAATTTAGTGTGGTCTATTTAAACTTGTCAACAGTGACATTTACCACAATACACAGTATGCAAACATAATGATGTATTACAATGTAGTGTGGCTTATATAAACTTATCAACAGTGATATTTACCACAATTCACACTATACAAACATAATGATGTATTGCAATGAAGTGTGGTCTATATAAACTTATCAACTGTGACATTTACCACAATACACAATATACAAACATAATGATGTATTACAATGAAGTGTGGTCTATACAGACTTTTCAACAGTGATATTTACCATAATACACAATATACAAACATAATGATGTATTACAATGACATGTGGTCTATATAAACTTATCAACTGTGACATTTACCACAATACACAATATACAAACATAATGATGTATTACAATGAAGTGTGGTCTATATAAACTTGTCAACAGTGACATTTACCACAATACACAATATGCAAACATAATGATGTATTACACTGAAGAGTGGTATATATAAACTTGTCAACAGTGACATTTACCACAATACACAATATACAAATATAATGCTGTATTACAATATTAAAAATATTCTCTAAAAAAAAACATCAACTATAAAGAATGACGTAATATGTTAACGACACAATACAATGGCATCTCAATAAACAAGCTTAAATAAAAGACAAAATCAATATTAAAAAGTTTTACATTAAAAATTATTACATATATTTTATAAATTTGTTCCATATTTGACTTATTTGTATACCACAATCTCGATTTAAAGAAGGTGAAATGTTTACCTGATCCTGTTTAATAGTTTTTGTATATTTCAACTTGTGTTCTGCTAACCCAGATTTGTTTATGTCCCCAGTTTTAACAGCCTTCTTTTGTTCGTTTATTCTAAGAAATAACGGCCTACCTTTTTCACTATAAGTAAAGAAAGACGTATTACAATGAAGTGTGTTCGAAAATGTACCTTGTTTGCTTTGCCAAATGTTTACAGAGGTATTCGAACCCTCACCTCATCGATACAGGGGCAGAGACTTTAGAAAAAACAGAATACGGTTGACTACAGGTATTCATATTAATAGTTTGATCACATGATACTTATGAAGTAACCAGCTGAAATGAATTAAACCTGTCCATATGAGTGAAATTAACTTGAATGAGACGGAAAACAACCAATAACGAAATGTTTCATTTATACCTTCATATGAGAATTGACGTTGAAATAAACATACGAGTAAAGCCAGTGATGAACCAACATTGTGTGCTAATAACGGCCATAATTTAAATGGTTGTGTTGCTTATAAAAACCCACCTTAACTTGCATTTCCAATATCATTATCAACATATAGCTTTTATTGTGTACTTCTTGATAAAAACTAAAAGGAATCAGCTGGTTTTCTTTTCCACAAAATGTTTTCTCTATAATAACCAGCTCAAGCCACTCTAGGTCGCCCAAAGAGGGTTATGGTTTATATTTCTAATCCATAGGCCTAATCACTTGAAGTTCACCTTCTTTTTTTTGGATATATGTGATTTGCATGTATTTCTATATACCCCCTATGAAGATGGTAGCTTTAGAAAACAATAATCACGTTTTAAAACAACATATATTTCTCATTGAATAATATGAGAAACAAAGACCAAGCCAAAAACTTAACTGGGCCTTTTTAATTCAACGATTGATGCTGCCAGGGACTGATCCAGGGAAAATTTGGGCATACCATTTCGGTTCAAAATGTTCCAACAATAAGACAAAAACAACATCTCTGGCCCAAAAAATTCAACATTAAATGCTATTTTGACATTAAAATCTGTTGCTTTTAAGAATTTGGGCGGATTTTTTGCTTGTGAGTTTGGGCACCCATACCTGTATACAGGTATCAAAATGTCTCTGGATCAGTCTATGGCTGCTATATGACTTCATATCCATGTTAATTTGGTATGAATACGGAATGATGAACGGAATCCTCACGGAACAGCAGAACAATGGTATAATACTTGTGGACAATGGTATAGTCCTTGTGGACAATTGTGTAATCCTTGTGGAAAACGGTATAATCCTTGTGAACGATGGTAAAATCCTCGTGGACGATGTTATAATCATTGTGGACAGTGGTGTAATCCTTGTGGACAATGGTATAATCCTTGTGGTCGATGGTATAATCCTTGTGGTCGATGGTATAATCCTTGTCGACAATGGTATAATCCTTGTCGAAGATGATATAATCCTTGTGGACGATGGTATAATCCCTGTGGACAATGGTATAATCCTTGTGGACAATGGTATAATCCTTGTGGATGATAGTATAATCCTTGTGGACAATGGTATAATCCTTGTGGACAATGGTATAATCCTTGTGGACAATGGTATGATCCTTGTGGATGATGGTATAATCCTTGTGGGCAATAGTATAATCCTTGTGGACGCCGGTATAATCCTTGTGGACGATGGTATAATCCTTGTGGACGATGATATAATCCTTGTGGACGATGATATAATCCTTGTGGACGATGATATAATCCTTGTGGACGATGGTATAATCCTTGTGGACGATGGTATAATCCTTGTGGACGATGGTATAATCCTTGTGGACGATGGTATAATCCTTGTGGACGATGGTATAATCCTTGTGGACGATGGTATAATCCTTCTGGCCGATGGTATAATCCTTGTGGACAATGGTATAATCCTTGTGAACAATGGTATAATCCTTGTGGGCGATGGTATAATCCTTGTGGAGAATGGTATAATCCTTGTGGAGAATGGTATAATCCTTGTGGACGATGGTAAAATCCTTGTGGACGATGGTATAATCCTTGTGGACAACGGTATAATCCTTGTGAACGATGGTCAAATCCTTGTGGACAATGGTATAATCCTTGTGAACAATGGTATAATCCTTGTGGAGGATGGTATAATCCTTGTGGACAACGCTATAATCCTTGTGGACGATGGTATAATCCTTGTGGACAACGGTATAATCCTTGTGAACGATGGTCAAATCCTTGTGGACGATGGTATAATCCTTGTGGACAACGATATAATCTTTGTGGACAATGGTATAATCCTTGTGGACAACGATATAATCCTTATGGACGATGGTATAATCCTTGTGGACAACGGTATAATCCTTGTGAACGATGGTCAAATCCTTGTGAACGGTGGTTAAATCCTTGTGGACAATGGTATAATCCTTGTGGACAATGGTATAATCCTTGTGGACAACGGTATAATTGTTGTGGTGAACACATTCAATACAGAAGAATCCAATAGGATCAACCTACAACCACAATGTGACACATTGTAGATGACTTCCTACATTTCTGAATGAAATTATATTAAAACATAAGTCGTTGTTTGGGAATCTTGTTTATTACACACCGGTTCTTTTCAATCGTCGAATGGTGAAATATGTGTGTGAGAACGTATAATAGGCTGAACCACCTCCCTAACACAGTATACTTTGCTCAGCCAAATAAAACATTCATTTATGCCAATTGATGAGGAGGATATAATATACGTACCATGTTGTTCGTTTGTATTATGCAGTTTGATGTTAACAATTGTTTACTAAGAAACACAAAGTTATACCTACAATGACTCAATTCAATATCATTTAGTAGTTTGCAAATGCACCAACTCTAACCAAAACGCATTCTTTCATGCCTGGTGGTTGAGGTATTTCCTTTTTTATACGCCTGCTCTTAAAGTGGGCGTATATTGGTATACCGTTGTCCGTCTGTCCGTCCCGGATTCGTGTCCGCTCCATAACTTAAAACCTATTGCCTGAATTTATTTTTTTTCTTTAATTTAAATTTAAATTTTTTCTGATATATGTAGCTTATGGGTAGACGGTGTGTCGCGTACCAAAATTAAATTGGAGTCTCAATATTTTTGGCGACCAAAACAGCCACCCAGCCTTTTGGCACTTATATCTGAAAAAAAAAATTAAATCCATTGAATATTTTCAGAGTTATAACTAGGTTATGAATAGATGGTGTGTTCTGTACCAAAATTAAATTGGGGTCTTCATATTTTGACATTCAGTAAACCCAGAACTATTGCATGGATTTTGAATTTTTTTTTAGTTATAACTGGCTTATGAGTAGATGGTGTGTTCTGTACCAAAATTAAGTTGGAGCCTTAATATTTGCGGCGATCAAAACAGTCACCAACCTTTTGGCATTGAGTTACTCTGGAACTATTCGATGGATTTAAATTTTTTTTAGTTATAACTGGTTTATGAGTAGATGGTGTGTTCTGTACCAAAATGAAGTTGGAGTGTTGATATTTGCGGCGGCCAAAACAGTCACCAGCATTTTGGCATTGAGTTACTCCATAATTATTTCATGGATTATAATTTTTTTCTTCTAATAGTAATATATGAAGCTTATGATTAGACTCTGTGTCCTGTACCAAAATTGAATTGGGATCTCTATATCTGTGGCGACCAGAATAGTCACCAGCCTTTTAGCATTCAGTATCTCGGTACTTATTGCATGGATTATCAATTTTTTTTTCAGTTATAACTATCTTATGAGTAGACGCTGTGTCTAGTACTAAAAGTAAATTGGAGTCTCGCCATATGTGTTGACAAAAAACAGTCACCCAGCCTTCAGTAATTGAGGAAATGGCTGTTATTCTGTCTGTAGTTTCACAGAATAGCTTAGTTATTTCCAAACAACTTATTTGATAACCAAGATGACCAATGAGTTGCGACCTTCTTTCTATTGTTTAATCTGTAATTAAATGAAATTGCTGTTGTATGCCTATATGTAGTGTAGACACTTTTGCAAGTAGCTTTGGTACAGCTTTCAGATATAGCAGCTTATAGGTATGTGATTTGTCAAATACTAAAATTCACCAAGCCCCAGTCTTATTTAGGTGACTGAAAGATTCTACCAGCCAAAATTCTGTTTAAAGCATGTCTTTAATATTGAATATTGAGATAGTGTGCTACAATGAATTTAGCCTTGCGGGCGTATTATGAGTTTCTTAAACTCTTGTTTTAAAATTATTATTTCCAAACATCACAATAAATATAAAAGACCACTACATAGTACATAAAATAAGCTCCTTAAAGAAAGTGGATGTAGAGATCTCTCCATCAGCACCTTATGTCCAGGGGTACAATTATGAGTTATCCTCATTGATAACAATTTCCATAGCCTTTATAATACTAGATACAATACACAATGAAAATAGTGTGGTTGAGGTATTTCTACCACACTTTCTGTAGGTGTGTAGCCTTTGGGACATACGTTCTATGAAGACATTTGTGGGGTTTGATGTGCTCTATGTTCCTTGAGATTTTGTTTTCTTAGGCGTGAGTGGCAAACTAAACTATATATTATTGAATTGTTTGCGTTGCTGGAATTATTAGAAAATCAGAGAAAATAGAATCGAATCTAGCATTTCTAAGCAAGGTACACAATCTGGGCACAGAGGTATTTCCATCTTATTTTACTCGAGGTCTGGGGATTTCTATGCACATAAATCCCATCCTTCGCCCCCACTAAACCTGACAAGCCCCATATATACACTGATCTCCGCCCACACTAAACTGGACAACGCCGATATATAACAGTATTCTCGTTAATTTGGGATTGCACTTTCTTGAAAATATGGCAGAAATTCTACTACCGATTTTTGGGGTGACACCCAAAACGGGAATCGAACCCGTGTCCTAGAGTATGGCACCCAAAAATCAGTAGAAGAATTTCTGCCATATTTTCAAGAAAGTGTAATCCCAAAATAACCAGAATACTGTTATACTCACTTTCTAAAAGACACTAAGTAAACTCATGCATTCAGCAATGGGAGCTGTGTCAATTACATTACCAGAGGGGCACTAAATGTCCGCTGTATTATCTACCAGTCAACTACCTCCTTTTTTTAGAGGAGGCCAGTTGGCTGAATGGATAAGGCAGCCGGCATTTAGTGCTGGCGATAGGTGCCATACTCTGGGACACAGGTTCGATTCCGTTTTCGGGCGTCACCCAAAAATCGGTAGAAGAATTTCTGCCATATTTTCAAGAAAGTGTAATCCCAAAATAACGAGAATACTGTTATACTCACTTTCTAAAAGATACTAAGTAAACTCATGCATTCAGCAATGGGATCTGTATCAATTATGTTACCAGAGGGGTACTAACTGTCCGCTGTAGTATCTACCAGTCAACTACCTCCTTTTTTTAGAGGAGGCCAGTTGGCTGAATGGATAAGGCAGCCGGCATTTAGTGCTGGCGATAGGTGCCATACTCTGGGACACAGGTTCGATTCCGTTTTCGGGCGTCACCCAAACATCGGTAGAAGAATGTCTGCCATATTTTCAAGAAAGTGTTATCCCAAAATAACGAGAATACTCTTACTAAACCGGAAAACCCTGATATATACGCCGATCTCCGCCCCCACATAACCTGACAACACTGATAAATACACCGAAGTCTGGCCCCACTTAAACAGCCAATGCTGATATATACACCAATCTCCGCCCCCACATAACCTGACAACTGCGATATATACACCGATCTCCGCCCCCACTAAACCTGACAACACCGATATATACACCGATCTACGCCCCCACATAACCTGACAACTCCGATATATACATCGATCTCCGCCCTCACTAAACCTGACAACTCGATGTATACACCGATCTCCGCCCCCACTAAACCTGACAACGCTGATATATACACAGATCTCTGCCCCACTAAACCTGACCATGCCGATATGTACACACTGGCACGGGGAAAACATTATTGAATGAAAAAACCATGGAGACAAGTTTTTAATTGTGTTACAAAGGAAGTCCTGCAACTTAGAACCACACACCCAATCACAGGCTGCTGTAATAAACTAAAACCCACAACACTTCACTAGGTTGAAATCAGACAGGAGCTCAGTCAGCAAAACTCTCCAGAATACTTTGTAATATTATAATAGGTAGAACAAGTCTCGTAAGTAATCATACAAGATTTTGTGATACCCGCTGACGGATGACGTTATTTAGAACTTTCATGGTGGCGTTCTGATTGCATTTGACATATTTTGCTCCATAACGTCAAATGTAAACGTCATGTTAGAACTTGTGCTCTCTAGGGATGTTTTCTTACCGCTATTTCTGTGAAGAAATTTTATACACAGCTGGTACTCTAACACATGCGCAATTTCCTCACAGACTGTAAGACAGGGCAAGGTTGACATATAACCTAGTATATACTTAGAGGATGTTTTTCAGTCTGACGCCAAACGCTCTGATACTGGACAGGCGTCATAATTTTAAAATTTAGGTGATATGATGAAAGTCAACGTCAATTTTTGACGTCATCGCCTGACCACAATTGCAGACTGTCGTGTATGTCATAATTTTTTAATTTAAAACAATATAAGAACATAGGACAATGCCTATACACGATGACAAAATTGGAAAAGGAATTTGCATACACGTACATGTATATATATATCTTCAAAAGTTAGTGGGTCTTCTCGTAGATAAAATAATGGAAAACCATAAACAGCCATAACGCCCAGACAATTTATCTCCTCTCCACCCTTATTTGTCATTGGTGTTCAACCCAGGGTATGTTTACCTGTATATCCCCATTCTTATTTTGCACTGAGATAGAAACCCCAGTTAAGTTTAACTCCTTCCAACCCTGTAGTAACTTAGTTTTGTAACTTCTAAAGTACTGGAATACTGCACGCACCGCCGTGACTCCTTGCTATCCAAACAATAACACAAACTAACATTTAAATGTATTTATTACCCTAATCTATCTAACATTACAAATCAACAATAATTCAATTTTAATGAACAAACAGAATGATCGCTAAATCGGAGTGGCTGCTCTAAAAAGTCATCCAATTCTAATATAGATGAATAAATAGTTAGTCAATAGCCTAGTAACCCCAGATTCCGGCTGTGAGTGACTTTGGTAAGATTTTCCCTGTGCCCGTGTGATTTAGTGTTCATAAATATATAAATACGCCAAAACAAGCACCAGCCTTTACCTAGCATCTAGATTTATAATAGTCAAACTTCTACCCGAAAAGATACGAACCCCCAAAAAGTGATAATGTGTCATCATACAAGCTCTAATTATGGGGAATGTTAAAAGTAAGTCGTGTTTCGTACAATTGTTATGTATGATTGTATTAAAGCACAAAGGACAATATCGACTATAAAATCTTAACTTGCCCGACCATGTCAGCCAAAAGCAATCGATGGCAGGCTGACGATTAAACAAACATGATCTGGCCAACCAAAAACCTTAGACCCACACTGGTAGGCCGTCCATTAACCAAACCTGACCTGATCAAAACCAAAAAAAATACACACACATGTTTTTTCTCACTAAGGCTAATACACCATGGTTATGTTTACCTCCTCATCACGTTTATTTGTCACTGATAATAAGCCCAGTTTAGATTTACCCCTTCCCATCTGTATGACTATACACTGATCTCATAAACACAAAATAATCATTTAAACATGAAACAATATCAGACAAATAAAATACAAACTGTATGACACCCAGTGGGTAATTAGTTTGGTTGATGACATGAATAGTTATTCATATCTTTTTTGTCATCTTTTTTAGATTGTATGTGGATCGAACTACACAATGGTCCTTAGTCAAAAAGGGTCTATATATTCCTGGGGTTGGAATCGTCATGGCCAGCTTGGAACAGGAGACAAAACTGACTACAATCATCCAAAACAAATTCGGATCGATGAAAGGTATGTCGGTACGACTTACCATATTTATCTAATTACGTTAAAGGGCTGCTTCATGTTAGGAAAAAACATTATCTATTCTTCTTCAACATTTACTGTGTTTTACACTAGGACTCCAATTCACCGTTCATCTTTGTCAGAAATTTAAAGTGGCATGAGCTGCCAAAATGTTGATATTTTGACCTTAAAACAGAATGTTGAAATTATTGGCTATTTTTCTCAAGACGTATAATTCAGAAGCTTTTTAGTGCTTCTAGTCTCGAAAATGTACGATAACGTATTGTTTTGAACTAATTTTGGTTTAGAATGAATGAATGGTTGTCCCGGTTATTTAAATTTTGTTTACTTTCGAACACGTTTTCGGTTTGTACAGGCCACATACTGTATGGATTTTCCTCATCCCAACGCCAATCATTTAGTTTTTCGATGGCCTTCAAAGCCTTTTGCTGTTGTGACGATCAGAAATTATGAAAAAAGTGTGAATTTCGGCAGCTCATGCCACTTTAAGAAACACGTATATAATTTAAATATTTCCCAAGAATCACATACTAGGGAGTTTGGTAGTCATACAACTCTCTTGCTGGGTGTGTATCTATTTGGGTGGAAGTTTGATTATCATCAATGTCATTAGCTATTAAGTAATTAGTTTAAATAAAAGTAAAGTTGGTAATTGCAGGCACTCAATAATCCCTAAGTAGAAGCATGCTTCACTATCAATGATATGTTCAAACATCAGTGAATTGGCTAACACTTAATGTACTATGTAGGAGAGAAGATATGAGCATACATATTAGAAGCGAACATATTTTGTTTATCAGCATAAAACGAATTTATTAATAGATTTGGGCATATTTATACAGCAACTCGAGGACATAAATATACCTTTCCCTAAAAACATATTCAGGCATAATAACAAAAATATTTCTGCCGATCAGGAAGATACTGTATCATAAATAAAAAAGGTGTACCTATTATACTAACTACATGTATATGAGTATTCCCTTTAATTCACAGCTTTTTTAACCGTCGGATGTAACAGACTCTAAATTGGATAATAATCTTTCAGGCTTTAAATTATATTACTTCAAATCGAATCGACGAATTATAACGGAATTCTGAATTAGTATAAAGCTACCAGCGAAGTTAAATAGCATCATAAATTGTCTGTGTTAATGTCTGTCTGTCGTCATCGTCGTATTCGGAGACAATCTTAACCAGGGAGGAACCCTTAGGAACCCAAAGGTGGCATCTCAACAATGTTCCGTGATGCGTTTCTTAGCTCCAAAAGGTCAGATAATACCAACTCTAAGAACCACCCAATAATTTCACAATATATGTATTGAGAAGGTTTTATACTGTAGAATTCGGCGTCGATTCAAAAACGTACATCCAGTCCAACCTGGAAGAGGACAATACATTCCGTTATAGACTGCCCAGTCTAATGATATTTTTATTATCCATGCGTGTTCCTTAGGAGTCTTAGGTTTTGGATCAAATTAACCTGAAGCACATTTTTGTGTTCAGTAATTCCTTGTGTTAAGCCCTAATCATTCATTAAGCTATTCCTGAAAAACAAACTGCCAGTGTCTTTATTCGATTGACAGGTTTTATTCTCTCAAAGAGAACGAACGCATGACATATGATGTCCAAGGGCAATACCAAACACCTTCGAACGACCAATATATCTTTCGGCTTTTAATGACGCTTTGAGGATGTTGTTCGACTTGTATGCCATTGACGTCATCTTTCTGTTGTAGGCGCTGTGACACGCCTCTTTTTCATTGCGTTTTAAACGAAATGAACACGATTCCGACGTCAGATTGATCCAAAAACTCAAAGTAGCGTCATTTTGCCATACACATAGGCTTCTGCGCAAACGTCAGACCTTAAGTCAAAAGGATATATACCACTACTAACACGACCAATAGTGAGGTTTTAGTGGTTTCATGCTTTAGTGGTTTCATGCTTAGTAATGCGATCTTTTCATTAGTTTTGATAATCATTTGAACAATAAGTCTTTATAAAATGCGATTGAAACACTCTCCGATGTAGAATGATGACCGACAGGCAAAAGTGCGCCCCTCTTATGAAGCCCTTTCTTATTGGATAGTTTTTTATTGGGTATTCGGAGGTTAAAACAATAACCATACAATACATTTAAGCAGTAAAATCTCGGATTTTCTGACTTTCCGTTTAGCTTGTTTAAGGAAAAGAAACAGAAAGAACATAGAGCTAAGTTAAATAAGAATTCCAGTGTTTAAAATTACACCCGGCAAAATCGTTCCACAAAACGCATTATTCTCTCGTTTTTAATTTATTCGTTACGGATGAAGCTCTTTTAAAACGGAATATAAAATTGAAACAAGTTCTGGATTGCTTTATTGCCAGACATTACGCTGAGCTTGTTTGTATGACAACTCTGGATCCCTATAGACAAGAAAGACGATTCTTAGTACTCTAATGAGTAATGAAACTCTCAGTCTAAGTAAATTGGTAAACGAGTACACGTAGATTTGAAAAAACATGGTCTTTATAAAACCCTATTGATTGATGCTGAATGTCAAAATTGTTGTACCCATGTTGAATCGTGTGTCAACGTTTTTTACTTGGAAACAGAAAGGAAAGCCTTCACGACCTTTCACACTTTGGAAATATTACTGTCTTGTTTTAAGCTCATTAACCCTTGATATAAAATACCCAGAACCCTACCCTTTTACCCACTTGTCTGACATGACATTATCTTACAGAATGCAGTTTTTTCGATATTATTGTGACACATTAGTTGACAGTTGTAAAAACAACAGAAAAAAAAATTATTAGCCGATAAACAGATTTAGAAAATTAGCCATTTTTGACCAGTGAGATTAGTTATGCCCCTGTCAAGACCCTTGTGATAGTCTCTATGTCGACAAGATGCCCACAACAAACTGCACTCAACCACCATTTTCTTATAGCAAATTTGCATGAAATTTGATGATATAATTTTTTTTAGCGAAACAATTTTTTGGAATTGGTTCTTAAAAGAATTTTAAAATATATGCATTTAAAATTCAAAGGGATGGGCGTGTAAATGACCTAACGAATTCACAGCGACTGCCCATAAATATTTGACCTTTTAAAAGTCATTACTGAATTGGCAATTTGGATGGAATATTTTTCTTTTTCTATGTCAAAGGTTTTTCAGCTTATAAAAATCTATGTTAGTAATGCTAGATTTAGGAAGGGGATTTAATACTTAGTGATATGATTATGTCTGGGTTATTTGAATATTGGAAAAAAACAATTCAGATTTATAATACTTACTGATTGAAAATTTTTGTGTGTGTTTTACGCATTAAGTCATTTTGGAAACACAACAGTTAGGCCGTGAACGTGTTGGCTATGATGTGTCAAAATAATGTTATCAAAGATGTTCATGAGTAGATCTATTGGGAAATACAGAGGCAAAGTCAGCATGGTCGCAAATGTTAAATTGAGCTCACTCACACGAAATATTGTATATCATGTTACATGAAACAGACTCAGCTGCAGTCAGCGTGTAAACGCAGACATAGTTTGATAAGAAATTGATACTTTGATAAAACATCCATAGTAACGAAATGACTGGTGTATTTAAACCAACATTTAAAACTAATTAAAATGCATTGCAACCCAAAATAATATAATGTTTAGATTTTAGTTCAGTTATATTTGGTGACCATTCATTCTCATGTTTATTGTTGCATGTCTATTCCCTCCTTTGTCTTCAGTTTTATAGAGATAGCAGCGGCTCCATATTCCAACATCTCAGCCGGCCTTACTGATACAGGGAGGGTGTACATGTGGGGTGGTGGTAAACATACCTCTCCTTATCTCACAGAGTATACAATCATTGATGAAGTGTTTGCAAATATTCCAGATACACCTTTCACTTGGAGACTATGCTCTGTAGGTAAGTTTTAAGGAGAAAACAAACACGGTGAAGTGTGACATTTGTGTGGTGTGCAAATAAAGAGTATTACCTTGCTATATATGTCTGATATGTTATGTAATTACAATTTAAACCTAATACATGTATATGTATGAACACACAAACATCAGACAAAGGGAAAATACCCTTGACTAAAATAGCTATACAGTTTCTAATAGTGTTAACATTTATACTCAATTATAAGTTGTTGTAATAAACGAACGCCCATGTTTCATTACATTGAAGATAAATTGGAGTTAGGCTTTAGTCAGTAGAAGTTAGAATTGTTATATGATTTATTTTGCTGGCCGTAAGAATTTGTTATTTAATATAATTATAGGATTATCCAACAGTAATTAAATGCTTCTATAACCAGACAACCATTAAAAAGATTCTGTTTTGTATTTAATTTACACTTATATGCAATGTATACACAAAGAAAAAAGTAAAGCACCCCACTGGAAAGTCTGCACTGACCGATAAAACACCCTTGGTGTAGGGATATTGTTGGAAAATTTATGTTGCAGAAGCGATTGTGATCATAAAGGGCAACATCCTGGTGACAAGAAATCACCCTTAATGGCAATAAGCTAAAAAACTTATTCAGGATATTGTTAGCCAAATCAAAAGTGTATTTTAACAAAATAAAAACATGCTTGTAAGTATGAAACTTCCAAGTTCATCTGGCTTTACAGGGTGAACATATTGAAGTAAAAATGTCCTTTTCAGTGTGTAGAACACATCCCTAGAACAAAAGGTCAATAGTGCGTATAGCCACTGTTCTGTCTAAACTCAGAATCGATACGTCTACAATTCACACAACACAAGTCTTTCATCAAGAATCAAGATGGTCTTTATTGTGTTCCATCATGAAACATTCTTTTACATGTGTCGTAAGATTGACTGTAAATAAAACAATAAGAAAATAATAGTTTCAAAATCAAGGTATTGTTATGCTCTAATTAAATGCGTATTTACTTAAACATGTATTAAAAGTGGTCTTTTATGTATTTAAGTTTTAACAGTTATTCAAAACTTGCTTTAGTATAATGTACGCCTCTAAAATAATGAGAAAAATATTAAAGGCACACTTGCCGCGAAAATCAGGAATATTGTTTACATTAAAAAAGAAAGACCGTTTTCTGTATTTTTCCCAGACAATATAAGTTAGGAACTTTCTATTTTTACCAAAATTAAAAAGTTTGGACGTCACTTTGTATTTTTAATTTGAATTTGAAAATTTGAATTGTTACGTACCCGGAACGTAAACAAACCAAGCTGGCCCCTATTGGCGATTTTATGTTTCAGTGGAGTGAGTGAACTAACGGCACAGTGTAATTTTACGTAGGCCTATTTATCTGAGAAATACAGCCTGACGATCGGTTAACAGCGACTGTAAAAGCCTGCTGATTATTGTTTGAGTGTAAAACACAGATACAAAGGCCTAAAAGGAGGGTAATCCAACACGAAAGTTGACCGACACTGATCGTTGTTGTTGTAATCAAGCTTCGATTCTTCGTTTGTTTTTCACCCCATTTTTACATTCTAAAGCTAACTAGACATGTTTTATGTGTCCTATGTTTAAGTTTAGTGGTATTAGTCGTAGTAAGCTCGTGTAAATTGGTTTTCTTAGCAAATTTAAACAGGCTACGGCGGCAAGTGTACCTTTAAGGAACACAATAGGCTAATCATGTACTATATCAATAGACACTGTATAAAACAGTTTCATCAGAGCTATTTATAGCACGCTGCAGCGAGTGAGCCTTCAGCCAGCCCCTATATACAAACTACCGTATGTTGCCAGAATGCTATAGCGACAAATAACTACTAAACTTTAATGACAGCTCTTTCAGTAAAAATAATCATTCAAACGGGTGATGTACGATTTGAGAAAATGAATAGTTAGTTGACTTACCAATTATATCGACCTTATCTTGACAAAAGAGCTATCTGGGTTAGGACGTCTATGTCAGCGACTGAACACAAGTTTACAGAAAGGTACGCGACCAAAACAAAAGAGTTCACTTGATACTAAAAAATACTCGAGAAACGTACCGGCGCAAAAAGTACATGAAACTTAATGAAAATCGACAAATTTGTCACCAACAGCCACCATTAGCTTCCAACCTGTGTCTCACCCCTTCAATGAGACGTTAGATCTGTTCAAGGGGTAACTGCACGGAATTGAATCCTTAAGAGCGCATTTGGGATAGGATGGGCAGAAACATTCAAGTGCTAGAGCCTCCTGTACAAGATCTACATGAATTGGAAGCTGCATTACATCAGTATTGGTGGCAGTTAAGGGGCTTTCACAATTGAGACTTTCGCCACACGGTCAAAATACTGAAATCGACCGCACGGTGGATATAAAATTTTTCGGGCCGCAGTAGAATCGGAAAAATTATCGCAAGAAAATAATCCATTTTACGATTGGCCGGGGCATCGTAAGGGCGTGGCAAGGTTCACGCACGTTTTAATCCACGAATCTCTTGCGGCGAACCACGCGAGTGACGTAAGCAACGCACGTCTAGCGCATGTGATCCGTGAGACAGTTGCGCGGAGGTGCTACGTGCCGCAAGATGCATCGTGCGTCATTGTTTTTCGCCGGGCACCAATGAGCCGGCGCCTTACGGCGTTTTGTCAAAACGTGCAGCGATTTTGGGCTCCGCAGACGTGATTGCAGTATAAAAAGGCGCATAGATAAAAAAAAAACGTCAGAAAAAAAAACGTCAATCCATTGAGGAAGATCACCACGATGCCCGCCAAGAAGCAGACCAATGCAAAAGCTTAACTGTTGTGAGATAAAATGAAGCACCCCAAAATATATACCTGTAGCACACCTGAGGGTATTTTTCGCACGGTGAACGCAAGGCGGCGCAAAACCGAGACGCCGAATCGTTCAACGGTTTACGACTGCCGCAAGGTTGGCGGGACAAGAAATTTCACCGTACGGAGCATCTTACGACACAAAAAAATCGTGCAACAACCGCGTGTCAAGATACAACGGTTTACGGTGAACGTACTGGCGCCCACACCGATCAGAGGTAATAAAAAAATTCGCACCGCCGAAAATTGGATTCCATGTGCACATCAAACTTTTCTGCGGCTCTTACGGCACAAACATTCCGCGCGGTGAGGTGCGGTTGCCTGCAAGGAAGGCTGCGTCACATCGTACGGAAGGCCAAAATTCATGACCGCAAGAGCCGTAGACCCGCCGTATCTCAATTGTGAAAGGGGCTTTACCCATTCAACAGATCCGACGTCTCATTGGAGGGATGAAACGATGGAAGCTTATGGGGGCTATACACGCTATTGGTTTTCTGCTCTAGGGATGTGTTCTACACACTCAAAGTGGCATTTTTACTACGATATGTTCGCCCTGTGAAGCCAGATGGACTCTTAAGGTTCATACATACAGGCACCTTTTTATTTTGTTAAAATACACGTTTGATTTGGCTAATGATATCCTGAATAAATTGTATAGCTTATTGCCATTAAGTGTGATTTATTTTCGTCACAATGTTGCCCTTTATGATCACAATTGTTTCTGCAACATCAGTTTGCCAACAATCTCCCTACACCAATCATTTTATTGGTCGGTGCAGACTTTCCAGAGGGGTGTTTAACTTTTTTCTTTGTGTATATAGTAATGATACAATTTACGAATACGATCCTGTTTGTTCGATCTGTTTAATAGTACGCCTGTATTGATATCTATGTCTTCTGAAATATTCGAATTCAATCTAAGAAAAGACCTATACAGAAATGTTTGACCACGGATAATGGTAATATTTTACAGTTACGGTTACAAATCTAAATGAATGTCAAGACGATATGATGCATTTGTTCGTATATTTAAACATATTCTATTGCTCCCGCTATGTTTAGGAGTTTATATTTTCGAAAACTCTCCAGTTTTCCAATACTGTCAACTGATGATGTGTTTTGTATTACTTGTAGAAGGCGGCGCTCTCAAGCCAAATCGCATGCGTACTGTATCTAGCTGTGGAACACAGACAGACATAGACAGTATAGTAAGTAGCATAATGTAGCCATCTATTGCTGAATATGGTTTAACACGCTTCGTTTCAAGATTAATATAGTCTACTCATGACAATTATTGACTTTGGAAATTAAGATTGATTTATTGATTGTTTGGTGTTTTACGCCACGCTCAAGATTATTTTAATTATAAGGCGGTGTTTCCACGCAAGAAAGGAGTTTAGGGGTATTTACTTCCACTGACCAGCCGTTCATTTAACGTTAGCATATATGGTGATCGGTGGTTATCATGTCCTTTTGTCTTTGATTCTTTATTTCTAAATCATTTGTATTATCAATATCTTTTTGTGAAACACAATGGAAGCTACCAGTTGCGTTTTTGTCAGTTGACAGTCAACACAAATATTTATATCGCATGGATACGCTTCGAAGTTGTCAAAAACCAATGGTGAAAAACACAACTACGACTACGGCATTTGCGTTAGAAATAATATTATTTTTTAATCGGTCAAATAAAAGTATCTAATGGCTTTGTATATATCTTGATATGTCACAGAAAAAGATGTTTGAAAAAAGTATAGATTGTAAGCTGAGAATCGCAGACAAAACAACAGGGTAACAGCTGATCTGTAAAAGTTATACCCCTAAACACGGATCTCGCGTGATCTTGTGGGTCTTCGGCCAAACCCAAAAGGGAATTATTGAGATAACACTCAATCAATGATAAATATTTTATAATGTTTATTATCAAGTTGTGTACTAATTTCTATATATCATTCTCTCTGTTTTCATTGGAAGAGTTGTAAAGAATGTGAAAAACTAAGAGTACAACTGGATGAGATAGAGAAAGAGAGGGAGAACCTAAAGAAGGATAATGATACTTGGAGTAGAAAACATGAAACCTTATTTAATGAAAACCAAGATTTACTGCAGCAGAATAAAGCGTTATGTAAAGAGATTGAATTAATTCGGACAGATCAAGCTCAGCTATCAGGTTGGTTTATTTCAGTGATACACTTTACCAACAGGTCCTAATAAAATGCTAGTCTTTTGAAACCAAACATATTAAGCTATATACAGACTATATTATTGATGTATTTTAGGGTCAGGTGCTGCTAGAAATAGAACATTTTGAAGAAACAGAATTAGACAATGATTTGTTATTTTTGTCCAGAAGTACCTAATAAGAGATTTGTTAATTTATTGATCTAAGATATATACGTTAAAGTAGCTTCTGTAAGCAACAAGGACTGGAAAACATACTCATACCTCTGCTATTTGAATTGTGTCCTTAATTGGCACTTGTGGTAACTGACTTTATCGAATATTTTTATTCCAACATAAATTTTTAAATGTTATATTAAATCACAACCGTGTTACTTGTGTGCTAACTTAAAATTCAGCAGTTTGTTTTCCCATTCAGCATTAGGAATTTAGCGGGAAATGAAGATTTAAATGGGCTGTTTTTACCAGAGTTTCAGATCTTTACAAGCTTATCTCCCTTAGTTTTAATGAGTTTATGACGTCACAGAAGAACAACATCTCTTGAACAGAGCATTGAAAGCATTACCATAATCATATATACCGCAGTTGTAGAGCAACGTTATATATAACGTCACTCTACACCTGTCGTATATGACAATACTTTCCAACTACGCTTGGTGGATGCAGAGCCAACAGTACTCCTCCCCACCCCCCCCCCCCCCCCAAAATAAAATAAAATAAAATAAAAATAAAAAAGAAGAAATCAAACAAAACAAAAACATACAATTTGAACAACATCGGACTGATGTTTTATGCCTCGTCGCAGTGATGTAAAGCCTGTGTCAGACTATCACTATGTTCATAACTATATAAAGGAAAATAATTAATGATCTCAATATTAAACAAGATAAACTTGTCCCAAAGGGCTGCTTTATGTTAGGAAAAAACATTATCTATTTTTCTTGAACATTTACTGTGTTTTACACTAGGACTCTAATTCACTGTTCGTCTTTGTCAGAAATTTAAAGTGGCATGAGCTGCCAAAATGTTGATATTTTGACGTAAAAACAGAATGTTGAAATTATCGGCTATTTTTCTCAAGACGTATAATTCAGCAGCTTTTTAGTGCTTCTAGTCTCAAGAATGTACGATAAAGTATTGTTTTGAACTAATGTTGGCATAGAATGAATGAATGGTCAACTCTGTTATTTCAATTTTGTTTACTTTTCGAACACTATTCCGGTTCGTACAGGCCACATACTGTATGGATTTTCCTCATTCCAATGCTAATCATTTAGTTTTTCGATGGCCTTCAAAGTGTCGTGACGATCAGAAATTATGAAAAAAGTGTGGATCTTTGAAATGAATAAATATATCTGTGAGAAAGCCTTCCTTTAATATGAATTAGTTTTGCTTTATTTGCTTTATTTTATTTTTTTAGTCTACCATTTATCTGTTTATTTGCTACTGGCAAGGCAATTACTGTAAGTCATAATTTTTATGCTTTCCATTATCCTCGATATCGGCCACATACTCATAACAGGAAGCTTCAACAACGCAGTCATTCTGACAATTCCCTCTTTATTCCCTTTGCATTTATACTGGTAAATTGTTATGTAGTTTTAAGAAAACACAATTTTCCGCCGCCCAACAACTTTCATGAACAGGTGCCATGATCTTTTCAACAGTTAGGCAACACTCGCACTTTCCTCAGGGCCATATGTTCAAGGGTCGCTGTCAGGATCAGATTTGATGTACAGCTTATTTGAGACGGATTTATAAATATAGGGCTGAATATTTATGGTTAAATCGATCTCCGGTATATCTTTGTGATCTAAATCATCAATCAAGGCCCTTTTAAAAGCCATACAAAAGTATAATATCGCACATGATATGTGCAGCGAGCTGAACTCATATAGAGAAGCCTGTTCTCTTGTGACGCCACAGGCAATTAAATAAGGGGAGGTAAGTCATGCGTTGTATTTTTATTTATTTCAAAGAAAAAATGTTTTTTAAAAAAATGAACTAGACTTTTTATTTATCACAGGTGCCAATCCCTTTCTAAAACATTGTTTCTCTAAATGAAATGCCTATTATGGTGATTTAAATCCTTTGCATATGATCTTTAAAGGTACTTTAAACGATTAACTTTCTTTGGTGATCGAAAATTATGGAAAAATCTATAAGGTGGATAGATATGTACCTTCACAAAATAAGAAACGAATTGACAATTTTCAACCCTTAACACGGTTTCATAAATCAAGTATTTGCAAAACATATTTACAATTTTCTGACTTGTTTGTTCTTTATTTTACAACATTTCTGGTAGTGTGCAACTCCAACCTTTTGAAACAGATATATGAGGAAACAGTTTGTTTTCTTTAAACACACTGGTGAGCTCTTCGCTGAGTGTCAAAATGACCGCTGTCATCTTCAAATGTAAGGAACCTGGCGTCACATATTTGTCGATCAATAAACATTGATCTAATTAATGTGTGGCATAATAATACAGGACCTGTAAATATTGATCTGTCATTGTCAACCGATGGATCTATAATCTCTAATATAGAAAAAAAGATAAAACACCAGGTATTTGGGGATAAAACCAATGTCACATGATACACAGCCAACTTTAATCTACTATTCATGGCGGAAAAGTCAGCATATTTACTTAGGCTTTCGGCTGCACATGACGACACAAGACTTCTCATAATCCAACGAGGTTTACATAAACTATCTTTGTAACCCATACAATCACACCGATGGCTTAATTGTCTATTCATTGCTTATTTGATAAAAAAAATCACGCATTTTCCCCCTCAGTAATCTTACTGAGATATCTGAACTGTGGCAGACAAAGATAAAATTCCAATTTCTCTTTTAAATCCAGCATAGATGAGGGTAAACTATACAAATACAAATCTTAAATAATTAGCAATGGAACCAAAGATCAGGCGAGTCAATACATCATGAAATACATCATGATTCAATTTATATATTAAGGAACCTGCTTCCTAGGTATACATGTAGAAAAGGTACAGAATTATGGGAGTTTCATATCAAATCCCTATTGCATCAGATAAATCACAAATATTTCCAACGCACAAGGAAATATCCTTATTTATTATACCTCAATATTCATTAGGCATTACTCCCATTCTATTGGTCAATACGTACCACGTAACGTGTTTCTATCGGTCAATACGTACCACGTGCCATGTCAACATTTTTCGATGTATGACCTGGAGAGGAATCCGAAACAGATATTTTATATGACGCCCTTATATGCAAGGTATGATCCCGTCATATCGGTCGTCAATGTCCAGAAAAAATTGCAGGGGAGGGGGCAGAAAAAACACACACACACACACTTTTGTCCCTACTAATTTAGGCAACTGTGGCCTTTACCCGTATTCTCGATTTTGATGTGACGTGACAATTGCGAAAATGAGGCTGTTAATCAGAAGGTTCAGCGATTGCTTGCATAGCTGGAACAAAATGGCACCCACTAAGTTGTTTTTACCCATGCTTGATCATTATGTGAATGTTAGGGCTTCAGAGACCATGTGAGCGACATTGCCAGACTGCCCAGATGTCCAAAATCTAGAAAAGATAATAATCTTCATGTATATATTATCTTAAGCTTATACCATTACACCATTGATAATCCCCTCCCAAGATACCTAGTTGTTAAATATTTTTGACCCTTGTAAATAGTTATATTTAAAAAAAAAACAAAAAAAAACGTACTGCAATCAATAGTAGGTTGTAGTTTAATGCTGGGGTCAGGGGTATTAAGAGTGTCAATGAAATATTGAAGGTCTTATCAACCACTACATCAATTGTTTAGTACTCATGTGTTTTTCTTTTGTATTGTTTTATTTTTTACTGTTCCATTTTATAGCTCTATACCCTACACATTGTTTGGGTATTTAGTACAATAAAATTTGACCTATCAATTAGACTTATTACTAGAAGATGGACATTACAATTATTACCAATAAAGCAGATAATTCAATAATATCGTTCGGATATGTATAGGTTGGTACAAATGTTATCTGAAATTTTATTTGTAGGCCTACATAGCCTCCTAGTTGACTTTGGTGGTCAGTTAATTGTGATGTAGGTTTTTAGACCACCATGATCAAATCGCTTTTTGTCCGTCGTCCGGTGTCTAGTTTGTGATCGCGGAATCAAGAAAACTACCAGCCGGATCTGGATGAATTTTTAGACCACCATGATCTCATGATGGTCTTATCAAATTGCTTTTTGTCCGTGGTCTGTCGTCCGGTGTCTGTAAACTCTTCTTGTGATCGCGATTACATGAGAACTACTGGTCGGATCTTCATCAAATTTCACAGATATGTTTCCCTTATGGTCTAGTTGTGCAACATTTATTTGTTTGCTCATTTGCATATTTAAATCGCCGCTGGGCGCTGGCAGCCATTTTTTAATTTTTACATAGTTTGTAATCACGGAATCTAGAAAACCACCAGGCCAATCTCGGTGAAATGTTTTTGTGCTGGTTCCCCATATGGTCTAGTTGTGCAACATCTATTTTTCTGGACTCATTTGCATATTTAAATGGCCGCTGTTTTCTATTTTTTATCAGTTTTCTCTCTTGTGATTGCGACTCCAAGAAAACTGCTTGTCGGATCTTCTTTAAATTTCACACGCACGTTCCTCCTATGGTCTAGTTTGCAACATTTATTTGTTTCACTCATTTGCATATCAAAATGGCCGCTAGGCGACCATTTTGTTTTTCTTAATTTTAGCACTTCTCTCCTAAAATAATGAGAGGATCTTCGTAAAACTTTGTACGCAGGTTAGCCCTGTGGCCTCGTTGCGTACTATGTACTTTTTTGCTCATTTGCATAGTAAAATGGCTGCTGGGAGATTATTTTGCTTTTCTTCTTTTTGTCACTTCTCCTAAAGTAATGAAAGGTTATGATTTTCGTTAAAAAAATTTACGCATGTTAACCCCAGGATCTTGTTGCGCACTATGCACGTTTTGCATCTTCAAAATGGTGGCCACTGGCCATTTTGTTTTTCTTTTTATCACTGTTCTCAAAGTAATGAAAGGATCTTCGTAAAATGTAGGTTAACCCTATGGTCTCGTTGCGCACTATGCCGGTAGCTATTTCTGTGAATTCTACCTACATAGTTTGTGATCGTGGAATCAAGAAAACTACCAGGCGGATCTTGATGAATTTTTGTGTGTTGCTTCCTCATATGGTCAAGTTATGCAACATGTATTTTTTGCGTCCTTGATGTTTTCATTTAACACATTCGGTACCCCACTGACGCCGTATGGTTATTTTTTTTACAACTTCAACTAATTTTGAAAATGAACAAATAAAATCACATGTTGCATCTGTTGGATGCTTTGTGTTTTTTTATCCTTGAAAATTATAGACATATTTGCATTAGCAAAATTATAGAAAAATTAGCCTCCAATATGCTCTTTGATTTTTTACATAATCATGAAATGATCTCCCCTGATCAGTACGGGTTTCGGCCATTTCATTCAACCCTTCATGCAGCTACCGTTCTATATAATCGCTTAGTTCAATCCAAAGACCTGAAACTTTACTCTTCTGTGGCTTTTCTAGACCTTTCTAAAGCCTTTGACACAGTCAGCCACTATTTTCTCCTAAAAAAACTGAATCATTATGGTATCCGTGGGGTTGCAAATAACTGGTTCAATAGTTACCTGAGTGAGAGGCAACAGGTGGTTTGTGTTAATGGCGTGTCATCACCTACTCATTACATCACTTCCGGTGGGCCCCAGGGGTCCATTCTTGGACCAACTTTATTCATCCTGTACATAAACGATATTGTTAACTCCTCTTCTTTGTTACAATTCACCTTATATGCAGATAATACCAGTGTTATTTCGACTGCAACATCTGCTAAAGAAGCAGTTGATATTATGTCATTCAGGCAAAACTAAGCTCATGCTAATTTGCCCCAACCGATGTAGGCCTTCTCCACCTTCATCGATTCTTATCAACAATGTGGAAATTTCCATTGTTGAGGAATTTAAATTCCTGGGTGTTGTGTTCAACAATAAATTAACATGGACCTCTCATATTACTTTTGTGAGCAAAAAGGTATCCCAGCACATTGGAGTCATTAAACACATCAATTCTGGGCTGAATTTATCAACTTTATATATTCTCTACAATTCCTTAATTTTACCGTATGTCTTATGCCAAAGCTCTCTGCGGTAGAAGTCGGGTTCCCCCCACGTGGAAATGGATTATATGAAAGCTGCAGGGAATACAACACATTAGTCACAGACTTTAACCTTGATACCCTGGTTGACGATGCTGTTCAGTATATAGAACAGCGATTTTCAGCATTTAAAGAAATTCCAATGTCTAGCTTTACTGTGTTTGACTACCGCAAAATACCATATCAACAAGATCAAATGGCCACATATGGGAATGAGCAAATCAAAGATATAGTCAAGCACTACCAGGATGTGCTACCTGATAATGTTAGAACTCAATCCATACTTGAATGGCCAGAGCTTAAGGTGATACTTGCCGAACATCGAAATGCAAATTCTTTTGAACTTTACTCTGACCTTCTCTGTCAAAGATCCCCAGACCTCAGAAATATTTTAGTGTTAATTGAAGTTATGGTAACTGTCAACCCAAGCACAGCAGCCTGTGAGCGTGGATTTTCAGCGGTCAATAGAATTAAGACTGATTTACGATTTAGTTTGTCCCAACTGAGTTTGAGACAGCTTGTACTTGTTGGTGCAAAGTCTTTTAAAAGTGAGAATGAAAGACAACATTTAATAGAATCCTCTGTGGGAAGATGGCTGTCCATGGGTAACAAGCATGTGAATGGGCATAAATTGCCTGGTCCACGAAAAAAAAATGAAGTCCCCTCTTCTCAATCCAGCCAAAACCCTGCCTCCCCTCCTCCTGATCCTTGTAGTTCTTTTGACAGTGAGAAATTTGTCCAGGTTGATAACAGTGACTCTGACTCATGCGACTCAATGGATGATTAAACTCTGTCAGAACTCTTCCATTTCCTGTGTTTATAATCACTGATCACACACAAGATAAAAGTGACAATTTCATCAAAGATGAAATCAACAATCAGTATTGTTATCTATTTTCATTCAGGAATCTTTATTTATTATTAAAAAGTTCCTGCTGTTGTCAAAATATGTGCATACAGGGGTACATGCATATACATACACATGCCAAGCATACCCGGTACTTACCCTCATGAAATCATGGCAACCTTAAACACTGGCGGGCAACCTAATTTTTAAGCAGTGGTTAACCTCAGGACAACTTGAAAAAACAGTAATTTTCAAGGCCGGTATGTAATTACAACTTGAACCCAATACATGTATATGTATAAACACTAAAACACCTGGACAAAGAGAAAATATCCTTGACTAAAATAGCCATACAGATAAGTTTCTAATTGTGTTAACCTGTATACCCGATTTTATGTTGTTGCAATAAACCTTAAAGCCCATGCTATTTCATCGGGTTGAAGACAAACAGGAGTTACGTTTTAGTGAGTAGAATTTAGAAATTTATTTTATAGTTTATTTTGGTGGTCGGAAGGGTATGTTATTGAACATAATTATAGGATTATCCAAGGCTTCAGTAAAGGCTTCCATAACAAGACAGCCATTAAACAGAATCCGTTTTGTAAATAATTTACACTTATATTCAAAGTATACATAGTAAGATATAGCAACTTACCAATAAGATCCTAAATGTTCGATCTGATGAATAGTAGGTCTGTATTGATATCTATGTCTTCTGAAATATCATTGTAAGAAAAGACCAATACAGAAATGTTTGACCACGGGTAATGGTTATATTTTACAGTTACAGTTAGAAATCGACACGAATGTCAAGGCGAATTGATGCATTTTTATGTATTGCTTGCTTGTGTGATTGATATGTTATGTATTGGTTGTAGAAGGGGACGCTCTCAAGTCAAATCGCATGCGTACTGTATCTAGCTGTGAAACACAGACAGACATAGACCGTATCGTAAGTAACATAATGTATTTTCGTAATAAACATGACACTCATTTGATGATAGATATTTTATTAATTTGTGTACTGATTTCTATATATTATATTCTGTTTTTTCATTGGAAGAGTGTTAAAGAATTTGAAAAACTCAGAGTAAAACTGGATGAGACAGAGAAGGAGATGGAGAACCTAAGGAAAGAGAATGAAACGTCGAGTAGAAAACATGAAGTCCTATTAAATGAAAACAAAGACTTACGTCAAGAGTTATCAGGTTTGTTTAATTCAGTGATACACTTTGCCAACAGGCCCGAATGAAATGCTAGTCTTTTGAAACCAAACAGAGTAAACTATATACAAACTATATTGTTGATGTATTTTAGGGGAGAAACAGAATTAGACAATGATTTGTTATTTTTGTCCAGAAGTACCTAATAAGAGATTTGTTCATTTATTGATCTAAAATATATACGTTAAAGTAGCTTCTGTAAGCAACAAGGACTGGAAAACATACTCATACATCCGCTATTTGAATGTTGTCCTAAATTGGCACTTGTTTTTGATTCGTATAGGTAACTGACTTTGTCGAATATTTTTATTCCAACGTAAATATTTAAATTTTTAAAGGCACTTCAAACGATTAAAGGCCCACTTGCCGCCGTGGCCGGTTGACATTTGTTAAGAAAACCAATTTACACGAGCTTACTACAGCTAAAACCACTAAAATTAAACATATCACACATAAAGCTTGTCCAATTAGGTTTAGAATGTATAAATGAGGGTGAAAAACAAACGAAGAATCGAGGCTGTTACAACAACAACAACGATCAGTGTTGGTTTACTTAAGTGTTGGATTACCCTAATTCAGGCGTTTTTGTCTGTGGTTTGCACTCGGCAGGCTTTTATAGTCTCCTTACTCGATCTTTAGTCTGTATTTCTTACATAAAGTTCGTAAAATTATACTGTGTCGTTAGATTGCCCACACGACTCAAAACATTAGGGCACTTCTGCGCATGCTCAGGTTCGAAGTTTGTTTACATTGCGGGTACTTGAAATTATGTTTTTCAATTAAAAATACTAAACGATGCCAAAACTTTCAATTTCTGGTAAAAATAGAAAGTTCCTAACTTCTTCTGTCTGGGAAACATACAGAAAATTGTCCACTGTTTTTAATGTAAACAGTATTCTGGATTTTCGCGGCAAGTGTGCCTTTAACTTCTCTTGGTGATCGAAAATTATGGAAAAAATCAATAAGGTAGATAGATATGTACCTTCACAAAATAAGAAAAGAATTGACAATTTTCATCCGTTAACACGGTTTTATAAATCAAGTATTTGCAAAACATATTGTTTTTCTCCTTTTTATCCCCCGGCATATAATGCGGGGGGATATAGCGATCAGCTTGTCTGTCCGTCTGTCTGTCTGTCTGACTGTCTGTCTGTAATCATTTCTTGTCATCGCATCTCCTCCCACAGTTTTTATCGGATTGTTTTGTGCACCTCCTATTTTGGTTCCGCTGGTTTCATTATTTTTAGAGTTACTGCCCTTTTCCGACAGTATAAGACGATATAGACAATTAGTGCTTGTCATCGCATCTCCTCCCACAGTTTTTATCAGATTTTTTCGAAATTTGGTGGACATGCTGGATATCATTCGAGGATGTGCACCTTCTATTTTGGTTCTGCTGGTTTCATTATTTTTAGAGTTACTGCCCTTTTCCGACAGTATATGACGACATAGACAATTAGCGGTTGTCATCGCATCTCCTCCCACGATTTTTATCAGATTTTGTCAAAATTTGGTCGACTTGCTGGATATCATTCGAGGATGTGCACCTCCCATTTTGGTTGCGCTGGTTTCATTATTTTTAGAGTTACTACTCTTTTCCGACAGTATAAGACGACATAGACAATTAGTGCTTGTCATCGCATCTCCTCTAAGGATGTTTATCAGATTTTTTTAAACTTGGTGGTCTTGCTGGATATAATTCGAGGATGTGCACCTTCTATTTTGGCTGCGCTGGTTTTACTATTTTTAGAGTTACTGCCCTTTTCCGACAGTATAAGACGACATAGAGAATTAGTGGTTGTCATCGCATCTTCTCCCACAGTTTTTATTAACTGTTTTGGAAACTTGGTGGACTTGCTGGATATAATTCGAGGATGTGCACCTTCTATTTTGGTTCTGCTGGTTTCATTATTTTTAGAGTTACTGCCCTTTTCCGACAGTATATGACGACATAGACAATTAGCGGTTGTCATCGCATCTCCTCCCACAGTTTTTATTAAATTTTTTGGAAGCTTGGTGGATATGCTGGGTATCATGGAAGGATGTGCACCTCCTATTTTGATGGCGCTGGTCTAATTATTTTCAGAGTAACTGCCCTTTTCCGACAGTATAGCATATATATCTTATAATAACTTAAAATATATAATAAATCTTATGCGGGGCCGGGGGGATACAACATCTTCTGATGACTCTTGTTGTCACTTTTCTCCTATAGTAATGAGAGGATCTTCGTGAAAATTTGTACGCAGACTAACCCTATGATCTCGTTGCGTACTATGCACTAAGCGTATTATGCTCATTTGCATAATCACAATGGCAGCCACTGGCCGTTTTGTTTTTCTTCTTTTTATCACCGTTCTCCTAAAGTCATGAAAGGATCTAATTCGTAAAATTTTTTACGCAGGTTAACCCTATGGTCTCGTTGCGCACTATAAACTTATTTGCTCATTTGCGTATTCAAAATGGCGGCCGGAAGCCATTTCTGTGGTTTACATAGTTTGTGATCGAGGAATCAAGAAAACTACCAGCCGGATCTGGATGATTTTTTTTGTGTTTGCTGTTCCCCAATATGGTCAAGTTCTGAAACATGTATTTTTTTTCGTTGTTTTTTTTTTTTTTTAATCCATTTCGGTACCACTGTTGCCATTTATGGCATCAGAGTGCTAGCCTGATTCAGTACCGAAGACATAGTATGGCGACAGCGGAAAAGTCGGATTAAACCCCACTGACACAGTATGACGACAACGCATTCAGTAAACATACACGTTATTTTTTCTTACAACTTCAACTAATTTTGAAAATGAACAAACGAAATCACATGTTGCATCTGTTTGTTGCTTTGTGTTTTCTTTTTTCAATCTTCAAATACGGTAAAAGAGGTTAAATTTACTTTAAAGTGCGCGTAATTCACTGATAACTTCCAACTTTGTCCAAGTTAGAACGGACACTTCAAGCATACACATATAACAAGAAAATGTTAATTTTGACAATAAAATCTTGGGAATTCCTTATATTTACAGCTTCAGATCTTAATATATATCTTCCTTGTCTTCAATATACTGACAATGAGTGAGATATTTAAATATATATGATTAAAAAGTGCTAACAGCGGATGGTGAAATTAGTTTGCGAGAGCGAGTTTCCGCTGTCAATCACACGGCCCCTACATATGCATTTAATAGGCTTCTCAAGCATGACCCAGTTAAAGAAAAAAAGGTTCTTTTGGCACTGAGGACGTTATTTTGAGTACAAAGTAATGAAAAAAAAAGACATTTGTCTGAGCTTTATTAAACCTCTGAGTAAAATCGCTATTCTCGGGTCTTCTGAACGAATCGGCACACTTTTTTGCCATTAATTTTTAAACTGACTTTCGTCATGGCCAGCCAGCCACAGGTTGAAGGCAGGAATTTTAAACTACTACCAGAGACAGGTCATAGGGGTCCCTTTGCAGATTCAGTGGTTGATAAGACCTTCATAATTTCGTTGACACTCTTATCGGGTTCCTTTCCTTATATATGTTGTAAAAATGCTGAAAATTTTGAGTTAAAAACAGTTGGATGCTTTGTCCGGTCTACCACATATGACCGTCATTGTGACGTCTCTAAATTACCTCATTTTCAAGTAATTGGCAAATCACCTTTTCAAGGCATTCTTTTTCTCTCTACAGTCTGAAATCATCAAGCAATGCGAAAAAATCTTGCATAAAACGGGAGCTCAAAAGAATATAGCTAAAATCTAATTGGAAACTGTGCTTGTTCGGTCTAAGATTGGTGCCACGACGTCATGTCATTGTTGCACGAAAAACTGGCAAATGTGCTATTGTGTAGGTTTCTTGCCTGAAATCACATTTTACTTTTGGCTACGTTCGTATGTCTATGCGGTGCAAGTTTTTAAAAAAATTGATTACCAAATATGAGGCATTGGCTTAAACTTGTCATTTATCCTTTAAGGGGAGAGCACTCCGTGTGCCTGTGGTTGAGAATACAATCTCGTGTTAATTACGCCTGCGTTATCCAAGGCTAATAATATACATTTGCTTTCATTTGTGAAACTTTTCCATGTTTTTTTTCCGTCAGGATATATCCATCAGAAGGCTCTAGAGAAATGCTGGGTTCAACTTGTGAATGATATTGGAGATCCAGCAGATATTTGTGATGTCTTAATATCAAAGGGAATTTTATCGCATCATAAGCTGGAGGAAATTATGGTAACTATAAACTTGTGAATATATTTGCACATCACACATGTTGGTGCACAGATTTTAATACTGGACCTTTAAAGGGACTGTTTGTTTAGAATTGTTTACATTTTTGCTAAAACTTCTGCTAAATAGATAAATATGATTTTATTGTCTTTGGATGAAAGGTGGCTGGTCGATTTTCAGCGAAAACTGTACAATTAATGGGCAATCATTGTGAATTCTGTGGTACATTGTTTACCGTCTGAAATACAGTTTCTGGTTAAAGGAGGAGAAAACAAAAAAAACATGCAATTGTATCGACCGGGCTCCCATAGACCGTCGTATTCATGTGTATGAGTCTTCCATGTGGTTTACGGTGTGAAAATACACTGAAAATGAATATGCCAGGCAAGCTTGTGCTTGATCATCAGTGGAGCGCGCCATGGGCGGTTTAAAATTGACCGGGAAAAGTATTAGTAAATTACTTCCCATGCGAGCTTATCATATCTTGTATGGATATATCCTGCAATGTCAGCGGTAAGACTACCTTTTCTGAAAGTTCTACAAGGATTACAACAAGTCACGTAGACAACATGTATTTCAGAGTTATTAGAGTGTTTCTCTTCCCTAATTAGGGCCTTGAAATGATTGAAATTAACCTAGGTTTAAATAGCAGACTATCAGAGTTGACCAGTTTCTCTCGCTAGTGCAGTGACTGGTGGCTAGGCGTATGCTGATTGGCCGATCGAGACACACGGCTAAGCTCTGCTGTGAAGATGGCTGCCGAGTCAGTTTAGAGTTCTCTGATAACGATTGTTAACTTTCTTATAGAACAGTTTGGCGAGGAAAAATCGTAGAAATATGGTTTTGGTACCGTTAGAAAGAAAAATGTGTCGCCTCTGTACTGTGTTTTCTAAGTTCTTTCCTTTCTTTCTCCTTTAATGTGAACATATAGGTCCTACCTGGATCAGCCTTACTGTTGTGAGTCGCTCTGGAGCCTCTATTAGAATCTCTAGCCTGGCTGAAACTCAAAAATCGTATTAAACTCGTCATTTAAGGATCTATCAGGGGAAAGGTTTTTATCAATGGTCATTCCAACACCTTCCCAGTGTGTGTACAACATATAATCCCGGCATATAATGCGGGGGGATATAGCGATCAGCTTGTCTGTCCGTCTGTCTGTCCGTAATCATTTCTTGTCATCGCATCTCCTCCCAGGCTTGTGGATATGTTGGATATCATGCTGGGATGTGCACCTCCTATTCTGGTTGCGCTGGTTTCATTATTTTTAGAGTAATTGCCCTTTTCCGACAGTATACGAAGACATAGACAATTAGTGCTTGTCATCGCATCTCCTCCCAGGCTTTTCATTAATTTTTTTCGAAACTTGGTGGATATGTTGGATATCATGCGGGGACGTGCACCTCCTATTCTGGTTGCGCTGGTTTCATTATTTTCAGAGTTATTGCCCTTCTCCGACAGTATACGAAGACATAGACTATTAGTGCTTGTCATCGCATCTCCTCCCACAGTTTTTATCAAATTGTTTTGAAACTTGGTAGACCTGTTGGATATCATGCAATGATGTGCACCTCTTATTCTGGTTGCGCTGATTTAATTATTTTTAGAGTTATTGCCCTTTGCCAACAGTACACGAAGACATAGACAATTAGTGCTTGTCATCGCATCTCCTCCCACGGTTTTCATCAATTTTTTCGAAACTTGGTGGACATGTTGGATATTATGCGAGGATGTGCACCTTGTATTTTGATTACGCTGCTGTTATTATTTTTAGAGTTACTACCCTTTTCATACAGTATACAAGGGCATAAACAATTAGTGCTTGTCATCGCATCTCCTCCCACGGTTTTCATCAAATTTTTTCGAAACTTTTCTCGACATGTTGGATATCATGCGAGGATCTGTCCCTTCTATTCTGGTCACGCTGGTTCCATTATTTTAGAGTCCTTTTCCGACAGTATACAAAGACATAGACAATGGATGCTTGTCATCACATCTTCTCCCACGTTTTGTATCGGCTTTTTGTCTCAGTGGACATTCTGGATATCATGCGATCTACGCTTGTTTTGCTATTTTCAGAGTTACTGCACTTTTCCGACTGTACAGGAAGACATACACAATAGGTGCTTGTTTCGACTTCCACAATCTTATGTGGGGACGGGGGGATACGTCATTCTCTGATGACTCTTGTTAAAGCTTATATCTGTGACCCTCATTTTTCACTTCAACACAAAAAATGCAATAAGATGGGCCACATGGGGTGCAGAGAAAATGTAAAAAAAATAGACCACAATGCAGTTAAATTTGTTAATTGGACCACACCTAATATATATAGGTCTCTATGTTTTATCTGATGTGGGTTCAAATGACACCGAAATTTTGTGGGAAAACCCTGCTCTGTAGTCAAGCTGTTAGCCAGAATCTAATAGTAAGGTGGGTAAATAGGTTCAAAGTATTTTACCTTGTTAAGTGGGTATCATGTTAACCCATGTTTATTATTCCCACAATGTTAAATAGCTAATAGACTGAGAGCCTAATGACTTCACTCTAACAGATTATGGGATATTTGAAGGGCTCTGGCTTAGTGGTGACCGCTTTGTTAAACCATTTATAGCAATTCACATGACTGCACACCTGTATTCTCTGATTAATTGTTATGTCTCGAGAAAGAGCTTGGTTTCCTTCCCCACTAAACCTTGGAATGTGACCATAACAGTGAAATAATCTTGAGCGCATGTTAATAAAAAACATCAATCAATCAATCAAAATAAATTACTGTACCTTTAATTGATTCCTATTTCTCTTAACATTTGACTGGCATTAACATAATTTTGTGATTTTTGAATTACATATAAATAATCCCGACATCACATCTTCTATCACATTGGAGCCAGTAAAATTTCATGTTTCTTTGTTGCATTTGCCTTGCTTCTTTGTCGGGTTTCTTTCCCTTTTTCCAGCTATGTTGATATGTAATTCGTGCTATTCCTCTACTTAAAGTATATCACATGACGAGGAACATTATGTATAGGACTAGCTTGCAATGGCTTTGACCGATGTGTCCTGTATTGCAAAATCATATGTGTGTGCATATGTTTATTCATTATTTTCTTAAAAAAAATTGTTAGTGGGAAATCACTAAATCACCCAATTCAATATGGAAGGGTTGGCAGGAACTCAACAATGTTTTTTAACTAGATGTAGCAAATCTATTTGTTTTTCAAATTTTCTATATTTTTATGAATTTTTTGCAGGCGGAAAGAACTAATACGGCCAAGTGTAGACATTTGCTCAATGTTGTACGTGTTGGGGGTCAGAGCGCTTTTGATGCCTTTCTCACGACTCTACGTGATTGTCATCGTACGCATTTGGCTGATCAGCTTGATCATACAGTATCAGGGGCAAGTGGTGGAAACAGATAACTTAGGTAACATTTTATTATTTTTAGCCCGCCATAATTCTGATGGAGGGCTATTCAAATCGCTTTTCCGTGGTCCGTCGGGGCCTCCGTGGCTCAGTAGGTAGACGTTGGACGCTCAATCCGACCAGCCTTCCACCAATGGGTCGCGGGTTCGAATCACACTCATGTCTAAAAAAAAATTTAGAAAATTTTCTGACTGGGTTTTCACTCAAACGACATATGTGGGATGGTTGCCAGTTACCACCGGAAGGTCGTGGGTTTCCTCCGGGCATAGAGCCCGGTTTTCTCCTACAATAGAACTGGCAACGCGGCCATATAAGTGAAATAATCTTGAGTACGGCGTAAAACACCAAACAATCAATCAATCAACTGTCGTCCGTCCGATAACTTTTCGCTTGTTACCTTTTATTCCATGAAATCTGTCAATCCAATATTAATCAAACTCAACATACATCATCACCCTATGGTCTAGTTGTGCACCGTACATTTTCATCTCATTTGCATATTCAATATGGCCGCCAGGGGGCAATATATTTTTGTTACTGTTATTCTAAGAAAACTACCAGTGAGTCAAAAACCTCTCAACCAGTCAGACCGGAAAACAATATGAAGCAATGTTTGTTGAAATTGTCCACTGTAGCACAACATATATTGTCAGCATTATTTACAGACCCCCTGGAAACAATATATATTTATTCAATGACCAACTTTTCAACAACCTTCAAAGTATCCCATCTTCCAGTAAATGTATCATCTTAGGTGACTTTAATATTGACCACATAAACCCTCCCAAGATTTCTTATGCCAATTAAAATGCCATTACTTCTTCCCATATGTTACAAAACCAACGCGGGTAACATCCAGATCAGCTACCTTTAATAGACAACGCGTTTTGCAATTTTCACGAAGATCACATACCAACAGGATTACTAATAACTGATATAACAGACCATTTTCCCCATCATTCACGTTCATAGATCTTCATCAGTCACTACACAATCTCACACCATTAACAAATCTATTACCATTCGCAAAATGACAGACGAACAAAAGAATGAGTTTAAAAGTACATTAGAAAACTCAAACTGGGACGAAATTTTAAACCCAAAAAATTTTAACGATGCATTCATTTCTTTCAACGTCTGCTTTATATGACAAGTGCTTCCCAGTATTAACTTTGACTCCACCAAAATGTCCTAGAAGTAAACCTTGGATAACTCCAGCAATATGGAAATCAATCCACCACAAAAATAAACTGTATCATGATCAACTTAAATATAACCATTCTCTAGTAGAACTAAACTACCGTTCATATCACAACCAATTAAATACAATGTTATCGTATTCGCGCAAATCATATTTCGAAACTCAGTTCAATAAAGTTAATAATGAAATAAAAGGGACGTGGAAAATACTCAATCAACTCATGCATCGAAAAAATCAATCCGTTCTTCTTGACTCATTCCAAATAGAAGATAATTCCATAACCGATAAATGCCAAATAGCTAATACATTCAAATCTTAGTTTACATCAGTGGCAGGAACCTTAAAAAAACAAATACCAAATTGCCCCAAAAAATTCACAGATTACTTACCTGACCTGACAACTGACGAGTTTCAATTTAAAACTGTAATCCCTTCTGAAATACAATCTTCTGTAGGCAACCTTAAATCGACTGCTGCAGGACTGGACGGTATTACCATAACTTCACTTAAGCCAATATTATCAATAATTACCGTCCTATATCTGTTTTATATTCCATCAGCAAAATTGTTGAGCGTATTACATATAACATGATGCTTAACCATCTAGAAACTAACAACATCATATCACCTGATCAATATGGCTTCCGAGCCAACCACTCAACTCAATCTGCCGCATCCTCACTATACTATAAACTAATAAAAGCCAAAGAAAATAAATTAAATAGCATTATAACCTTCCTCGATCTATCTAAAGCTTTTGATACAGTTGACCATGACATTTTATCCTCAAAATTACAGCATTACGGGTTTCTTTCTCCTTGGTTTAGGGATTACTTTTCTAACAGAAAACAAGCCGTAAACTTTAAAGGTACTCTTTCTGCCTTGTCTACAATTAGCTTCGGAATTTCCCCAAGGGTCTATCCTTGGTCCAATTTTATTTATTTTATATATAAATGACATTTCTTATTGCTCTTTTCTTCTAAACTTTACACTCTTCGCAGACGACACCAGTGTTTGCTACTCTTCCGATAATATACACAGGACTATAGATATCATGAACCAAGAACTAAAAAATATTCAACTTTGGCTTCAAGCAAATCAACTCTCCTTAAATATCTCAAAAACTAAATATATGATCACAGCCCCAAATCGAAAACAATCTCACGAACCTGCCGACTTAGTAATTACGGTAAATGACGTCCGAATCCGACCGATGCCCGATCCGACCGGCGGCGGAGATCACATACCATGGTGATTAGCCACCTAGTGTGCTGCCAACGCCTGAGCTGACAGTTAGTCAAGCGCCTACATGACCTATAACTTACCGGCTGTCGACCGGTAATGGAGATTTCCGACTTAAAGTAGAAACGTATAGTCCCAAGATGTTGTGCATTAACCATTTTTATTAGATTCGCGAAAAAATAAATACGTGTTAAAAAATCAAGCGGAGTTTTGTTTGTTTTTCATACAGTCAGCTTATGACCAAGCGTCAAATCATTCTTTGTCACGTCTATGAAATTAATTACTACGCCGTACGTAGCGTTTGTGTCTCCAAAATGACTTTGTTGTATACTGACAGCCGTATTTTGGAATTACGGTCGTCAGTATATAGAGATCATTTTGTAGTCAGAAACCCGGACCAAGCCGCAAATCGCTAAATTGCCGTGGTTTCAGTTTACTTTCTCAATATATCACGGCTTTTGAAGCCTTCGGCGGGCAAGATATCAAACATCGGTATTACAAAATAACCACTAGCTGTAAAGATCAAAATTCACGAATAACATGCACTCAGATCGAGAGATTTTAACTCACAAACTCCTGTTCGCTGCAGTCTATACATGATCTAATTTGAAAACTTCGAGTTCTTGAAAATCACGTAGCAATATTATAGTTTAATATTACTTGAAGTGAAAACCCACGTGGTCTGTGGCAGTTTTATCGATCCCTTAAACAGGAAGCCATTTGATTGGCTCTTATTTTGATTGACAGGTATGTATAGTCCAATCAGCAACCATAAGACCCAAAAGAAAGCTGAACAGCTCACTCTGGACTGTCGAATATATAAAATATTTTAGGCCTACGTGTTCAAACGCCCGCTTATAACAATAAAACATTACAAAATGTCTTTTGGTCGTTCTAATATTTAAAAGCAATTCTCTATGGTTTTAGAGGGTGAGTATAATTTAGCAACAACTCATTGAATTTGAGTCTATGATTTCCGATTGTTTTCCTGTCTTGCTGGCGTCGTCAACACTCCCGTGAAGTTGGTAGCTTGAGTGCTCAAATGGCGACGGGGAACAACAGATACTTGTGCATGTAATTAACCCATGATTAGTATGTTAATGATCGATTATACTACATTAAGGAATTGTTTTTTCATCAAACGTTTTTTTCTGGTGGTCCAATCGTCCTACAAATATCCAAGCCCAGATTGAGTAAACTGGTGAGCATCACGGCACGACTGGACGATGGCCGCTTCTGTGTCGCCACGTGGGTAGTCACTTTGGTTTCAGATAGAATATCTGTGTTTTTATATAAATATATAATCAACTAACAAATGAAAGTTGGATAGCAGACTACGTGTAGTTTATATATTACTCATAGTGATATGTTTAGGGCCATACGCACATGTTGTAAGTTTGAAAGTTGTGTTGGAATCTCAGCCGCAGTGAACATCGAACGCTCCCAGGGCCGTTTGTGACGAAAAAAAAATAAAATCCGGCATAGGCAGATTTCTAGCTAACTGCGCGTTTTCGTAGGTCTACTAATTGATGTTGTTGTTGTACCAAAGTGACAACGAAGACCTGCGTTTAAATTAAACTGTAAAGGGAAAACGCTTCTGTTAAAAGCATGTTTTATTAGCCGAAATAGTCTCATTGAATCGATTCCCAGCCTCGGAGATATCAAAGGCCAACCAAACTAATCGTTTCACACGTTCGCTGATCGCTCTATTCATGCGACTCAACAGGAGGTTGAACCAGACTACTACTCACTTTGGGTAAAAAATCGGTCGGATTCGGACGTCATTTACCGTAACCACATGCCAATCAAGCAAGTTACTGAATTTGAATTCCTAGGAATAATTCTCAACGAAAAACTAACATGGACATCTCACATTAACTACATCTAAATAAAAATTGCAGGTAATACCGGAATAATACGACATAATCAGAAAAAGTCTTAACAAACACACACATCATTCTTTACCATTCTCTCATATCACCATATCTGTTATACGCAAACGCTCTTTTGGGAAATACTTACAAATCTCATCTAAATTCTTTATTTCTCCTGCAAAAAAAAAGCTGTCCAGATAATAACCTTTTCTCATAAACTTGCACCAACTGTTTCTATCTTTCAAAAACTTAACATTTTAGATATCTACAAGTTAAATATTTTCACTACTGTATAGTTGCTCATACATTTATTCATCACCCCTTTCGTTTACCTCCTTCACAGCGAACACTCCTCACTAAACTATCTGATATTCATCATTATGAAACAAGAGCCAGAGACAATTTATACAGACCCTTTTTCAAAACAGACCTATCTCGCCATTCACTTGCTGTTAAAGGTCCTCGAGAGTGGAACAACCTTCCTGTTGAATTAAAATCAATGTCGTCGACTTCACATTTCAAAACCTCAATAAAGCAACATATACTAGATATTTAAACAGATTATCTGTATCACTGGTAAGATACATGAGGATAAGTGTACATATGTTCTTTTATTTCATTTATTGACTTTCCTCTTCTAAATTTGTTTAATTCACTATATAAACAATCTACCACCGTATTCCAATGATATTTCATATTTTTTCATCAATGGGATAGAACAAGTTCCATTACTTCTATACTCACTACAACTTCTGTACTGCCTCGCTGATTTTATGGTGAATAAAAATCAAATCAAATCAGTCCGATATCCACCAAACTTGACTCACATTATCTCCCTATAGCCTTGTTGTGTACTGTACATTTTCATCTCATTTGCATATTCAATTTGGCCGCCAGTGGGGAGATGTTTTTTTTTGGTTACCTTTATTCCAAGAAAACTACGGGTCTGATATCGACCAAACTTGGCCCACATTATTCTCCGTATGATCTAGTTGTGCACCCTACATTTTCATCTCATTTGCTTATTAAATATGGCCGCCAGGAAGCAATGTTGTTTTTGAACCAAATTTGAATGAAACTTCATTTCATTATTCCAAGAAAACTATTGACCTGATCTTAACCAAACATGACACACATTATCCCACTAAGTTCTAGCTGTGCACCGTACATTTGCATCTCATTAGCATATGCAAGATGGCTACTAGGTGGCAATGTTGTTTTCAACCAAAATTTCATGGAGAGCTTACAATTCAATTTAAATTTCCTCAAAATTTTCCTCAACAATCTCCCTGGAATAAGATTAATCTTATGTAGGTCCAATATTACATAATAGATACATTATATGCACTGTCATCCCCAATTCCTATATCCAGTTATTGCTGTAACAACCTTAATTATGGATAGATGACCATGGGCGTTAAGGGATCTCTTGTTTTCTTACCGCATTCTCCAATCGTGATTCCCTTAGCCTCCGTTAGACAATGCTTTTGAAATATTGTGTATAGAGTGCCCCCCCCCCCCCCACCCCATTACTTTTTGCGTACAGTGGTGTGAGGGGACAAGTTCGATAGAAAATATATAAATATATAGTATCTCCATTAGCCTGGATTACAGGTCTAAGGGTCACTGGTTTTATATGTTAATTAGTTAGTGTCATTTAGAAAGTGAGTTTAACAGTATTCTCGTTATTTTGCATTACACTTTTTGGGAAAATGGCAGATATTTTTCTACCAATTTTGGGTAACGCCGGAAACAGGAATCAAACCAGGGTCCCAACGTATGGCTCCTATCGCCAGCACTAAATGCTGGCTGTCTTATCCATGTAGCCAACCGGCTATCATTCTGTGACGTCACTTAGTACCAGCTGGCTTATCAACAGAGAGCAAAAATGTAGCACTTTGGGACATTTTGTTCATATTAAAGGACCTGGTTTGTGTTTGTTTATGGACCAAATGTATATTTAAAAAACGTCAGTTGAGACGAAACCACCTTCACGTTAGTTCCCTGGTAGTCAAAACAGAACGGGGAGGAAATATGCATATTTTCCGTATTTTTCATAACTACTCGGAAAAATGACGTCATACACGACCTTCGATGTGTACAAACGTAGCTTGAATTTTGTATGCGCTTCGACCGAAATTTACTTTTCTTTATGGTCAGACTTTTCAAGTACAACACACTTAACGCAAATCAGAAAGTATTTCCAAAGGTTGTTCATAAATCCTTTAAGATTAACAAAAGTAATTTACAAAACAGATGATATGTAGGCCTATTTTAGGGTTCAAGAAAACATATACAAATTCCTGTTTAAATTTTTTTTCTCTGGTGTCAACTGTACAAAAAATCAGAATCATACTCTTAATACAATCATTGGAAAAGCTGGACTGCGCCGTTTTAGTACAGCTTGGTAGAGTCACACATTGGTATATTTATCAACATATCATCGCTCTGAACAAGGTTTTTGTAAAGATAGATGGCGTTATACAATATACATGTGTTGTGTAACTGCATGGTTTACACGATATATAACCATAGAACTGAAACACTTTAGTTATATGATATAACCAACTGTGAGTTTGAACTCGTTTGTTTCTGAGGGACAATAAACGTATCATTTGGTATTAGTATTACCACATTGCTTCAACGAGAGCTTCATTAGGTTTTGTTTGTTGAGTTTACAGAAAATTTGAAAAATATAAAGTGACAGGAGCTCAGTCAGCAGAGATAGTCCCACCACCCGTCACAGGCCTTCATATGGAAGACGGATGAGGCCATTTGCTATGTCGACTTGTCTGCTTCACAAAACATGAGAGTTTTGCTTTGTCGACTTTTTAAAAATGCACAACACGCCAATTCAAATGGATTCTCGTGTTTTTCTTTCTCAGTCAGATTTGAAAAGACGAAAGTTAACAAAGCAAGAGTTGCTAAAATGTGAAAACCGCGCGCCTCTGTCAAGGTGCGTCAAGTAATCAACTTTTCTTGACAGTTGGCGACTTTAAACTTATTTGTGAAACTCATCTTTTATGCTTGTGACTTGTTTGTATTACGGTATACCTAGCGCCGTCCGTCCATACAACCGTCTGTTCGTTCATCCGGCCCGTATTTTCTTCCACTCCATAACTTAGACCTGATCTTTACAATTCTTTCCCAACATAATATACCTTGTGAGTAAAGTGTGTGCCATGAACCATTTATGACATTTTCGGTTGCATAATATGTAATATTCTCTTTAGTCTATATCTGCATTAGCTTTCAGGGGGCCTCGGTGGTCCAGTGTGTTAGAGTGATCATCCCTCAGTCCCACACAGACCTTCCATTGATGAGTTGCGGGTTCAAATCAGACTCAGACCAATGAAAAATTAAAAAAATTCTCTGGATTTTTCACTTGATCAGCGTATGTGGAAGAGTTGCCAGGTACATGTACTTGCCAAAAGTGGGGGTTTCCTCCACCCCACTAAACCTGACAACGCCTCCATATCAAGTGAAATAATATGGAGTGCTGCGTAAAACATCAATTATCAATCAATTGTCCCTTTCACTCCAAAGCGTGAAGAGTTTTGATCCAATCTTTACAATTCTTTCACAGCTCAGCATATACATTTTGTGTTGATGGTGTGTAATCATCCAATTATGACATCTTCAGTTACATAATACAACATGTATGTTAGATATGTTAGATTCTCTTTCTAATAGTCCATATCTTCTTTAACTTTGACCTGATTTTGACAATTTGTTCAAAGTATATACCTAAGGGGTAGTTGTGGCGGGAACCATTTAGGACATCCTGGGTTGCATAATATGGCATCCATATTGGATTATTAGATTCAAAGTGTAAACTTTGAATCTATTGTTTTCGTCGTGTTTATTATTAGGGATCCCCTACTTGGAGGGGATACCTATTGAAATCGTTCTGCTTTTTCTTTATTAGTATTGTTCTTATTTGTTTTCCACGGTTTTTGTAGGTGATATAACTCAAACAGTTTTCTAGACACGACTCTCATCTTACACATACATGTTGTTAAACAAATTATCTAGGTCCATTTTTTCTGAATTGTCGCTACGCTACGCCGTTTGTCCGCCATTTTGAAAAAGGCGTATTTGCCAGAATTTTTTCTTCTCTGAAACAGTTCATCCGATTTAGCTCAAATTTCACATACACTTAGTAGAAGTCGGGGGACTACTAAGTTGTCCAAATCAAGAATCTCCGCGAAAATTCATAGCAGACTTTTATTCGTCAAAGTTATGATGTTTTAAACTTTTCAAAAAAATGCAATATTTAGAAAACCATTTATTGGAACTTAACGATAATTGTCATGCTTGTAGACCTATTATAGATCTATGAAATTACAAAAAAACGTGCAACAAGTCACGTGACCAGGACGCCATTTGGAATTTTTGAAAACTTTAATGAGTCATATCTCAGATAATTTTTCTAATAAAGCAATCGGCTTTTTAAATTAAGATAGACCATATCTTTCTTCATCTTTGAACCGCTTGGTAATTTTTGATTGGATCAATGGTTTTGCCGCCATATTGAATGTTATTTAAAAATTAAAAACTTAAGTTTTTCAACATTGCTTCAAGGTATTCAACATACCAATAGTGTTAATCAAGGTCTATGTCTTGTGTGAAAATCAACCAGTTTCAATAAAAACTCAATAAAATATGACTGTTTAAAAATATGATGTTAATAAACTATGTTCAAATATTTATAAGAAAGATCTTTGACCACACAGACATAAACCCATATCAAGTAAAGGACAAAAACATAGGATGTTAATAAAAGATGTGCATTTTATTGATAGAATCTTGGTAAGTAACATGATAGACGGATATTTTCACCATCGAGGATACAAATGTGCCCAATATTTTAGGAAAAGAAATAGCAGACAGGGTCTCAATCAATCGCTCATTAGTTTAAGACCATAATAGAACTTTTGCGCAATAATTCCCGTATAGAGATTAATTGGTCAACAACCACAACTGGCTTATTGACAAATAGAATGTCATTTGGCGCTAACATGCAAACTTACCGCAATCTGTAAGTTATCTTCGCGACTGACACCAATTATGGTTTGAGCATCGAGGGCGACATTGATTTAGTGACCAGCGCCATAACTGATATGTTCAAGTGGACAGACCTAATCTTGTACAATTGATGTGATATTATATAAATAATATATATAGTATGTCGCAAAACTGAAAATATCAGAGACAGTACTAAACATGTTTAATACAAATTATAATTGAAAAATGTAACTAAATAGATATTCAATTTCCTAGTTTTAGCTTTTATTTCAGAGATTTCTGTCTCAATGTCGCGAATAATTACGATTTAACGAAAAACCATCAGATAAAAACTTAACAGGAGATCCCGGACCTTGAAGTTGCCCCGCTGCAACTTCATCAACCTCTAGTTAGGGATCCCCAACTTGGTGGGGATACCTATTGAAATCGTTCTGCTTTTTCTTTATTAGGGATCCCCAACTTGGTGGGGATACCTATTGAAATCGTTCTGCTTTTTCTTTATTAGGGATCCCCTACTTGGAGGGGATACCTTTTGAAATCGTTCTGCTTTTTCTTTATTATTATTATTATTATTATTATTATTATTATTATTTGTTTTCCACGGTTTTTGTAGGTGATATAACTCAAACAGTTTTCTAGACACGACTCTCATCTTTCACATACATATTCTTAAACAAATTATCTAGGTCCATTTTTTCTGAATTGTTGCTACGCTACGCCGTTTGTCCGCCATTTTGAAAAAGGCGTATTTGCCCAAAATTTTTCTTCTCTGAAACCGTTCATCCGATTTAGCTCAAATTTCACATACACTTAGTAGAAGTCGGGGGACTAATAAGTTGTCCAAATCAAGAATCTCCGCGAAAATTCATAGCAGGCTTTTATTCGTCAAAGTTATAATGTTTTTAACTTTTTTAAAAAAATGCAATATCTAGAAAACCATTTATTGGAACTTAACGATAATTGTTATGCTTGTAGACCTATTATAGATCAATGAAATTCCAAAGTTTTATGAACGTGCAACAAGTCACGTGACCAGGGCGCCATTTTGAATTTTTGAAAACTTTAATGAGTCATATCTCCGATAATTTTTCTAATAAAGCAATCGGCTTTTTAAATTAAGATAGACAATATCTTTCTTCATCTTTGAATCGCTTGGTAATTTTTGATTGGATCAATGGTTTCGCCGCCATATTTAATTTTATTTAAAAATTAAAAACTTAAGTTTTTCAAAATTGCTTCAAGTTATCAACTTTAAATTCAACATACCAATAGTGTTGATCAAGGTCTATGTCTTGTGTGAAAATCAATCAGTTTCGATAAAAACTCAATAAAATATGACTGTTTAAAAATATGATGTTAATAAAACTATGTTCAAATATTAATAAACAAGATCTTCGACCACACAGACACAAACCCTTATCAAGGAAAGGACAAAAACATAGGATGTTAATGAAAGGTGTGCATTTTATTGATAGAATCTTGGTAAGTAACATGATAGACGGATATTTTCACCACCGGGGATACAAATACGCCCAATATTTTAGGAAAAGAAATAGCACGCAGGGTCTCAATCAATCGCTCATTAGTTTAAGACCATAATAGAACTTTTGCGCAATTATTCCCGTATACAGATTAAATGTTCCAGTAAACCACAACTCGCTTAATGACTAATTTCAATGTCATTTGACGCTCGCAAGCAAACTTACCGCAAACTGTAAGTTGTTGTAGCGACTGACACCAATTATGGTTTTCTCACTGAGAGCGACATTAATTTAGTGACCAGCGCCATAACTGCTATGTTTAAGAAGATAGACCTAATCTGGTACAATTTGATGTGACATTATATAAATAATACATAGTATGTTACCAAACTGAAAATATCAGAGACGGTGCTAAACATGTTTAACGCAAATTATTATTAAAAAATATAAGCAAATAGATATTTAATTTCCCGGATTTAGGTTTTTTTGGAGATTTCTGTCTTAGTGTGGTGAATAATTACGATACCGAGAAACGAACTGATAAAAACTTAACTGGGGATCCCGGACCTTGAAGTTGCCCCGCTGCAACTTCATCAGCCTCTAGTTATTATTATTCTTATTTGTTTTCCACGGTTTTTGTAGGGGATATAACTCAAACAGTTTTCTAGACACGACTCTCATCTTTCACATACATATTCTTAAACAAATTATCTAGGTCCATTTTTTCTGAATTGTCGCTACGCTACGCCGTTTGTCCGCCATTTTGAAAAAGGCGTATTTGCCCAAAAATTTTCTTCTCTGAAACCGTTCATCCGATTTAGCTCAAATTTCACATACACTTAGTACAAGTCGGGGGACTACTAAGTTGTCCAAATCAAGAATCTCCGCGAAAATTCATAGCAGACTTTTATTCGTCAAAGTTATGATCTTTTTAACTTTTCAAAAAAATGCAATATCTAGAAAACCATTTATTGGAACTTAACGAAAAATCTTATGCTTGTGGACATATTATAGATCTATAAAATCCCAAAGTTTTATGAACGTGCAACAAGTCACGTGACCAGGACGCCATTTTGAATTTTTGAAAACTTTAATGAGTCATATCTCAGCTAATTTTTCTAATAAAGCAATCGGCTTTTAAAATTTAGATAGACAACATCTTTCTTCATCTTTGAACCGCTTGGTAATTTTTGATTGGATCAACGGTTTTGTCGCCATATTGAATTTTATTTAAAACTTAAAAACTTAAGTTTTTCAAAATTGCTTCAAGTTATCAACTTTAAATTCAACATACCAATAGTGTTGATCAAGGTCTATGTCTTGTGTGAAAATCAATCAGTTTCGATAAAAACTCAATAAAATATGACTGTTTAAAAATATGATGTTAATAAAACTATGTTCAAATATTAATAAACAAGATCTTCGACCACACAGACACAAACCCTTATCAAGGAAAGGACAAAAACATAGGATGTTAATGAAAGGTGTGCATTTTATTGATAGAATCTTGGTAAGTAACATGATAGACGGATATTTTCACCACCGGGGATACAAATACGCCCAATATTTTAGGAAAAGAAATAGCACGCAGGGTCTCAATCAATCGCTCATTAGTTTAAGACCATAATAGAACTTTTGCGCAATTATTCCCGTATACAGATTAAATGTTCCAGTAAACCACAACTCGCTTAATGACTAATTTCAATGTCATTTGACGCTCGCAAGCAAACTTACCGCAAACTGTAAGTTGTTGTAGCGACTGACACCAATTATGGTTTTCTCACTGAGAGCGACATTAATTTAGTGACCAGCGCCATAACTGCTATGTTTAAGAAGATAGACCTAATCTGGTACAATTTGATGTGACATTATATAAATAATACATAGTATGTTACCAAACTGAAAATATCAGAGACGGTGCTAAACATGTTTAACGCAAATTATTATTAAAAAATATAAGCAAATAGATATTTAATTTCCCGGATTTAGGTTTTTTCGGAGATTTCTGTCTTAGTGTGGTGAATAATTACGATACCGAGAAACGAACTGATAAAAACTTAACTGGGGATCCCGGACCTTGAAGTTGCCCCGCTGCAACTTCATCAGCCTCTAGTTATTATTATTCTTATTTGTTTTCCACGGTTTTTGTAGGGGATATAACTCAAACAGTTTTCTAGACACGACTCTCATCTTTCACATACATATTCTTAAACAAATTATCTAGGTCCATTTTTTCTGAATTGTCGCTACGCTACGCCGTTTGTCCGCCATTTTGAAAAAGGCGTATTTGCCCAAAAATTTTCTTCTCTGAAACCGTTCATCCGATTTAGCTCAAATTTCACATACACTTAGTACAAGTCGGGGGACTACTAAGTTGTCCAAATCAAGAATCTCCGCGAAAATTCATAGCAGACTTTTATTCGTCAAAGTTATGATCTTTTTAACTTTTCAAAAAAATGCAATATCTAGAAAACCATTTATTGGAACTTAACGAAAAATCTTATGCTTGTGGACATATTATAGATCTATAAAATCCCAAAGTTTTATGAACGTGCAACAAGTCACGTGACCAGGACGCCATTTTGAATTTTTGAAAACTTTAATGAGTCATATCTCAGCTAATTTTTCTAATAAAGTAATCGGCTTTTTAAATTTAGATAGACAACATCTTTGTTCATCTTTGAACCGCTTGTTCATTTTTGATTGGATCAACGGTTTAGCCGCCATATTGAATTTTATTTAAAAATTAAAAACTTAAGTTTTTCAAAATTGCTTCAAGGTATCAACTTTAAATTTAACATACCAATAGTGTTTATCAAGGTCTATATCTTGTGTGAAAATCATCCAGTTTCAATAAAAACTCAATAAAATATGACTGTTTTAAAATATGATGTTAATAAACTATGTTCAAATGTTTATATGAAAGATCTTCGACCACACGGACAAAAACCCATATCAAGTAAAGGACAAAAACCTAGGATGGTAATGAAAGATGTGCATTTTATTGATAGAATCTTGGTAAGTAAGATGATAGACAAATATTTTCACCATCGGGGATACAAATACACCCAATATTTTAGGAAAAGAAATAGCACGCAGGGTCTCAATCAATCGCCTATTAGTTTAAGACCATAACAGAACTTATGCGGAATTATTCCTGTATAGAGATTAAATGTTCCAGTAAACCACAACTGGCTTAATGACAAATTTCAATGTCATTTGACGCTCGCAAGCAAACTTACAGCAAACTGTAAGTTGTTGTAGCGACTAACACCAATTATGGTTTACACACCGACAGTGACATTGATTTAGTGACCAGCGCCATAACTGCTATGTTCAAGAAGACAGACCTAATCTTGTACAATTTGATGTGACATTATATAAATAATATATAGTATGTTACCAAACTGAAAATATCAGAAACAGCGTTAAACATGTTTAAGGCAAATTATGATTGAAAAATATAAGCAAATAGATATTTAATTTCCCGGTTTTAGGTTTTATTTCAGAGATTTCTGTCTCAATGTGGCGAATAATTACGATATAACGAAAAACAAACTGATAAAAACTTAACAGGGGATCCCGGACCTTGAAGTTGCCCCGCTGCAACTTCATCAGCCTCTAGTTATTATTATTCTTATTTGTTTTCCACGGTTTTTGTAGGTGATATAACTCAAACAGTTTTCTAGACACGACTCTCATCTTTCACATACATATTCTTAAACAAATTATCTAGGTCCATTTTTTCTGAATTGTCGCTACGCTATGCCGTTTGTCCGCCATTTTGAAAAAGGCGTATTTGCCCAAAATTTTTCTTCTCTGAAACCGTTCATCCGATTTAGCTCAAATTTCATATACACTTAGTAGAAGTCAGGGGACTAATAAGTTGTCCAAATCAAGAATCTCCGCGAAAATTCATAGCAGACTTTTATTCGTCAAAGTTTTGATCTTTTTAACTTTTCAAAAAAATGCAATATCTAGAAAACCATTTATTGGAATTTATCGAAAATTGTTATGCTTGTAGACCTATTATAGATCTATGAAATTCCAACGTTTTATGAACGTGCAACAAATCACGTGACCAGGACGCCATTTTGAATTATTGAAAACTTTAATGAGTCATATCTCAGCTAATTTTTCAAATAAAGCAATCGGCTTTTTAAATTTAGATAGACAACATCTTTCTTCATCTTTGAACCGCTTGTCAATTTTTGATTGGATCAACGGTTTAGCCGCCATATTGAATTTTATTAAAAAATTAAAAACTTAAGTTTTTCAAAATTGCTTCAAGGTATCAACTTTAAATTCAACATACCAATAGTGTTGATCAAGGTCTATGTCTTGTGTGAAAATCAACCAGTTTCAATAAAAACTCAATAAAATATAACTGTTTAAAAAAATGATGTTAATAAAACTATGTTCAAATATTTATAAGATAGATCTTCGACCACACAGACACAAACCCTTATCAAGGAAAGGACAAAAACATAGGATGTTAATGAAAGATGTGCATTTTATTGATAGAATCTTGGCAAGTAACATAATAGACGGATATTTTCACAATCGAGGATAAGAATACGTGCCAAAATTTTAGGAAAAGCAATAACACGCAATCACTCACTCATTAGTTAAGAACGCAATTATTCCTTTATAGAGATTAATTGGTCCACAATAGCACACCAAGCATAGTGACAAATTCATTGTGATCTGGCGATAGCAATCAAACAGACCGCTAACTGTAAGTACGCCTATCCACTGAGACCAACCATGACTTTTGTTCAACGGGTTACATTGATTTGGTGACCAGCGCCATAACTACTATGTCTAAGAAGTCGGACCTTATCTGGTACAATTTGATGTGACATTATATAAATGACACATAGTACGTTGCCAAACTGAAAATATCAGAGACAGTGCGAAACATTTTAACGCAAATTATGATTGAAAAATATAAGCAAATAGATATTAAATTTACCGGATTTAGGTTTTATTTCAGAGATTTCTGTCTCGATGGGGCGAATATTTACGATACCGAAAAACCAACTGATAAAAACTTAACGGGGGATCCCGGACCTTGAAGTTGCCCCGCTGCAACTTCATCAGCCTCTAGTTATTATTATTATTATTTTTTTATTTTTTTTCCTTGCGTCGATGTTCTGGGCCTTTTTCTCGAAAACTACCAATCTGAACTTCTTGAAACTTAAAATCTGTCTACAGAATTCCAATCAATTACACACCTGGGTATTTTTGTGGTTCCAACAGGGCTACGTTCGTGGCCATCTTGGCACCGCACTTAACCATTAAAGGTCTTTTGCTCTAAAACTACTCAATGGATTTGCTTCAAATTTCGTATATAGGTAGGACTTACTCAAGCGCATCTGGATTGCACATTTCAAGTACCTGAGGTAAAAACTCTCGAAGCTCGCTACCTCAATTTTTAAAAGTCAATAACTAAAAAACTTTTTAACTTAAAGTAACAAAACTTTCTACATCTATTGCTTGCATCAATCTGACTAGTATTCTAAGGTAATAAAATCCAAATCAAAGTCACGTGACCATGACGTCATTTAAAATTTTTTAAATCTGTAAAAATGCTAATTTCGCCAATAATATAGATAGAAAGAAACCGATTTCAAATTCAAAAAGACAAGGAAATTTGTTAATCACAAAATGTCAACCGATTTTTGATTGGACCAATGGTTTGGCCGCCATATTGGATCGGGTTCCAAATATTTAAAGAACTTTTTCTCCAACGTACTATGTAATTGCTTTCATTTTGCAAATTAAGATAGTTCAACATATTGTCTAATATGTGTGCAAGTTTGAAGGTAATCATTCAAAAAGTTTAGGAGATATTTGGTATTTAAAATTGATGACGTCATCAAAATAGTGTGCATTTTTCTAAAATTGATTTTAGTTACTTTTATTATATATCATATGAAAGTCCTTAGAAAAACGAAGAAAAATATACCGCCAAATCTTTCCTATCATTTTTATAAGTACTTTTAATCTTTCTTAAAAAATTTCAATAATTGGACTTAGTCGTTTTCAGGTGTATTATTGGACTTTCTCACATATGCCGAGGAAAACTGACGCATTATAGAGCAAAACCGAGAACATAGATCAGTGTAAACAAATAATATGCATAAATAAAACTAATTTCAACGATTAACAAATTGAAAATACTGGCTCTATAAGCAATAAACTAACATTAAGATTTGATGACGTCACACATTTTAAAAAGCTTTATAACTTAAAAACTGTTTAGCCGAATGAATCAAAATTTCTCAGGTAAGATGTACTAGATACATTCTATCAGTCAACGCCTTCCGTAAATTAAATCTTTAAAATTTAAAAATGTTTTCTTTCAGGTCCGCGCTTTTTCCTTTAGGCCTTTATATTAAAACATGTACAGTTTTTGTCTTAAATTACTTCAAGGTGTTTAAGAAATGGTGATCTATTTGACTTCACACTTTGAATCGCAATTGCTTCAGCAATTTCTAGTTTAATATATTTTTTTAGTCTATATTCCATTCCACACCAAAAGAGTTTGGGCCGATCCTTACAATTCTTTCATAGTATTTATCTTATGGGCTCTTGGTGTGTTGTCAACCATTTATGACATCTTCGGTTGCATTATTGCATAATACGGCGTCTATATTATATTTATATGTAATATTCTTTTTTAATATTCCATATCCTCTTTAGTTTTGACCTGATTTTGACAGTTTTTTTTACAGTATATATACTTAATGGGTGGATGGAATGTCGTGACATCTCTTGTTGCCTATTATGGAATCTATATATAATCATCAAATAGAGGAATGAAAATTTTCATATATATAGAATTTCAATTGCTGAAATTTAAAGAAATATTTTCTATAATGTAGAGTACTCAGTCGTAGCAGACTGTGTTTATTGAATATGCTAAACTCGTGCTAAATATTTAAATTGTATTTTATAAAGGTGGTTTATTTTATTTGCAGGTTGACTGATATGAAAACATAAGGCTAACTGAATGCTGCTGAATCTCTATTGAACTTTTTGCCAAGAAGACAGAATTTTGTTTAAACCACGTTGACATTTTGACTGAAAGTAGCACCAGTTTTCATAATTCATAAAAAAATTTCATATCTTTCTTCACATTTTGTATTTTTATGATTCATATTGTAACAAAGTGTCATAGCCCTCGACCTTCATGAAAATAAGTATTAACCTACATGTATGAAGTAATCGAGTTTCTAAATAAAGATCACCAATCAATCTTTTCCATCAAAACGAAATGAATAAATTGTCAGCTATTTTTTAAAGAAAATAAGATAAATTGGAATATTTTTATGACACCGGACTTAAGAGTGTACTACAAATCACTTGAAAGTGTCACCATTTTTATCACTTAAACTTAATCTTTTAAGCGGGGTGGCTTACATGTAGTTGAAAGCTGGGTGTTTCAATTTAGTAAAAGGAGATCTCTAGTTCATGCACAAGCATCCCGTATATTCACATTTGGCTGTATTATGCAAACAAACCTCAAGCTCATTTTTATTAACCCCTCGCCAAATGTAGGTGGGGGGGGGGGGGGGGGGAGGGGGGGTATTATTGAAATGGGCTCCATTCATCCGTCCCGATTTCGTTTCCGGAGCAGAACTCAAAAATTGTCAGACATGACCCAATCAAACTTGGTGTGTGGAACATTTATGATTTGAAGATGTGCCTTTTGAGGTTTTCAACTTATTGAAACATTTTTATTTTTTTTATTTTCGGCCGTTTCCATGTAAAATTGAGAAATTCTTTTTTTTTATTTTTAACCGTTTACATCACTTAGAAATTTCGTTTCCTGAGCAAACTTCGAAAACTATTAGACATAACTTAATGTAACTTGATGTGTGGAACAATCATCATGTAAAAATGTGCCTTTTGAGGCTTTCAACTTCTTGAAATTTTTTTATTTTTATTTTTAACCGTTTCCATGGAAACATAACTTAGAAATTTAGTTTCCGGAGAAGAACTTAGCATCTTTTTCAATCCTTTATGGTACCTGGGATGGGTGATATGCTATAAACTGAAGGAGAATGTCCAATAAAGATGGCAAAAAGCTGAGTACTGGGTAGGTTGTTTTTTTATAAAGGTTATCATAGTCACCGTTCTTCAAGTATTCTTTTTCACCAATGGGTCGCGGGTTCGAATCCCACTCAGTCCAAAAAAAATTGGAAAATTTTCTGACTGGGTTTTCAAACGAAAGACCTGTATGGGATGGTTGACAGTTACCACCGGAAGGTCGTGGGTTTCCTCCAGGCATATAGCCCGGTTTCCTCCCACAATAAAACTGGCAACGCCGCCATATAAGTGAAATAATCTTGAGCGCGGCGTAAAACACCAAACAATCAATCAATCTAGTATTATTCAGCATATTTTTCCTAAGGCGGGGGATATAGTCGACTGTGTCTGCTTGTTTATTATGAATTGATATTTTTGATATGAAAACTTTTGACATCTTCGGTTAGACATGCTTCCCATGCTACTTAAATGAATTCATTTTACCAAACCTGTTTTTACAACGAAAAAATGTTAGAGCTACTTGTAGGGGCATGAACAGAATTAGTTGAGTGGCTGTTAGTCTTATGAAGAAGTTAAAAATAAAAAGAACTTTCTGTTGATACCAATGTTGGATACTGTATTTACATTTAAGTTGTTTTATAAGTAAATACATCCCTAAAATATGCTCATACATTCCGGCCTTTTTGCCAATCCTGCTTTTCTTTTTTTTATTGCAGCCACTCTATGCTTATACATTTTCCCCATCCATATATGATTCAATGGATGGGATAGATTTATGTCTATTGAATTTGTTACGTTTAATTAGATAAACTGTTCTACGCATGTGAATATAGGCGTTTTGAGTTCAGTGGAAAAACAATATTTAACAAAAAGCCTACTAGTACCTACCAAATATTTTCAGAAAAGGATTGTAACTGCAAACAATCATTTTATCACTCAGGTAGTCTTGATATGCGCAGATAGCTGCACCATCACAATTAGAGCATTCATTGCCTCAACCATCTTTCTACAGAACCACAGTGGGACAGACCACCTCCTGTGAGGATTATACCCAATTTTTATCCCATTGGATAGTTTTCCATTTCAGTTTTTCCATTTTTTTGTAAATGCCTGTCTTCTTAAAACTAAACCAAAGTTTTTTGTTTTTTTTCTCAACTTTCTATAAGAAATGTGTCCGTTTATTTATTCTTTTTCCAATTATTAATGCACAAGTACTGTATTAGAACCATCTTTATCTAATCAAAGTATTTTTTAATCAATTTATGTATAGATTTTACCAGAGTGTACAGAAATGTCTCTTCATTAGCATTGTACAAAGCATAAAAATAACGAAGTCGCTACTCTCTCACTTAATGTTGCTGGTTCGATATTTTTACTCGCTGGATTCTTAATACGGTAACTTATATATGTATATTCTACAATAGTGTCTTTTGTTTGTGTTTAATTTTGATAAAAAAAATTGGCTTTGATAATCATATGTATATTATTTGTTTTTGTTTTTTGGTTATGTTTGAGTTGTTTAATAACTTCTGGATAATATGATAGATATTCCCTAAGGATGGCCGAGTGCGTTATCACGAGACAATTCTGGAAATGTATTTAATGATCCAGGGCAACAATCAACATCGCGTTTGTTTCATGATACAAAAGGTTGGCTTGATCTTGTTTAACTCTGATCAATTTTGTTTTGATCAACAAAATATTAAGGAAGTCGGTTGATTGATATTTTTAAAAAAATAGCCAATGCAATCAATAGTCTGTGTCTTTCTGTTGCTACCAACAGCTTTGGGTCAAAACACTCAGTTTCTGTTTTTCAGCCAATAGAAATCTATATCGGTTATGCTAAAGGTAGAAAGTGGCTCACTTAGCGATAGTTTTGTATCTTGGTTATTTCACTATTGGATTGAACCTAAGGCTGGTCTGCTGTATACTTTAATCTTTCGATCAATGTCTAAAAATGCGTCGAAAAATTCATCGTCTGAGGGCGTTTCACCTGGTCATAAGTGATACATCAAATCTCGACCTTTACAAAAAATTACCTGCTCAAGTATCAGACCGAAATCCCTATCCACAGCGATCAAATCACAATTTTACTACTTTTTTTGCAAAACTGCCACATTCAGTAAATCCTTTTTTCCTTCAACCGTACGTGATTTTAAAAACCTTCCTGGTAATATTAAGTCTATAGAAAACCACTCAGTGTTTTTCATTAAATTGTCACGCGTCTTTCCTTTGGCGAAACCTCCATCGTGGTATTATACCAGCGAGCGCCTCTCTAACATCCACTTATGTCGCATGAGGAATGGTTGTAGTTTCCTCAACGATGATTTATTTAATATCATTGTAGCAGATTCATCCAGATGCCTCTGTGGATCTCCCTCCGAGACAGCTAACCACTTTCTTCCCCATTGTCTGCTGTACAGCGCACATTATTATTAAGAGATGTAGAATTTATTATCCCTATTGATAGCATTAGTACCACCATCCTACTATATGGAACCGTTGACTTGAGTGCTGACCTAAATAAAACTATTATGAGATCAGTGTGCACATTTGTTACAAACACAAAGCGATTTTTATAATACTTCACGGGTTCACCGAGGTTGGTAACCGTTTGATTTTGCCCAGCCTGCCATATTTCACTCATGTGTTATGTATGTACATAAGTCACAAACAAATTTATATAATACAATGTTCTCTTCATCATCGTTAAGTAAGGATTAAAGATACTGTAAATAGTCTGCTCTCATTAAAATACAATGTATTACTGTATATGCAATAGTGCACAGTATAAGTCCTTGGCTTTAAGTGTACATTCATTGATTAAATAAACATGTTTAGAAAAAAAATGGCTGGTTGAACATATTTGTGTGTGTTTTTTAATTTTTTGAAAATACCACAGTTTGGCTGAGAATATGTATGCTTAAATTACCAAAATGGCAGTAGGCATACTCATGTAGCGTGAAACCGGTATCCTTGTTCTTATTCAGACTGACTATTTTTGCCTTTTTTCCCTAAAGCGAGGGGACCTCCGTGCCTCAGTAGGTAGACCGTTGGACGCTCATCTCGAACAGCCTTCCACCAATTGGTCGCGGGTTCGAATCCCACTCAGTCCCCCAAAAATTTGAAAATTTTCTTACTGGGTTTTCACTCGAACGACCTATGTGGGATGGTTGCCAGTTACCACCGGAAGGTCGTGGGTTTCCTCCATGGTTCCCTCTCACAATAAAACTGGCAACACCGCCATATAAGTGAAATAATCTTGAGCGCGGCGTAAAACATCAAACAATCAATCCCTAAAGCGATTTCACAGTAATCTATGCACATTTTACGATGGCAATATTTATATATGACATATACAGTGTGTTTACAATGCTGGTACATAACAAAACAAGACACAAAACTGCTGTTTAATTGTAGATAGTATTCTGTAATTTAGCGTGAGTGTGCCTTGAAGGTGGAATGATGGGTTGATGGGGGGAGTCTTAAAAGGAGACAACGGGTAAATTTATTGTCATTCTCCGACGACCTTCAGATTTGTAGAAAGTCGAATTTCCGTCAAACATATATACGTTTAAAGAGTTATTTAGGTAATTCCTTTTAGATTTGTTTTCTATCTGATAGTCAGTAAACGCACCACGCGCGCAATCACACTGAGCACCTAACTAAGGTCCATTCTTAGTCAGTAAACAAAGCAGACGAAGAATTGAAGCTCGCTATTCAGCGGTCAATGGTAGCTAGGGAAGTTACCAATGGTCATCTGGAAACCCTATCTTTATAAAAACAGCAGTTAAATTTTAATTAACTTTGTTCCGGACTTAAACTGACAAAGACACGAGATCGGTAGCCAAAAATTAAACGGATGTGTGATAAATACCTTACGTGGAAATATTAAAGTTTTGTCCTACTCATTTTTATGGAATATAACTGTCTTAATTAACATATATACACCTTGAAAATATTTCTATTTGTATTGCCTAACTCAGACAGCTTGACAAATTTGGTTTTCAAGGAATATTCAAACTGCATAACAATTGAAATCAACCTACAAGCCGGATTTGATTAAGTGAATTATCGACTGTTGTTCAGTGTTATAGTGATTAAATAATATCTGTAACTGACGTGACAAATTGTCTATTACAATAATACCTGCTAAACGGCAGAATAAATGAATTCAACAACCCCTGTGAAATTAAGACATTCGGCCACAGGGTTGTATCTGTAGAAGGTACAGGAATTAAACATGGCCTCACTCAAGTATGCTTGTTTAAACAATTGTTTTATATGTTTTTTCCTCTTTATGGATTACAACATCTGTTTTAGAGAAATATCGACGTTTCGCTTCTTAGTTCCTTCTGAAGATAAGCTCTAGCTCCCTGACAAACTCGATCTTTAAAGACGACATTAAACATGGGGACATTTTAATATGCAAGGATTTGTGAATGAATACACATATTACAATCAACCCTTAGTCAAAGACTGGTAGTAGCATTTAAAGGCACACTTGCCGCGAAAATCCAGAATACTGTTTACATTAAAAACAGTGGGCGGTTTTCTGTATTTTTCCCAGACAGAAGAAGTTAGGAACTTCCTATTTTTGCCAGAAATCGAAAGTTTTGGCATCATTTAGCATTTTTGATTTGAAATTGAAAAACAGATTTTTCAGGTGCCCGCAATGTAAACAAACTCTGAACGTGCTAAGTAGTGTGGGAGAACTAACGACATGCAGTATAATTTTACGAACTTTACTGACTAACGATCGGGTAAAAGGGACTATAAAATCCTACAGAGCGCAAATCACACACAAATACGCCTGGACATAAAGCCAAATACGCCTGGACATAAAGCCAAACACTGTCAAAAAATTTGACAAGAACAACACAAAGACTAAAAGGACTCAGTTAACTCCTACTCCCCTCTGAACTTAATATCAAACCGATTTGAAGTTCTTGAAGACTTATGTGTAACGAACTACCTGGATACAAGTCCCAGTGCACAAAATGACAAGACTGAAACATGTAAACTGCGCATAGCAAACTATGCTAAAAAACTAACCTTGCCATGTATTGAATTTATATGTCCTCAATCTTATTTATCAAAGTACTTCTGTTTACAATACATAAATGTTTTCAACTATTTAGACCCAATGACTTCAAAGGAAAAAATAACCAAAATGTACAGAAAATATTTGAAAAGTCCCCAATTGTCATTTTATAAGGAAAACAGCCATATGAATCCATTTGGTATGACAAGTAAGGGGTTAAAAATTGGTCACCTGAATGTGCAACATCTCTTGCCTAAAATCAAAAACTCCCAAAAATCAATTTAAAATAGAAAGCTACCGGGTTGAACAAAAAGACAGGGGCAAAAAAAAAAAAACGGGAGGTGGTATAGTTCTGTATATCAAAGAAAACTTAACATATTAAAGACGAGAAGATTTAGAAAATAATAACATTGAAATTATCTGGATAGAGACTGATATACAATACACCAAACCTATACTTATAGGATGCCTTTATAGACCACCAGATTCCAAAGTCAACTGGATCCAAGAATTTGAAAATATGATGGATCTGGTAGACACAAACAGAAATGAAATAATCCTTATGGGAGACTTCAACGTTGACAACTATGGAAAACTAAACACCAAATGGTCGCAATGCACTGAACTATACCAACTAACACAAGTGATCGAAGAACCCACACGCGTAACTCGCCAATTCACAGACACTAATTTACCACATCTATGTCTCAAACAGGTAACTATCTTCACTGAATTATTTCATGAGGTATTAGATAAGCATGCCCCATTAATTAAAAAAAAGAGTAAAAAATTTTAAATTGCCTAATTGGTTACTTGATGAAAAGGTAGCAGAAGCTCGAAAAAATCATTATGATGCTAATAAAGACTTTGACAATGGCAAAAAATGGAAAAATAAGGCAAACTGTCTTAATGCATAGAGCAAAGAAAGACCATTTCGAAGACCAAATAAACAAACATAAAAATAAACTAAAGGTATCCGGCAAGTACTCAGAGAAATTGACCCAAAAGAAAAAAATCATGCTCCTGTCAGACTGAACAACTGGGAAAATATGTCACTAGTGCTAAATGTATAGCAAATGAATTTAACAACTACTTTACAAACATTCCTGCTCAGATAGAAAAATCCAATCCACATAACAACCATGAAAACAGTAGCAATTCTTCAAACGAGATGGTAAAAAATTTTGTAAACGCTCGAGTCCCAGAGAGAACATTCTTTAGAATACCCAAAATAACAGTTGAACAGGTTTATGAGGAAATAACAAAACTAGATGTAAACAAAAGTACAGGACAAAAGTACAGGGCAAGATCTACTAAGTCCCAAATTTCTCCATTTGGCGGCAGGTATAATAGCTGAACCCATCACACACATAATCAACGAAAGCATATCAAAAGGCTATTTTCCAGAAAGCTGGAAACTTGCCAAAGTCATTACAATATTTAAATCAGGAAATTCAGAGATGTGTGAAAACTACATACCAATTTCAGTTATCTGCACTCGATCGAAAGTAATTGAACGCCATGTACATGACCATCTCTATAAATATCTAACCAAGTACAAACTGCTATGTGACAACCAATCTGGATTCAGGGCAAAACACTCATGCCAAAGTGCATTAACAAAAATCATTGAAACATGGAGTGCTGAAATTGACAAAAATAACTATATAGGATGTGCCAAACTCGACTTTAAAAAGGCCTTCGATACAATTAATCATGACATTATAATAAAAAAACTAAAACTCTACAAACTTGACAGTTCCTCCCTTGAGTGGATGAGCACATACCTTCTTAACAGAAAACAAGCAGTTAAAAGAAAAACAAAGCTTCTTAGACATATATTTTTAATCGCGGTTACCATCAGTAAGCCTATCTACCAGTTAGTCGTTCCCTGTATCTATGAAGTCTGAAAACAACTTGTTTTTTTTTAAACTAATGTAATTTGTGATTTGGACAGTAGGTTGATTGATTGGTGTTTTACGCCACACTCAAGATTATTTCACTTATATGGCGGCATTACCAGGCAGATTTATTGTCCCAAGGAAACCCTCGACCTTCGGTGAGCCACCGACGCCCCCTTTGACAGTAGGAATAGACCACGGTTATCAAAAAGACAGACTGGCAACCCGAACGTTGGACAACCTCAATGATGACTGGAGTCACACTCAGAGCAAATAAAAAGTTTTCACTTCCTTACTGGAAAAAAGGGACAATGATTGCATGCTGAATGCATTCTGAATGCAATCTTAATGCGACCCAAGAGATCTTCACGATTTTAGGCGATCTTAATGCTCTTTTTGTGACCATTGAATGCTCTGAGCACTCAGCAAGCGATCATTAACCGCTCCAAACGTTCATTAAGTGATCACAAAGCACTCCAAGCGATCCTTTAGCGTTCATTAACTGATCCAAGCCTTCATTTATATCTTCTTAAAAACTAAAAAAGTCCAAGCGATCTTTTAGAAATTATTCTAAGGTGATGCGATCCAAGCTGATCGCTTAAATGAATGCGTGGACTTAGAAAATTCGTAGAATGAAGTCAAGAAAATTAAAAAAATAGAATCTGATAGAAATTTTAAAAAATAATTGACAAGACATAGTTTTGCAAACTGAATAATTATACTTGATTCAAAATTACATGATATATCCTAACATAAATATACAGTCTTAACATATAGTCTTTTTTTTCTTAAAGGAATCGATAATATTCCTCTGTTTAAATTCGCTTATCAACCCTTATATGATCTACGGAAATCCCCTGTGGGGAAATACTTAAGCAAGTAACACGCAATCACGATATACAGTATATACAGAAGAGAGCCATACGCATAATAACAATGTTTCTGGCTTTGAAAATTTTACCACTGCTACAATTAACCCAATACTTAACCATCCGCCTTATTCACAAAGCCATGTATCAACCACACTTACTACCACAGGAATTTTGTTACTCAGGCCTCCATCCATAATTACTCAACAAGAAAAAAACATTAACTTTTCTATACCATTTCATAATTCAAGACTTGCCACAAACGTTTATACACCACGTAAATACACCACAAGAATGGTTGATTGATTGATTGATGTTTTACGCCGCACACAAAATTATTTCACATATATGGCAGCATTGTCAAGTTTAGTGAAGTAATCAGACTTGATGCCATAATTCAGGATTGTTTTAACATTTGACCAATTTAATGAAACAATGTTCACCTAACATTTGGGAAACCTGGTTTAAAGGACAGCTATCATGGTTTGTGGAGGGGCGATACAAAGTATTTACATGGTCAACATTCTAATTGATAACTGCTATAACTTACCACGCTGACCATGTAAATATAATTATTCATGTGTGTGAATTCCCCAGAATAACCAAAGTCCTCTATTACACAAAATACTTCTCATTGATTTACCTTTTTGATCGCCACATTCAAAAAGACCTGCAGTCTATCAGAGGGTATTTCACGTTCGTAAATTCACGAAGTTTCAGAGCGTCCGGCACTCTTTTCTACTAACCCCATACCAACTAATACTTATGTGGCAAATTTCAGAACCTTTGTTTAATTTCTATTTCAGACATGACTTTATTTATTCGCCGGATTTGTTGCTGATTCCCGGTTTTACCTTCTACAAAGGGGGGTGATTCACTTCCTGTCCATTTCTCCATGTACTCATGACCGAACACGAGTTTGTTTGACAGGTTAATTTTCAGTTAATTGTCACACCGTAAACCACGTGTAAGATTCCCACACATGCATATGACGCTAGTTGGGAGCCTATTCAATGCGATGGGAATGGTAAAGAATGTCAGGTGAACCAATGGGTAAGTGTATGGGAGACGGATGAGGCCACTCGCGCCGCGTGTTGGCGACCTGTAATAACACGCGGCACGAAAAAACGAGAAATCGCCAAAACAGCTAATTCTCTAGAGATATTGCCGTTTTGGTGTTTTCTTGCGCCGCGTTTTCTCTACCTATCAAAAACTAACAACACGCTTAATTGAAATGCTTCGAATTTTTTTTAAATCTGCTCTTTCTGTTTTCTCGCATAACTTTTTTATCCAGGGCGAGAAAACGCGGCGCAAGAATACGCCAAAACGGCAATATCTCTAGAGAATTAGCCGATTTTTTTTATTTCTCGTGCCGCGTGTTTCTTAAGTCGCCAAAGCGCGGCACGAGAAAACGCCAAAACGGCCGGAAGCTCATACATTTATATCTTTCCAACCAAACTGTTGCGAGAGCACAATATGTAGCAACAGTACAGAATCATCTACAGGGCATCATTTTCAGGGCTTTGACCAATATCATTTCTCGGGCTGTCTCGGCGCGCACATTTTTAACATAAGTAAATATTAATAATTGTAACTTGTTTCACAATTGAAATATGATCAAATAACCCATTTTTGGACTGGTGTTAAATAAAGGTAATGATGACTGCATCGCGAGTTGTGGATAGCTTCAGTTTAAATATCTACCCTCAAAACTGAATAAAGATTTCCTTGAAAATATAATTCGCCTCTATGTAGGACGTACTGGTAGCTAAAAAAAGATTGAGCAGTATCGAAAATTTGTTGCGCATACAATAATGTTAGATAATTTTGGCAATATTTAATGAGAAACATTCTATTCTGTAATAAAAATCTAAAAAAAAAACACACACACAATGAGGTAGAGCCCCAAAAGTGACGAACAGCCCCGCCACAGGTGATGTTGGGCACCAAAGTGTATCTGGGGGTAAGTTGAACGATACCCCTAAGGTTTCTTTCAGTTGATAACTCTTATAAAATTGTATTGATAACTTTTTTAGTAATACAAATCTACAAAAATGAGGTTTAGCCCCACAAGTTACGAACAGCCCCACATATGATGTTGGACCCCAGAGTGCATCTAGGGGTAAGTTGATGGCTACCAGTGAGCTTTTTCAGTTGATAGCACTTACAAAAGGGTATTGATAGCTTTTTGTATTGATTATCTCCAAAAATGAGGTATATAGCCCCACAAGTGACGAGCAGTCCCACAGGTGATGTTGGGCCCAAGAGTGCATCGTTAATAGAGAGTTTCATGGTATGATCGATTGATTAGTTCACTTGTATGTAAATCATGTATATGTGGGGATTTGTATGTCAGCTAGTCGTCACTTGTTGGGCTATATGAAAGGTCATAGTTGAAGTAATATTTTGAAGAAGACTTTATTATGTGAACAAGCAACTGAAAATGAAATAAACCAACACAATGAGATGATGTTAAAGCCGTTGTGAATCGAATAACAGCAGTAGACAGAGATATATAACAATAGTTTAAGTATGACATTTTTACAGCTTATTGGAGACTCGTACATTTTCATTGGATTAAACATGGCTAGTACATTTACTAGTAATGTAAACAAACAAAGTTGACTTATCTTGCCAGAAAATATACCTTTCCTTATAATTTTGTACGTATAGCGCTTAAATAAGGTATATTAGCCACTTTAGTTAATATATATAATGTCTAAGATTTTTCAATGTTTAGCAATAAACATAACCTTCAGTGCTTACTTAGGTTGAACAATGTAAAGAATAAAAGAAACAACTTTGAAATAACATATGCATAAAGCTAAGTTCATCAATGTCATAAAAGGAAACATATGGATACAATGTATACTTTTCCCAGTGAAGGGAGAACTAGGTCAACTGGGTGAGGAAGTGACAATAAAACAGTAGATATACATTTAACTTCTGCTACAAAACTAAATAGATTTGAAAAGCATGCAAATTGTAAACGGCACAAACGTATGTAGATGATATCTTGTGGGAATCCCCACATTCTCCCCAACATTAAAGGTGGCAAAGTTAAAGCATAGAAAATCATATACGCGTCGAGTACATATAGATCCTCAATCACAAATATTTCAACATTTTAGAGTTCTAAAAGGGTTATTGATGATCATGGCAAAGGGAAACACAGATTCAAAGAAACAAAGTCCGATGGGCCCTACCGAAAATTGCTAATATGAAGCTATCACTTCCATCTGAATATCCACTTTCAAATTTATTAGCACAGTTGTCACACTGTAAAACACACAATCACAAAGTCCTTTTGATACTGTGACACAAAAGTCTCTAAATCACAACAGTTCACTTGAATAGTTAGATTGTCCAGAACTATGTAGGTCCCATATAATAATAATAATGTTTTATTTCAGACAAAAAAGAGTCCATATAGGTGGATACACAAATATACAATTATAAGCGGGATGATACTTCACTTTAGAAGTATTTGCCTCCAGTGAGTTCTTAACTTTGAAAACAAGCTAATATCTGAATTATTTAAAGCACACAAAATTTTGTTATCAGAGGTTTCAATTCGTGACATCAAACAATATTCTGCATCATGAAGGGAAATGATTGAACAGGAAACTGGGGAAGCATTCCGATTGGTGCAAACACGGTCTGTACCAGAGGGTCTCGGGGTTGAACCTGTGGATTTCCCAAATTCGGGTAAGTCAAGACATTTGGTGGTCTATTTCTTGAGAGTCGATCTGCCATTCGTGGTTGTGGTGGTGTTTCTTTGTCGTCAGAAGACTGAGGTGAATCACTATCTACTTCTCTCGCTGCAGTATCATCCTCTGGAAAAGCATCAGGCACAGTTACTTGAGGTGTTCCATCCTGAGGAGGTGGGGTGAAAGGCACTGCTGTCGGATTCAATGTTTGTCGGATTTCATTGAACTCGTCGTCGGATGTTTCTGACGACGAATCGTTTTCTCGAGGAGTCTGCTGCTTCTTCTGACGTCTCTGTTTGCGTGCCGGGAAAGCCATTGGAAGACAATCACAGGGCATGAGGAGATTTCTGTGAAGAACACGTACTCTTACCGTTACCAATTTCGGGTCGAACCTCAAAAACGGGGTTTTCATCAATTTGTTTGACAACTATATGTATGTTTTCTTCCCAGTGAGATCTTAGTTTTCCAGGACCACCTCTCGGAGTTAGATTTCTGACCAATACACGATCAACTGGGCGGAGCTTTGTGGAGTAGTCATGTTTCTTGTCATGGTGTTTCTTGTTATATGATGCACTTTTTGCGTTCTCTTTGGCTGCTCGTTCATACGCTTGCTTCATTCCTTGGTGCCAGTTCTCTGCCCATTCAGTGTGGTTCTTGTAGGAATCACTGGAGCGAAGATTGAACATGGTGTCGATGGAAAGACGGGGATACCTGCCAAAGACCAGAAAGAAAGGACTAATTCCTGTAGAGCTGTTGCTGGTGCAGTTGTAGACAAAAAAAGTTTGTTGAGATGGTTCTTCCAGTTAGATTTCGCAGATTCTGGTAGTGTCCGAAGCATTGACATCAAGGTCCTGTTCATTCTCTCTACTTGTCCATTCCCTTGGGGATGGTAGGGAGTAGTTCGGGAGTCCGATAAACCAGAAAGTCTCGTGAGTTATTTAAACAGATGGTTTTGAAACTAACCACCCTGATCATGATGTATTCTTGAGGGAAATCCAAATCTGAGAACAAAATCATTAAACAGTTTTGATGCCACAGTCTTTCCAGATTTATTTGTCGTTGCGTAGGCTTGAACATATCTAGTGAAGTTATCCACAATAACAAGGATGAACTCAAAGCCTCCTTTGCTTTTTTCTAAATGGACAAATTCAATGGACACAAGCTCAAAGGGGTGAGATGACACAATGCTGCCCAATGGAGCACAAGTATTCCGGTTTTCTCATGGAGTTCTTTGTACACAAGTTCACGATATTTCACAGGAAGAACCAGTTGGTTACGGTTTTGGGTTTTACGATATAACAGTCCATCAGAGTCTATGACTAACTTGTTCCACTCGCGCATCATACATTTCTCTGGTGGACACATGGTTTGAACCAGTCTTCGATTAGGTTTCGTGCCCTTTGATCTAAAGTCCAAGATGGTGCTTATAACAGGGTCTGCTTGTTGGGATACCTTGAGATCACTCAAGGAGATCTGTATTCCATCATCGGATGAAAGGAGAGGCATAGGGTCGGATAATACAGGACAGGTAAGTATGAATTTCTCTTGAGACTTGACTTGAACAGAAGCCATTATGGCATTCACAGCATCGAACGAACATTCTTTGCCGAAGTCGTTGACATCTAGAGGCATTCTGGAAAGGGTGTCTGCTACCTGGTTCTTACTTCCTGGACGGTATATAACAGAAAATCTGTAGTCTGCCAACTCAGCAACCCAACGGTGACCTGTTCCGTTGAGACAGGCTGTTGTCAAAATGTAAGTTAAGGGAGTATTGTCGGTAAATACTGTAAAGTTAGGAGCATAGTAGAGGTAGTCCCTAAACTTCTCGGTGATGGCCCATTTCAGAGCCAGGAACTCTAACTTACCAGAGTGCAGGTGGTAATTGCGCTCTGCTGGACTCAATGTGCGGGAACCAAATCCGATAACTCGTAAGCGGTCATCTTGATACTGGTATTTGACTGCCCCTAAGCCTTCGTTTGATGCGTCTGTGAACAGGATGTAAGGCTTGTCATCTTGAGGATATGCCATGACAGGTGGTTCAACTAAACAGTTCAAAAGCTTTTCAAGACGTTCTTGACATAGTTCAGACCAGTTGATAAGATGGTTTGATGGCAATTGCCCACTTTTAGCTTTTCCTCTTGTCTTGTTTGTAGGCTTGTTCAAGGTGGGATTTTCAAAAGGTCATACAATGGTTTTGCAATTCTTGAAAAATCACAAATATATTTTCGGTAATGTCCTATCAGTCCTAGAAGTTTTCTTAATTCTCCTACTGTTTTGGGTTGCTTGCTTTTCAAGGCTAACACTGGTTCCATGTCAGCTGGGTCCATCTTATACCCTTGTTCGGATACAAGTATTCCAAGATATCTAACTTCAGACTTGAAAAGTTCACATTTATCTGGACGAAGTTTTATCCCAAATGCTTGCAAACGTTGCAGAACCTTACGCACATTGTCGATCTCCTCTTGAAATGTCTTTCCAAATACTAACACGTCGTCAAAGTAAGGCAGGCATATATCATCACGCAAACCATCAAGGCACTCTTCCATACATCTTTGAAACTGAGCTGGGGCGTTCGTGAAGCCAAATGGCATCCAATTCCACTCAAAGAGTCCCCATGGAGTGACGAATGCTGTTAAAGGTTTACTTGATTCACTCATAAAGCCTTGGTGGTAGGCTTTACCTTGATCGAGTAGACTAAACCAGGAGTTACCTTGAAGACAGTTTATTGAATCTTGGATACGTGGGATGGGATACCTGTCGGGAACAGTTTTTCGGTTGAGTTCTCTATAGTCTACACATAGACGAAGGCCACCACACTTTTTACGAACACACACAATAGGAGATGCATAAGGTGAGTATGACTTTGATATCCAGCCTCTTGACAGTAGATCTTGAAGATAGGCCTTGAATTCATCATACAAGGGACGAGGAACTGATGAATATGCACGATGCACAGGTTTATTATCAGTGAGGTTGATATCCATTCTCAAGGTAGGTATACACCCAAAATCATTTTCGTTCTTTGAAAAGGCACCATATTCTTCTTTAAGCATCTCTTTCACAAGTATTTGTTGTTCTTGGTTAAGGTGTTCTAGGTCAACTGGGGGAACCCACTGTTCGTAGTCTTTCTGAGTATTTACAGAGTTTATTTGTACAGAATGTTCTTTCATAACTTCGGGTTCTACAGGACTGACTGTGTCAATATAGCATAGTCTACCCAAAACAGTTGTTCGAGGCAAATGAATATTATAGTTTTTGTCATTAAATACAGGTATGCCCACTTTTCCAGATGAACTCTTATCTAGCCAAATTAAAGTGTCACTCATACTAACAGGAAAGGTAAGCATAGTTTCATCACAAGGTTCAAACAAGACAGGTGTTGCATTTGATGGACTCAATTTCACGTGGCATTCTATAGCATGGGTCTTTCCTTTCGGTATAGTTAAATAGTTTTGACCAGTGGTCGGTACACACATTTCATAGTTTCTATTAAATTAAGCAGTACTTCAATTGTTTCAGACTTTAAACATGGAAACACACTTTTCATTTGACCCAGAAGGAAATTACCAGATAAATCACAAGGTTTATCAACATTTCTGAGATAACGTTAAATCCAATTACAGGTGAGTCCATGGGTTTCTTACTAACCAGCAATGGAACAGTTACATGTTTACTATTATCTAGGTCACCAGGTTTAGGTTTCCCTCTACTAGTTGACTTATAGGCTTTATTTCCAACTCAGGTGGGTACTTCTTTATCCACTGTCTTGCCACAATACTCACTTGGGCGCCCGTGTCCCATAATGCATTTGTCCTCATTTATGAAGGGAACAAGAAATAAGACATCGCTGTCCAATGAGTTTGGTAATCTTTTCTTCGAATGGGTTGCTATGCCTGATATACATAGTTTGTAACACGTGGGACTCATGACTTTTCACCTGTGGGGCTACTGCTCGTTACTGTTTTGAGTAACCCCGATGGCGTTTCCCGATTCAAGTCGACGCCTTTGCTTGCTTGGGTATTGGGATCTCACGTGGCCCAAACCACAACAATTTCAACAATGCTGACAACTTACATTGTTCATTCTATGGCAATTATAACAGGTCCCTCTGGCAGACGTTATTGTCGTTGTTGAAACTTGCTGGGGTACTTCAGGTGTCCTTGTACTTATTGTCTCTTTAATTGAATTAATCTCTGCTTTTACATCTTTAATTGAAGCTATTTCCTCTCTGAGCGATTTAATTTCAGTCATTAAGTTTAATTCCTTTTCATTCTTAGTTGTTGATTGTGTTGGTTCCTTATGTGTTTCCATACTTTGATTTTTGTCGTCATTGGTTACATAGTGTAGCGATCTCGATCACTGCGGGGGTTGAGGAATTACAGTTCGCCTAAAAGATCTATGTCTGGATTCAGATCATGAGCAATTTGAATTCACATATATTAAATTATCTGCAGTGCGGCATTGCTCATGCTCTGGTACAGTACCGAAGATCAATTAACTATGTAGAAATTGTAACAAAGGCTTGAAATCAATTTTAAAACTTTATTAAATAACTTTTCACAGCAGGAAAGGGGGGGGGGGGGTCATATATGGAAGGGCTATATGTGTAGCGCTTCACTTGTATAAACTCATTACTTCAATAGTAATCCACTTCATGTTTGGTTGGTCGTCTTGTATTGTATGGATTTCCCTTAATATGTATAGGTTCAATCGGTATGTATGCGTAAATTTGTCCTAATTTTCCCACCAGTGCCTTTAGTATGTGCCATCCATCCCTATGGGTCTATGGGGTGTAATGCAGTTCAGTGAAAACGATTCAGATTTACCAGTGATTTACTTACAATATTTACCCTATGAATTCATGGGGTAATAATCTACTGGTTATATTGGAATTCCTATTGAAATTATCCAGTTAGATATTTACCAGAGATTAATAAAGGAATTCATGGGATAATGTTTGTTCAGAAAAATCATCGGAAATGACTGAATGGAGCAGGGTGTAGTGAGTGAACAAGTCTTACAGTCCCTAGGATTCATGGGGTAACCCCATGAATACAGAGGGTGAAAGTAGAGGGCTTGTTCTCGATCTCACCAGGCCTCTTCCATCTGTTCCCTGTAGTATCCCATACCTTTTAAGGTGGTTAAGTTTCCAATGATCCTATGGTCCGGTAGTTGAACGTCGGGTATTTCCTCGGGTGGTTTCTTCAGGGGAAGTGGACTTGTCCAATACTAGGGAGCTAGTCACTGAATCTCTCAAATTTCCCGCCTTTTATACTTGTCAAATGAGTACTTTCTACACAAAATGGATTCTTAAATAAAATGTGTTCCTAAATATAGGCTTTTCATAAGGTTCCTTTCCTTACATTTTGGTATTTTAGCAACTGGACATAATAGTGTAATTGTTATTGTAAAAAGTAAAAAGTACTATCTTTGATAGTTTTGAATATTTAAAAATAAAATGTCAAGTTTAGAGAGTATTTAAACATGGCTGACAACCTTTGCTACAGTCAAGGACATTAACCTGCATGGATTTCAATTCAACTTTGTTGACATACTAAAGCTGAGAACGATTAACCATTATGGTCAGATGTTTCTTTTATACTTGAGGATTTTATCTCCAGTTTAAACAGGTATATCATCTTCAATTTAATTGTTAAAATTCACATTAAAGATAACTAGTACAACAACAACGCTAGTATGACATCAACAACAACTAAACAACATAGGATAATTAGTTTTCAATATACGTCTGGCGACAACACTTTGATAACTACAACAGCACAAATAAAAACAACTATTACCTACTTCTAAAAATCATTATGTTAGATCTGGGGAATGAGATTATTAAAAGAAATGTCAATTGTTTCATTACCCCCAACTTAAGGTGAAACGTCCTCGTTCACCATAACCTATCAAAAAATTAAATTACAGTTGAAAATGTTTACGTTACACAAATATACAATTAATTTTCAAACTATTTACATCTTAATTTTCATTTTCAAAATATTTACAACATAATTGCTGTCCAAAAGTTCTTTGAAAAGGACGACGAGGTGTGAGGCAATGAGGACGAGCTCGCTTACTTTCAGGACTCAAACCACTGTCTTCCCGACAACGTTTGCCAGAGCTGGACTTAGACAAGTTCTCTTTACCCTGTTTCTCTTTTTGTAGAACGTCGACAAGTTGTTGAAAAATCTCTGCCGGAGTTTGTAATACTTTGGTTAAACTCAGGTTAGAATCTACAACACCCTGCATCAGCGGTTTAAGCGTATTTGTTTGGTGGAAAACAGATCCCTGAAATTTATGGCTGGTCTGATTGAGATCGTACACAGTTTTGTTCAACCTACTTAGTTCGATTTTAAGATTTGAAAAACAGTTTGGAAGTTCTTGCAATGATTTTGAAGTATCCTGGAGAGATTGGCTCCTAGCTGCCAATTCTCCAACATGCAGGTTTGTAGCCATCAGCTGGCTCACAATTGGACGCACATCTAGTTCGGGCATAAAGGCCTCCTTTTGCACAGCTGAGGTCTTCTCCTAAATGTTGAGAACTTTGTTCGTTGAATTACATGTATCTAGGCTTGTTTGTACCCCTTTATTAGTGTTTTTGATGGTAATTTTCCGACTTTTCTGCGGTGTTGACTTCAGAGGGGAAATTATGGTTGTTCTGCTGCACAATTCTGTTATTTCTTTTTCACTGGGATGGAGCTGTAATGTTTCTGTTGGGTGGTTTGGTGAGACTGGGAGTGGTTTGATTGGAAAAACGGAGGTGATTTTTGAATGAGTTGGTTAATATGACACACTTCTGAAATTTCAAAATGAATGTCCTGTTCTTGCTTAGTAACTGTGTGTACTTCTGATTTTGGTGGAGGTGCCACTGGTACCTTGATTTCCATTGTATCAAATCCTTCTCCAACAATAGCATTGGGAATGGGGGTACCTTCTCGATAGTCTGGCAATCGGGAATTAGATCCAGGAGATACTTCTGCCACTAAGCATCTTTCTTGATAATGCAAGAGAGATTCATCTTGAGATAAAATGGTTGCATCAGAAGCATCCAATATATATTTCCTCTTACTACCCCCAAGGTATTCTGAATGTCATAGTCAGCGTGTTTCGACTCCATATGTCTTTGCATCTCGTCTTTCCTAACTCCTCGCTTCCCACACACTAAACACATGAACGGGATGTCCTCCTGTTTTGCATGTAACAGTATTACATGCCTTGTCATCTGAGGTTTGTCAGCATTCACTTGTCTATAGTCAATACAGGGTCGTACTGATCCATCTTTTTTACGTGCCAACCCTATTGGAGACGCCCAAGGGGATGTTGATGGTCGAATAGATCCTTGTTTTTGCAGTTTTTCGATTGCTGATTTTTCTTCGTCCGCAACAGACAGAGGAAGTCGTCTTGGGGGTTTTCGAATAGGCTTGCTGTTTCCCACATCTATATTGTGTTCTATCAGATGTGTTAGCCCACGATCACATTCATCTTTAGAAATCACATCTTGAAAAGAATTCAATAAACTTGTCACCTGAGAAGTTTGTTCTGAAGATAAATCATGAATTGAATCTTCATGAAGTTTTTCTAAGTATGTTGGAATCTGTGCTTTGTTTTTAATCAACGTAGTTCGATGACTATTTGTAGATCTTATACTATCAAGTGTATTATTACCTTTTAGAATTCTCTTAACGGAGTTAAAATTCCCTCTTTTACTTGAATCTTCTTCTTTAATAGCTTCAGTTATATGTTTCTCCAGAGTTTCCTCAGCAATCCCGATATGTTCACCTCTTTTTATTTTCTGAGTTTCCAAAAAGGGATTTAAAACTCTGATCTTAATTAGCTTACCTGAATCAGAATTAACCACACAAGGTGAGATGACCAATGATTTTAGACTCTGCAAAATAAGGTAGTGTCTGTATCATCATCGCATCAACCTTTGTGAAGTTTATGTTAGGTTTTTCTAGTAGGACGTCTATTAACACCTCTGACATGCCTGGAATAGTATAGTTTTCTGCTGACTTTACTTTCTTAATTCCAGTTGACGAAACTTGTTCAAGGGGAATAGTCACATTCTCTAATATGATTCTGTTTTCACTCATCAATATGTCTGCTGGCCCTTGAGGACTATTCTGCAAAATGTCTGTTCCAAGACAAATGTCATCCTCAATATCTGCAACTGTTAAATCCTTTTCTAGATGAAGGCTTCCTAAGGTAAGTTGAAAAATTCCTGTTTCTTTGTATATCAACTTTCTGCCATCAGCACAGGTCAGGTCTCTTCCATTTTGTTTCAGCTCCGGCCGATCCTGTTCAGGAATCTCGTCGAAAATGCGTTCAGATATAATGGTCGCTGTAGCTCCGGTGTCGACTGTGAATTTAACATTGATCATTTGAAAAGTACCATCAAGGTAAAGTCCGTCATACTTCGGTCTCCCTCGCCCCATACCTAAACCTGTATTTTTAGTACCTCTGTGCTGGGGGGCCGTCTCACGGTCTACTGAGCCGCCCCCTGTAAGTTTGACAACTCTGTGAGATCTTGTCTTCTATTAATTTCATAAGCTTGTTGTTGAGAATTTCCACTTCTCTTCGTATTCATATTTCCTGGCACAAATGGTTTAGCAGTGGCATTCAACGAGACTTGACCTTGGTAAGTACAGTCTCTAATCCAGTGATTACCACCACAGCGATAACAACCAGAAAATGGTTTTCTCTCGTTAGGTCCTGTATTTCTGACTGGGTTACTTCTCAGTCTATCTTCATAAACTTGGGGTTTTCTATAATTTTCGTAGTTGGGCGCTCTGTTGTTTCTACATTCTATTTGCGACTTCAAATCTTTAAACATATCTGTTATAGTAGAAATTTATTTCCTCAGCTGGATTTTCTGTAGTTTCTTTGGGTGGCTTTTCAACTGGTTTATTCTTTGTTGCTACATACTGTTTTTGTCGTGAATCGTTTTCCGCATGAACAGCTGACCTAATTCCGTGACCTACATCTAATGTGTCACTTACTTGTTCTTCAATTCTCATGGATCTTGATGGCCTTTTATTCTGACGGGATTCATATCCACTTGTTCTTGGCTGTGTCTCCAGAAAATGTACCACTTCGTATACTGCTTCGTCGATAGTTACGGGTTTTTTAATATATTCTACATGAAATCTGGCTTTTTCATCCTTTATGTCGTCAAGAAATCTTCTTAGGAGATCTTCACGCCTAGTCTCTCGGTCTCGGTTAAAATGCGCTTTATCATACAATCGTTTTTAGATCTGCAGCATAATTGTCGACACTCTCCCCAAATTTTTGTCTTCGGTTACTGAATTGGGCTTCAAATCTCTTTGTAGTTTCTATTTTCTTAAATCTGTGGTTTAACCAAAGAGAGTAGATTGACAAGAGTGGTCACTTCGTCCAATCAGCATTGCCGGCATGTTTTCTGGCCCCCTAGCGGAAGGGTGTTCCGACTGTACACAATTCAACTGTTCAGCGCCATCTACAGAAAGGAGGTTCCTAATAATCGAATCGTGTCAGGGGGGTACTTTAGTTACCATTGTAAATATTTCCAAGTTATGATTGTTACACTTTTTGTTGTTTGTACTCTGCTTTGTTAAAGTGCCAAGTACAATCAAACTGAATTAAATTGAAATAATTCAAATTCAACATGGCGCGGACGAAGTGACCACTCTTGTCAATCTACTCTCTTTGGTTTAACTCATCAACTAACAATGAAAAGTTATTTCTAACTTCCCTTGATAGTTGACCGTAAACAAATTCACCAGCTTTTCCATGAATTCGTGGTAATAACTCACGCAATTTTTCTGAGAGTTTAGAGAGTATTTAAACATGGCTGACAACCTTTGCTACAGTCAAGGACATTAACCTGCAGGGATTTTAATTCAACTTTGTTGACATACTAAAGCTGAGAACGATTAACCATTATGGTCAGATGTTTCTTTTATACTTGAGGATTTTATCTCCAGTTTAAACAGGTATATCTTCTTCAATTTAATTGTTAAAATTTACATTAAAGATAACTAGTACAACAACAACGCTAGTATGACATCAACAACAACTAAACAACATAGGATAATTAGTTTTCAATATACGTCTTGCGACAACACTTTAATAACTACAACAGCACAAATAAAAACAACTATTACCTACTTCTAAAAATCATTATGTTAGATCTGGGGAATGAGATTATTAAAAGAAAAGTCAATTGTTTCAATAGTTCACATTTGCCGTTTTTCTTTTCAATTTTCTTTTACGTTCTTCTTCTTGTCGGCTTGCCTGATTGATGCATTCTACCAAGTCTTCGTCAGATATTCCCTTTTTTGATAGCTCATTTCTGATTTCTGATCTAATAAAATCACTTGTAAGACCTGTCTGTATGGCATGGAGACACATTTTTTGGAGGAGAGTAGGGTCGTATGAAATTTCAGAGTCAAGTTCTTGCGAAACAAAAAGTATTTTCTGTTTCAGTTCCAATACTTTAAATAGGAAATCTTGCGCACTTTCTTTGGTATCTTGGCTTGTATTACTAAGTTGGTTAAAAAGTTCAGTCGGGGTCTTTTCATGGAAGTAGGATCGTAGGATGCGTCTCAGACTTGGCAATGATAAATTTGATCTGCCCTCTAGATAACAACGAAGTGTAAGTCCAGGATTGGTAGCCCTGACGACAGCGTCGATGATGTCAGACTAACAATATCGTCTTCTTACACCGTTTTCGATCGGGTGAGACAAACTGGTGAAACTAAGTTTGTCTTTCTGGTTCAAATGTCCAATTTGTCCATTTATTTTGAAGTCTCTCTGATGAAGTGTTCTGTTTACAACAGGTAAGTTCAGTGGTTTTCTTCGTTAATTTTATTTTCTTGCTCTTTATTTATGTCTTGACTTATTTCAATATTGTTTATTTTAATTCTTGTTTGTATTTCTGTTATTTGTTCCTGTAATTCTAATAGTTCTGCAATTCCATTATCATCTTGTTCTGTTAACTCTTCACTTTCGGAAATGTCAGTTATTGCCTTTATTAATTTCAATTTGCTTTTGTCAGAACAATCTGTCAATTTCAGGAACTCTGTTATTTCCAGAAGCTGGTCCGTCTGAAGATGTATTAGTGCTTCTCTGATGTTAAACTGAAGTTCTTCTGTTGTTAAAGCCATTGCCATGTTTATTTCCGGGTCTGTATACTTTTTCCGGTGAAGGGAGAACTAGGTCAACTCGGTGACCCTGAAACGTCACACTGCATGCATCATCGTGCAGCACTGTAGTGGAAAATTACCGGACTGTCTAACTGAGCTAAAGTACTAAACGATCTTGTGAGTAAATTACTCATAAATCCAGCACTAATTATCATTAAAGTATCGCTAGTGAGTAGCTACGATCACTCACGATTAAAATGATAACAAATATGTGAAAAGATTACTTTAGCTGAAAATGAAATTAACGAAAACAATGAGACGATGTTAAAGCCGTTGTGAATCGAATGGCAGCAGTAGACGAACAGAGATATGACGTCATACGGCGTGTCATTCGGGATTCCTCGGAACTTCAACACAAACTCTAATCGGTTAATTCCGCTAATTTCCTCAAGTATAACAAAACAATCTCAGGAAGTGACAATAAAACAGTAGATATCCATTTAACTTCTGCCACAAAACTAAATAGATTTGAAAAGCATGCAAATTGTAAACTGCACAAACGTATGTAGATGATATATTGTGGGAATCCCCACATTCTCCCCAACATTAAAGGTGGCAAAGTTAAAGCATAGAAAATCATATACGCGTCGAGTACATATAGATCCTCAATCACAAATATTTCAACATTTTAGAGTTCTAAAAGGGTTATTGATGATCATGGCAAAGGGAAACACAGATTCAAAGAAACAAAGTCCGATGGGCCCTACCGAAAATTGCTAATATGAAGCTATCACTTCCATCTGAATATCCACTTTCAAATTTATTCGGGTAAGTCAAGACATTTGGTGGTCTATTTCTTGAGAGTCGATCTGCCATTCGTGGTTATGGTGGTGCTTCTTTGTCGTCAGAAGAAAGAGGTGAATCACTATCTACTTCTCTCGCTCCAGTATCATCCTCTGGAAAAGCATCAGGCACAGTTACTTGAGGTGTTCCATCCTGAGGAGATGGGGTGAAAGGCACTGCTGTCAGATTCAATGTTTGTCGGATTTCAATGAACTCGTCGTCGGATGTTTCTGACGATGAATCGTTTTCTCGAGGAGTCTGCTGCTTCTTCTGACGTCTCTGTTTGTGTGCCGGGAAAGCCATTGGAAGACAATCACAGGGCATGAGGAGATTTCTGTGAAGAACACGTACTCTTACCGTTACCAATTTTGGGTCGAACCTCAAAAACAGGGTTTTCATCAATTTGTTTGACAGCTACATGTATGTTTTCTTCCCAGTGTTATCTTAGTTTTCCAGGACCACCTCTCGGAGTTAGATTTCTGACCAATACACGATCACCTGGGCGGAGCTTTATGGAGTAGACATGTTTCTTGTCATGGTGTTTCTTGTTATATGATGCACTTTTTGCGTTCTCTTTGGCTGCTCGTTCATACGCTTGCTTCATTCCTTGGTGCCAGTTCTCTGCCCATTCAGTGTGAATCTTGTAGGAATCACTTGAGCGAAGATTGAACATGGTGTCGATGGAAAGACGGGGAGACCTGCCAAAGACCAGAAAGAAAGGACTAAATCCTGTAGAGCTGTTACTGGTGCAGTTGTAGACAAAAAAAGTTTGTTGAGGTGGTTCTTCCAGTTAGATTTCTCAGATTCTGGTAGTGTCCGAAGCATTGACATCAAGGTCCTGTTCATTCTCTCTACTTGTCCATTTCCTTGGGGATGGTAGGGAGTAGTTCGGGAGTCCGATACACCAGAAAGTCTCGTGAGTTCTTTAAACAGATGGTTTTGAAACTCACCACCCTGATCATGACGTATCCTTGAGGGAAATCCAAATCTGAGAACAAAATCATTAAACAGTTTTGATGCCACAGTCTTTCCAGATTTATTTGTCGTTGCGTAGGCTTGAACATATCTAGTGAAGTTATCCACAATAACAAGGATGAACTCAAAGCCTCCTTTGCTTTTTTCTAAATGGACAAATTCAATGGACACAAGCTCAAAGGGGTAAGATGACACAATGTTGCCCAATGGAGCACAAGTATTCCGGTTTTCTCATGGAGTTCTTTGTACACAAGTTCACGATATTTCACAGGAAGAACCAGTTGGTTACGGTTTTGGGTTTTACGATATAACAGTCCATCAGAGTCTATGACTAACTTGTTCCACTCGCGCATCATACATTTCTCTGGTGGACACATGGTTTGAACCAGTCTTCGATTAGGTTTCGTGCCCTTTGATTTAAAGTCCAAGATGGTGCTTATAACAGGGTCTGCTTGTTGGGATACCTTGAGATCACTCAACGAGATCTGTATTCCATCATCGGATGAAAGGAGAGGCATAGGGTCGGATAATACAGGACAGGTAAGTATGAATTTCTCTTGAGACTTGACTTGAACAGAAGCCATTATGGCATTCACAGCATCGAACGAACCTTCTTTGCCGAAGTCGTTGACATCTAGAGGCATTCTGGAAAGGGTGTCTGCTACCTGGTTACTTCCTGGGCGGTATTTAACAGAAAAGCTGTAGTCTGCCAACTCAGCAACCCAACGGTGACCTGTTGCGTTGAGACCGGCTGTTGTCAAATTGTAAGTTAAGGGATTATTGTCGGTAAATACTGTAAAGTTAGGAGCATAGTACAGGTAGTCCCTAAACTTCTCGGTGATGGCCCATTTCAGAGCCAGGAACTCTAACTTACCAGAGTGCAGGTGGTAATTGCGCTCTGCTAGACTCAATGTGCGGGAACCAAATCCGATAACTCGTAAGCGGTCATCTTGATATTGGTTGGTATAGGACTGCCCCTAAGCCTTCGTTTGATGCGTCTGTGAACAGGATGTAAGGCTTGTCATATTGAGGATATGCCATGACAGGTGGTTCAACTAAACAGTTCAATAGCTTTTCAAGACGCTCTTGACATAGTTCAGACCAGTTGATAAGATGGTTTGATGGCAATTGCCCACTTTTAGCTTTTCCTCTTGTCTTGTTTGTAGGCTTGTTCAAAGTACTTTTTGTTTTTCAGGTGGTGGGATTTTCAAAAGTTCATACAATGGTTTTGCAATTCCTGAAAAATCACAAATATATTTTCGGTAATGTCCTATCAGTCCAAGAAGTTTTCCTTATTCTCCCACTGTTTTGGGTTGCTTGCTTTTCAAGGCTAACACTGGTTCCATGTCAGCTGGGTCCATCTTATATCCTTGTTCGGATACAAGTATTCCAAGATATCTAACTTCAGACTTGAAAAGTTCACATTTATCTGGACGAAGTTTTATCCCAAATGCTTAAAAGTTCACATTTATCTGGACGAAGTTTTATCCCAAATGCTTGCAAACGTTGCAGAACCTTACGCACATTGTCGATCTCCTCTTGAAATGTCTTTCCAAATACTAACAAGTCGTCAAAGTAAGGCAGGCATATATCATCACGCAAACCATCAAGGCACTCTTCCATACATCTTTGAAACTGAGCTGGGGCATTCGTGAGGCCAAATGACATCCTATTCCCCATGGAGTGACGAATGCTGTTAAAGGTGTACTTGATTCACTCATAAAGCCTTGGTGGTAGGCTTTACCTTGATCGAGTAGACTAAACCAGGAGTTACCTTGAAGACAGTTTATTGAATCTTGGATATGTGGGATGGGATACCTGTCGGGAACAGTTTTCCGGTTGAGTTCTCTATAGTCTACACATAGACGAAGGCCACCACACTTTTTACGAACACACACAATAGGAGATGCATAAGGTGAGTATGACTTTGATATCCAGCCTCTTGACAGTAGATCTTGAAGATATGCCTTGAATTCATCATACAAGGGACGATGAACTGAATATGCACGATGCACAGGTTTATTATCAGTGAGGTTGATATCCATTCTCAAGGTAGGTATACACCCAAAATCATTTTCGTTCTTTGAAAAGGCACCAGATTCTTCTTTAAGCATCTCTTTCACAAGTATTTGTTGTTCTTGGTTAAGATGTTCTAGGTCAACTGGGGGAACCCACTGTTCGTAGTCTTTCTGAGTATTTACAGAGTTTATTTGTACAGAATGTCCTTTCATAACTTCGGGTTCTACAGGACTGACTGTGTCAATATAGCATAGTCTACCCAAAACAGTTGTTCGAGGCAAATGAATATCATAGTTTTTGTCATTAAATACAGGTATGCCCACTTTTCCAGATGAACTCTTATCTAGCCAAATTAAAGTGTCACTCATACTAACAGGAAAGGTAAGCATAGTTTCATCACGAGGTTCAAACAAGACAGGTGTTGCATTTGATGGACTCAATTTCACGTGGCATTCTATAGCATGGGTCTTTCCTTTCGGTATAGTTAAATAGTTTTGACCAGTGGTCAGTACACACATTTCATAGTTTCTATTAAATTAAGCAGTACTTCAATTGTTTCAGACTTTAAACGTGGAAACACACTTTTCATTTGACCCAGAAGGAAATTACCAGATAAATCACAAGGTTTATCAACATTTCTGAGATAACGTTAAATCCAATTACAGGTGAGTCCATGGGTTTCTTACTAACCAGCAATGGAACAGTTACATGTTTACTATTATCTAGGTCACCAGCTTGAAAATCAATTTCTATTCATCCAACATAAGGGATCTGTCCTCCATTGGCTCCTTTCAGTGTTAAGTTTCCCTCTACTAGTTGACTTATAGGCTTTATTTCCAACTCAGGTGGGTACTTCTTTATCCACTGTCTTGCCACAATACTCACTTGGGCGCCCGTGTCCCATAGTGCATTTGTCCTCATTTATTAAGGGAACAAGAAAAAAGACATCGCTGTCCAATGAGTTTGGTAATCTTTTCTTCGAATGGGTTGCTATGCCTGATATACATAGTTTGTAACACGTGGGACTCATGACTTTTCACCTGTGGGGCTACTGCTCGTCCCTGTTTTGAGTAACCCCGATGGCGTTTCCCGATTGAAGTCGACGCCTTTGCTTGATTGGGCATTGGGATCTCACGTGGCCAAAACCACAACAATTCCAACAATGCTGACAACTTACATTGTTCATTCTATGGCAATTATAACAGGTCCCTCTGGCAGACGTTATTGTCGTTGTTAAAACTTGCTGGGGTACTTCAGGTGTCCTTGTACTTATTGTCTCTTTAATTGAATAAATCTCAGCTTTTACATCTTTAATTGAAGCTATTTCCTCTCTGAGCGATTTAATTTCAGTCATTAAGTTTAATTCTTTTTCATTCTTAGTTGTTGATTGTGTTGGTTCCTTATGTGTTTCCATACTTTGATTTTTGGTTACATGGTGTAGCGATCTCGATCGCTGCGGGGGTTGAGGAATTACAGTTCGCCTAAAAGATGTATGTCTGGATTCAGATCATGAGCAATTTGAATTCACAGATATTAAATTATCTGCAGTGCGGCATTGCTCATGCTCTGGTACAGTACCGAAGATCAATTAACTATGTAGAAATTGTAACAAAGGCTTGAAATCAATTATAAAACTTTATTGAATAACTTCTCACAGCAGAAAAGGGGGGGGGGGTCATATATGGAAGGGATATATGTGTAGCGCTTCACTTGTATAAACTCATTACTTTAATAGTAATCCACTTCATGTTTGGTTGGTCTTCTTGTATTGTATGGTTTTCCCTTAATATGTATAGGTTCAATCGGTAAGTATGCGTAAATTTGTCCTAATTTATCACCAGTGCCTTTAGTATGTGCCATCCATCCCTATGGGTCTATGGGGTGTAATGCAGCTCAGTGAAAATGATTCAGATTTACCAGTGATTTACTTACAATATTTACCCTATGAATGCATGGGGTAATAATCTACTGGTTATATTGGAATTCCTATTGAAATTATCCAGTTAGATATTTACAGAGATTAATAAAGGAATTCATGGGATAATGTTTGTTCAGAAAAATTATCAGAAAGGACTGAATGGAGCAAGGTATAATGAGTGAACAAGTCTTACAGTCTCCCTAGGATTCATGGGGTAACCCCATGAAACTGAGGGTGAAAGTAGAGGGCTTGTTCTCGATTTCACCAGGCCTCTTCCATCTGTTCCCTGAAGTATCCCATACCTTTTAAGGTGGTTAAGTTTCCAATGATCCTATGGTCAGGTAATTGAACGTCGGATATTTCCTCGGGTGGCTTCTTCAGGGGAAGTGGACTTGTCCAATACTAGGGAGCTAGTCACTGAATCTCTCAAATTTCCGGCCTTTTATACTTGTCAAATGAGTACTCTCTACACAAAATGGATTCTTAAATAAAATGTATTCCTAAATATAGGCTTTTCATAAGGTTCCTTTCCTTACATTTTGGTATTTTAGCAACTGGACATAATAGTGTAATTGTTATTGTAAAAAGTAAAAAGTACTATCTTTGATAGTTTTGAATATTTAGAAATAAAATGTCAAGTTTAGAGAGTATTTAAACATGGCTGACAACCTTTGCTACAGTCAAGGACATTAACCTGCAGGGATTTCGATTCAACTTTGTTGACATACTAAAGCTGAGAACGATTAACCATTATGGTCAGATGTTTCTTTTATACTTGAGGATTTGATCTCCAGTTTAAACAGGTATATCTTCTTCAATTTAATTGTTAGAAAAGGAAATAACAGAATTGTGCAGCAGAACAACCATAATTTCCCCTCTGAAGTCAACACCGCAGAAAAGTCGGAAAATTACCATCAAAAATACTAATAAAGGGGTACAAACAAGCCTAGATACATGTAATTCAACGAACAAAGTTCTGAGCATTTTGGAGAAGACCTCAGCTGTGCAAAAGGAGGCCTTTAGGCCAGAACTAGATGTGCGTCCAATTGTGAGCCAGCTGATGGCTACAAACCTGCATGTTGGAGAATTGGCAGCTAGGAGCCAATCTCTCCAGGATACTTCAAAATCATTGCAAGAACTTCCAAACTGTTTTTCAAATCTTAAAATCGAACTAAGTAGGTTGAACAAAACTGTGTACGATCTCAATCAGACCAGCCATAAACTTCAGGAATCTGTTTTCCACCAAACAAATACGCTTAAACCGCTGATGCAGGGTGTTGTAGGCAGAGATTTTTCAACAACTTTTCGACGTTCTACAAAAAGAGAAACAAGTCCAGCTCTGGCAAACGTTGTCGGGAAGAAAGTGGTTTGAGTCCTGAAAGTAAGCGAGCTCGTCCTCATTGCCCCACACCTCGTCGTCCTTTCCAAAGAACTTTTGGAAAATTAAGATGTAAATAGTTTGAAAATTAATTGTATATTTGTGTAACGTAAACATTTTCAACTGTAATTTAATTTTTTGATAGGTTATGGTGAACGAGGACGTTTTACCTTAACTTGGGGGTAATGAAACAATTGACTTTTCTTTTAATAATTTGGTGAGACTGGGAGTGGTTTGATTGGAAAAAACGGATTGATGATGATGTTCAAGAGGTGATTTTTGAATGAGTTGGTCAATATGACACACTTCTGAAATTTCAAAATGAATGTCCTGTTCTTACTTAGTAACCGTGTGTACTTCTGATTTTGGTGGAGGTGCCACTGGTACCTTGATTTCCATTGTATCAAATCCTGCTCCAACAATAGCATTGGGAATGGGGGTACCTTCCCGATAGTCTGGCAACCGGGAATTAGATCCAGGAGATACTTCTGCCACTAAGCATCTTTCTTGATAATGCAAGAGAGATTCATCTTGAGATAAAATGGTTGCATCAGAAGCATCCAAAATATATTCCCTCTTACTACCCCCAAGGTATGTCTGAATGTCATAGTCAGCGTGTTTCGACTCCATATGTCTTTGAATCTCGTCTTTCCTAACTCCTCGCTTCCCACACACTAAACACATGAACGGGATGTCCTCCTGTTTTGCATGTAAGAGTATTACATGCCTTGTCATCTGAGGTTTGTCACCTCTGTAAACACAGTGTTTACATTGGAAAGCCTGGCCTCTCTTCTGCAATGCTTTGATAGCTTCCATTGCTTCCTGCCTTGTACTGGATTGGGCTGCCATTGTAACACGTCTGTAACAAAACAATACAAGGTACAAAATGGCATTCTTTTAGACAAATTTGCATTTGAGGGAAATTCAACAAGAAAATCACTGCTCAATCACCAATTACATGTTAGTGAGTGTCTTTTTCTAGTGGCTGTATGTAAGTTTTTGTTTTCCCTTTTGATGTTTGTCTACCTCCCGCTTTGCCCATTTCAGGAGTGTGTCCCCTTGGTATTGCTTCAGTTTATTGTGATGTACCACCCGTTTTGTCCCTGTAGCGTCCATTTGGATTATATAATCCAAAACAACAAATGAACCAGAATATGGTCGCATAAGCTTTTGGCTGAAACCCTTCTTCTTCAATTCCTGGAAATACCAAATATATTCCCTAGGTTTGTAAGTATTCAAGGATTTCTTGCCATCAAAAGTCTGTTTTTGTTGTTTTGCCATAACTCGTGTTCGTTCTCGAACAATGTCATGTGCTTGTTGCATCCTCTCTCGCAACTCGTTCACATAATTACCATATGTTCTGTATCTTCTTCAATGTTTCCCAGCTTACCGAAAACAATCTCAGCTGGTAGTCTGACTTCGCCTCCCAGCATTAGAAAATTAGGGGTCAAACCGGTCACTTCATGTGGTGTGGATCTGTAAGCAGAAGCCAGACATCCAAGATGAAGGTCCCAGTCTTGTTGTTGATCGTATCATCCTAACTAAAGTCCTGTTAAAACGCTCCACTTTCCCATTACACTGGGGATGTCGAGGCGAAGTTTGTGTTTTCCTAATCTCTAACATTTCGCATAACTCAGCAAAAACTTCACTTCTGTAATTTGAACCCTGGTCAGTGTGAATATCCAAAAGACATCCAAACCGACAGATTACATCATTTAATATCTTTAGTGCGCATGTGATTGCTTTCTGGTCTGGAACGGGCAGTACTTCCACCCAGTTAGTAAAATAATCCATGACAACAAGCACAAACTTGTTTTCCCTAGGTGTCTCTGGAAAGGGCCCCATTATATCTGTGGACAAACGATTCATTGGTGCTCCAACTCGCATGTCTCCAAGGGGTGCACAGGGCATTTTAGGTGGTGTTTTGTTTGCATTACAAACGTCACATCACCTTACCCAGTTATCCACATCTTCCCGTATCCCGAACCAGTAAAAACGCTGTATAGGTTTTTCCTTGGGTTTCTTCCTTCCTAAGTGACCTGAAAGGATAGAGTTGTGCATTTGTGTTAACACATACTCTCTCATAGATCGAAGCACTAGAAACTGCCAATAATCTGCGCTTGCATCCTTCCACAGAAATTTCCTAAAAAGAACACTGTTCTTTAGCTCAAGGTTTTCCCAGTTGTTCCAGTAATGGCGTGTGGTTGGACTTGATGCACATATCTCTGTACCAAAAGGCCTCTTTCCGCTTTCAAACCATTTTAACACTGGGGCTACATCTGGGTCTCTAAGCTGCTTAGCTCGAAGTGCGACCATTGAATACCCTTGAATCCAAGGAACATCGATACTCCTGCAGGTAAGTTTTCTTAACTTATTTCGTGGATTCCAAATCCCGATCTGCCGATGCTTGCTATACTCACCAAGAGTCATAGACTTCAAAATTTTCTCCTGCCATGCTCCACAGCATAGCTTTACGTACTTCCTTAACTCCGTATATTCCCTGAAAACAAAATCTCCCAAACCACTGAGCAATGTTTTGATAGCAAATATCATAAATAATATAAATAACATAAATCCAACAAGACAGGTGTGTAATTTTTTTATTGACACAAATGAAGGAATGGTCCCTTGACCAAGTTTCCTTATAATACTTATGTTTTCTCCTGGGCTCTTCGTAAGAGCATGCACATCTCTGTGGTCCGTTTGTCACACTTATGACAAAGACCGTAACTAAGAGTTGTCCCAAACACCTCATCTGGACAGACACACTGCCATGGGTTTGGGCATCGAGACATGATAAATTTGATCTGCCCTCTAGATAACAACGAAGTGTAAGTCCAGGATTGGTAGCCCTGACGACAGCGTCGACGATGTCAGACTCACAATATCGTCTTCATACACCGTTTTCGATCTGGTGAGACAAACTGGTGAAACTAAGTTTGTCTTTCTGGTTCAAATGTCCAATTTGTGCATTTATTTTGAAGTCTCTCTGATGAAGTGTTCTGTTTACAACAGGTAAGTTCAGTGTAGACCGTTTGTCTTCAAGGTTTTCTTCATTAATTTTATTTTCTTGCTCTTTATTTATGTCTTGACTTATTTCAATATTGTTTATTTTAATTCTTGTTTGTATTTCTGTTATTTGTTCCTGTAATTCTAATAGTTCTGCAATTCCATTATCATCTTGTTCTGTTAACTCTTCACTTTCGGAAATGTCAGTTATTGCCTTTATTAATTTCAATTTGCTTTTGTCAGAACAATCTGTCAATTTCAGGAACTCTGTTATTTCCAGAAGCTGGTCCGTCTGAAGATGTATTAGTGCTTCTCTGATGTTAAACTGAAGTTCTTCTGTTGTTAATGTTGTTTATTTCCGGGTCGGTCTTCTTTTGGTTTTACTTCATCCTACCGGTGACGCCGTGAAGACTCGTGAAGGTCGTAGTTGAAGTAATATTTTGAAGAAGACTTTATTATGTGAACAAGCAACTGAAAATGAAATAAACGAAAACTAGACATACTAGATACCCCCCGCTCTGCAAGAAAAGTCGGCAATGTAAGGGGCATAACTCTTGAAAAAAACACCTGAGCGCGTTGATTTTCAATAGGCTTCTTGTACTTGCTGTATTAAACAAATATGTGAAGTTTCAAAGTTGTAAGTTAAAGACTTTTTTAGATAATGTGTTTACAAGGACCAATGGACAGACGGACGACGGAGGCAACGACAATACCCTTCGAGGGGTAAAAAACTATGTTAATGTAAGTCTAGGAGAATGATTGAACAGCATAGCAAATTTACGAACTCTGCATGGTCATCTTTTTGTAACTGCAACTGTAAGCAAGACGGAGAAGCGGGAAAGGATAGCCCCTTGCCATGATAAGCAAGCTTTATAGAGTACAACAATATGCACATAGGATGATATGTATATGCACATGTATGATAAAGATGGAGAAACAGCACCAAGAGGAGGAGACACATGAATTGGGCATGATTTAATGCTACGTCTGTGACAAATGATGGAGTAAGACAAAATATCATGCAAAATACTCCTTGCTGGTCATGTTTAGTTAGCATCGACAACAAGAAAGTAGACTATGAGGCTGCTTGCTGATCATGTTACCAGCACTCACTACGAGGAAGTAGGCTATCAAGAGTGCCACAAGCACAATAATGAAACATGCAGGCTTATATGACAAGCACAGCAACTACCGTACAGCTGTACAATGGGACAAAATTGTGTCTACAAACAAATGTATGAACAGACAAATGGCAGAACAGAGAAATGTCAAAAGGAGTCCAAAATGTCATAAATATGTAAAAATATCTCCTTGCAAGTAGGACATGGACAACTTCATATCATTGGTAACATTTGTCAAGTTTCATTCAAAAAGAACCAACATCTGGGAGGAGTATTTTGGACAAAATTGCGTCTACGGACGGACGGAGGGCACAACGATCAGACAGATGTATGTGTGTACATACAAACTTTATGCCAGCAGAAGGGGGGGGGGGGGGAGGTAGGGAGGAGGGAGGGAGGGGCGATAACATGATAACCCTGTCTTCATATGGAATGAGACCCATTGGATGAGTATTTTGGACAAAACTGTGTATATGGACGGACGGACGGACGGACAGACAGACAGAGGGAACAACGATTGGACGGATGTATGAGCGTACATACACACTTCATGGCAGTAGAAGGGGAGGGGGGAGGGGGGAAGGTAGGGAGGAGGGAGGGGCGATAACACGATAACCCTGTCTTCATATGGAATGAGACCCCAAAAATGGCAAAGTCCTATAAGTCAAAAACGTCATAAAAATGTGAAAAAAGGAAATATCATCCTGTAAGTTGGGCATGCACATCTACATACCATTGGTAACATATTTGTGAAATTTCATTGAAATCAAAGCAAAATCTTAGGAGGAGTAGTCCGGACAAACAAAAATGGCAAAGTCCTATAAGTCAAAAACGTCATAAAAATGTAAACTGCACAAACATATGTAGATGATATCTTGTGGGAATCCCCACATATACATCATTTTAAGATATTCTTATAACTATAACAAAGCCATCAATTCTCTTTTGTAAGTGTTATCAACTAAAAAAGTTTACTGGTATCCATTAACTTACCCCTAGATGCACTCTGCGGTCCAACATCATATGTGGGGCTGTTCGTCACTTGTTGGGCTAATCTCACTTTTGTAGATTTTTATCACTAAAAAGTTATCAATACACTTTTATAAGTGTTATCAACTGAAAGAAAACTAAGGGGTATCCTTCAACTTACCCCCAGATGCATTTTGGGGTTGTTCGTCACTTTTGGGGCTCTACCTCTTTGTTTGTTTTTTTTAGATTTTTATTACTAAAACAGAATATTTCTCTTAAATATCGCAAAAAATGTCTGATTACATTATTGTATGCGCAACAAATTCTCGATTACTGGTCAATCCTTTTTTAGTTACCAGTATGTCCTACATGGAGGCCAGTTATATTTTCAAGGCAATCTTTATTCGGTTTTGAGAGTAGATATTTAAACTGAAGCTATCCACAACTCGCGATGGGGCGTGCCGCGTTTTGGCGACTTAAGAAACACGCGGCACGAGAAATCGCCAGAACAGCAATTTCTCTAGCGATATTGCCGTTTTGGCGTATTCTCGCACCACGTTTTCTCGCTCTGGATAAAAAAGTTATGCGAAAAAACAAAAAGAGCAGATTTTAAAAAATTCGAAACATTTTAATTTAGCGTGTTATTAGTTTTTAATAGGTGGAGAAAACGCGGCGCGAGAAAACGCCAAAACGGCAATATCTCTAGAGAATTAGCCGTTTTGGCGATTTCTCGTGCCGCCTGTTATTACAGGTCGCCAAAACGCGGCGCGAATGTCCTAATCCGTCTTCCATAGTAAGAGAGAAAGTTTTTAACTGGCTTGCAATCAGGGGTTCTTGACTAAACGCTCTGTAATTATAGGCGCTTGGATGTTTTAGGATTATAGGGGGACGTCTGGAACTGTTTCTTTCATCACTTGTTGGGCTAATCTCACTTTTGTAGATTTTTATCACTAAAAAGTTATCAATACACTTTTATAAGTGTTATCAACTGAAAGAAAACTAAGGGGTATCCTTCAACTTACCCCCAGATGCACTTTGGTGCCCAACATCACCTGTGGCGGGGCTGTTCGTCACTTTTAGGGCTTTACCTCATTGGTTTTTTTTTTTTAGATTTTTATTACTAAAACAGAATATTTCTCTTAAATATCGCAAAAAAATGTCTGATTACATTATTGTATGCGCAACAAATTCTCAATTACTGGTCAATCCTTTTTTAGTTACCAGTACGTCCTACATGGAGGCCAGTTATATTTTCAAGGTAATCTTTATTCGGTTTTGAGAGTAGATATTTAAACTGAAGCTATCCGCAACTCGCGATGGGGCGTGCCGCGTTTTGGCGACTTAAGAAACACGCGGCACGAGAAATCGCCAAAACGGCAATTTCTCTAGAGATATTGCCGTTTTGGTGTTTTGGCGCCACGTTTTCTCGCCCTGGATAAAAAAGTTACGCGAAAAAACAAAAAGAGCAGATTTAAAAAAATTCGAAACATTTCAATTTAGCGTGTTATTAGTTTTTAATAGGTCGAGAAAACGCGGCGCGAGAAAACGCCAAAACGGCAATATCTCTAGAGAATTAGCCGTTTTGGCGATTTCTCGTGCTGTGTGTTATTACGGGTCGCCAAAACGCGGCGCGAATGGCCTCATCCGTCTTCCATAGTAAGAGAGAAAGTTTTTAACTGGCTTGCAATCAGGGGTTCTTGACTAAACGCTCTATAATTACAGGCGCTTGGATGTTTTAGGATTATAGGGGGACGTCTGGAACTGTTTCTTTTATCACTTGTTGGGCTAATCTCACTTTTGTAGATTTTTATCACTAAAAAGTTATCAATACACTTTTATAAGTGTTATCAACTGAAAGAAAACTAAGGGGTATCCTTCAACTTACCCCCAGATGCACTTTGGTGCCCAACATCACCTGTGGCGGGGCTGTTCGTCACTTTATTACTAAAACAGAATATTTCTCTTAAATATCGCAAAAAATGTCTGATTACATTATTGTCCTACATGGAGGCCAGTTATATTTTCAAGGTAATCTTTATTTGTTTTTGAGAGTAGATATTTAAACTGAAGCTATCCACAACTCGCGATGGGGCGTGCCGCGTTTTGGCGACTAAAGAAACACGCGGCACGAGAAATCGCCAAAACGGCAATTTCTCTAGAGATATTGCCGTTTTGGCGTATTCTCGCGCCACGTTTTCTCGCCCTGGATAAAAAAAGTTATGCAAAAAAACAAAAGGAGCAGATATTAAAAAATTCAAAACACTTCAATTTAGCGTGTTATTAGTTTTTAATAGGTCGAGAAAACGCGGCGCGAGAATAACGCCAAAACTGCAATATCTCTAGAGAATTAGCCGTTTTGGCGTTTTCTCGTGGCGCGTGTTATTACAGGTCGCCAAAACGCGGCGCGAATGGCCTCATCCGTCTTCCATATCATCCAGTTATTTGTTTATTTTTTTCTGTCATAAATTTGGGTTTCTATTTAAATTTAGCTCTGCTGATACCTTTTTACTTTATTGATATTTCTATTTTTAAAATCGGCAATTATAGTATCAACATTTAAAAACTGAGTGTTTCATGTTTCCCACCTGAGAGCATCTATAAAGTGAACCTTTTATTAACCGTTTTGGTAAAAAAAAAAAAAACGTGAAACGTGAGTGTTTTAGAGGTTAAAAACAGCAGCGTGTCCAGGAGAACTCGTATAAACCATTACATGTTGATAAAGTGTGTCCGGAAGCCGTTCTTCTTTGCCCATGTCTAAGGATTTCTAGTTTTTATTGTCTAGACTTATGCTCTGTAAATGCATTTTCTAATTTAAAATACACTGACGCGAGAAATACTAAATTGGTTCGGCGAGAAGTCCCTAAAAATTAATTCTGTTTAAATATGTGCAATCAACCATTTGTCAATATTGCTAATCCAGCTGGAATTGTTACGTAACGGCACTGGGATTGGTTCGGTATTTTGAATAATTTAACAAACGACACAAACCCAGTCTCGCTAGCAACGTAAAAGAAATAAACAAACCTCGCTGACAGACAAGAAGAAGGCAGAATTGTAGTGCAAGTTTTGTATTGGATATAGACACAAATATCATAGAAATAAACAGGAAAAATAATCAAAAAAACATTTGCTGGACTGATACGAAAAACAAATACTCACTAAAGTCACTCATACAGTTTAAAGTTTGTGCACTTTACGTGGGCGAAACACATGGATCCCGAAAAGAACTCCCTCGTCGGTTCCGATTTGAGGTTCCTCAATCCAAGAGATACGTGGATAGTCAGTTCGTAGAGAGGTTACACGCTAACGCGTCGATTCCCTCGTCGGTTCCGATTCATGGTCCATTAATCCCAAAAGGTAAGTACAATGTCAATTTTAAGACAGGTTACACGCTAACGCGTTGATTCCCTCGCCGGTTTCGATTCATGGTCCATTCAATCCAAAAAAAGGTAAGTACAAGGTCAATTTTAAGACAGGTTACACGCTAACGCGTTGTTCCAATCGTCTCCAGAGAATTTTATACGACCAGTAAATACCAAAGGACACAACCGGTCACTCTCGACACTACGAGCTCTCTGTCTGTAAGAAAAAAACTTGGACACGACAAAGTCAGTGTCCACGTGATTTTTCCCAAAAAACACCACTTTTCCCTGCAACTGGTCATCGCCAAAACTGATAGACATCATGTCATTAGAATATGAAAGCAGTAGTGGACATTATTGCTTGCCGACGTTGACCACAACATACTCGGACGACCGCATACTAGAATCACAATAGACACCAATTAACGTTGTCTGCAGTTTAACCATAAAAAGCACATCACTCAATTAACGCTGTCTGCACAGTAGCCATAAAACCGCAAGTCAATTACCTCTGTAGACACATAACCACAAGATCGCGACTATCACAGAACTACACAAAACAATAATTGTTCGATCTCATAAGTTCTGTGACGGATTTTATATCTTCATCTTATTCACCAATGAACCTACAGGTGTGTTGATTTGCATCGAATGATGTTAACTCTAATCGGGGTATTCCAGGGTGAAGTGGTCTTTGATATGATTGTCCGTATGATTTTCCTTAGTCACCGTAGAACTTGTACCATTGGACACACCAATGAGCGCAAACAACCAACTCGCATCATCAATTCTATTGTATGGTATAAAAGTGTTTAGGATGAAGGGAAATTAAAACGGACAGACCACTGGGCTGGGGAAGAAGTGAAGTCTCCCAAATCTGTGGTTTGTCAGGATCAATAACATCATTTCCACCTTAGGTCCAAAACCAACTCCATGTCTATTTGCTGGTAATATATTTATTTGATATTCTGGTATAGTATTTTAGACCGTTGTTGATCATATTCAGAGTGCGTTTAATGCCGCTGCCTTTTGGGCCACCCAGTTATTTTGTTTCTCCATATATATGCAGATACCTTTTCTCTAATACTGAACTTACTCCAGTTCGAAATAGGCCTAATGTTATCAACCAATAGAAATTATCTGCGAGCTAGGGCCAAGAGATTACTAGTATTATTAACACACAATTAAAAAGGTGGCGCTAATTTGATAAATAAGCTATTGGATGCTTCTTAAGCCCAACTCAGGTCGAGTTAAGATCCGATCTGATTGTCTGCTATTAAATCTTAAGAGCATTCATGTCGACTGAGACTGGTTGATCGTTCAGTCAAACGATTACTGACTGACCAGTCTTTAAGCCCGCTCAGGTCGACGCGATCAGTTTATCGGAAAGGAATTTCGTCACTATATTCTGCATACTGGCACGCCACTAGGAATGACAATACAACATCTTCAACAAAAAATGATCACGTGATGAAGTATACATGTAGGTCGCTGATTGGCTGTGACCTTAAGATTGATTGGGAGAAAATAGAACATGTTTCTATCCTTACGATCGTAAGACTGGTCAGTCTGAGAACGATCTGAAGAGTTTTAAGGCCGCTCATGTCGAAGAAAGGAAAAAAGTTAAGCACTCCATTTGGAAATTAATTATTGTAAATCTGCAATAATGTTAACTGTAATGCTAGGTATGATGATGGTAAGAATGATGTTCTATTGAACGATTGTGGCAATTCATGTGTGACAGATACGCAAATACTGCATGTAATGCGACATGAAATGTTTTTTTCGTGCAATTACCAAAAATTTAGCATGCTTCCCCTTAAATATTTTGTACTTAAGGCCAGTTTGGTGCAACGTGACGCTATCTTCTGTGAACAAGGACCAACCAGGCTCGAAACTTATGAGATATGGGAGGCGACTGACAGACTAAAATGAAGTAAATCAAGAGTCATCTCCCCTGATCTTAAACGCTTCTTTATTGATCATTAGGCATCTACGACAAAATGTGTTTTTTGCGTAAGGCATACACACCATTTAACTGACACAAACAATTGAAGTGTTAAGAACTGAAGGTATTGATTGCTAAATTTGTGGAAATCTGGAATTAAAACTATCCGAACTCTAATTGTGGGTTATTTTGGTGGAATGTGTCAATCATGTACGACATAAATTCACTGTTCTCATGGAGAAATTGTACATGTATTGTTCATATAGTTAACAGTGATAAATAAATAGAGTGTGGTAAAAATTGATCATTAGAGGGACGGTCCAATTATGATTTATTCTTTTGGATTTCATTTCTAATTGAAATAACATTAGCTACTGCATTTTTTCTGCGGTGTTTGTTAGTTTTTTTACAATGGCATATACATATGACTAGGTCTGTTCGGTGTATGATAAAAAGAAGCACATACTTTGTTTTAAAAACCCAAACAGACTTGGCTGTATGCATTTGGATTTAGCGTCTCTACATCAGGAGAATAACAGTACCGATACGTTGTTGGGCGGATAAGGGAGGTTACTACTATTTACAACTCAAAGAATACCAAGAGTTACCTTCCATGTTGTTTAAGCCCCCATAGATATCTTATAACAACTAGACTGGCTATGCGCTACGCGCTGGGCAGTAGAAAACGGCACAATAGTCTGCCATCTGGATTCAGGTCACAGTTTCTGACTTCCGGTTTTTCCTAGAGTTCCAGATATTTGTGTGTGTGTTTTTTTCCCCTGGCCCCCTGTATTTTCTCTGTGCATTTTTGTAGTTTTTATGAACAGACATGGGTTGAGTTACTGTCTGGAAATAATTTTAGAAGTGGAATGGGACCAGTTCAGGTGGATGCGGCGGATTATGTGCAAAGTGACCTTTATCAGATGTTTCTGGATGTAGATTTCTACCTTCAACCCATGAAAAAATTGTGCTTAAAAGGACGGGTTAAGGTCCCCACCAAATGATTTGGTTCAACAAAAGTTAGGGAAGGTGCTGTGAGAGCAGACATTAACATTACCACAAATGGGAAATGAAGGAAAATGAAATTGTGACCTGCTACCATCTTGCTAGTTGACGGACATGATATCAACGTTACATTCCAGAACGCTTGCTTGAAAACATTTCATGTCGTTGTTGTTGCACGATAGTCTTTACATAAGCCATACTAATGCCAATTGTAAACATTTGTATCTGAATTTCACTCAGTACCTACCGCTTGAATTTTATTCCATTCTCGAAAAATGGCAGAAAAGTTCACATTAGACTAGAAGACAACTTGGTAACGCAAGTCAAAAATCAACAAGCAGGATGGCGACTTATTTGCCGGAAGTCGCTCGTCATTAGCCAATCTAGTTATTATAAGACATCTATCTAAGCCCCATTCTTCCCATTACTCATCAATCATTTGTCTCCTGCCGTTTATTAGTCAAACATTTCGACCAATGGACTATATACCTATTGAAATGAAAATAAGAAAGCACACAGAGGCGGGGGACGATATCCTTTTACTAATAAACCATGTCGTTTGTCTGATCTGTTCACTTCATTCAACAAATACAGTAATCAAAGTACCGACAAAGAATGTGTTAATGTATAGAACTTTAGACGAATGCGTCATTTACCTAATTTAGGACACTATTTGGACAATCAGCCATTTATACAAACCCAATGGTAATATATACAATTCTCTTCCCGGAAATACAGCAACCGATGTCATCAATTAATTGCTTTTGGGGGGTAAGTGATAAAAAATGATTTACAAGAAAACAGGTTTAAACGTCATGCCTATAAATATAAGTGAGTACATTGTCCATCGGATACAACAGCTGGGTTCTCTGAGAGTAAAACAAGGTTTTGTTTTATTCACACTAAGACGATCTCCTCTGTTGGACACCTTTCGCTTGGTTGCAAAATGCACGCTTTAAATACAAGGGCTTACTATGGCGATATGTATATCTGATTTTTATATGTATAATATTTTGTATTTCACTACTTAGGGCATAAACTAAATTGAATAAGAAACAATGTTGTGTATAATGGTTCATAAGTTATTTTAAAAACACCTCAACGGTGGAATATTTTGACCTAGTAGAGCTAATAGCTCCGTAAGCAGGCGGCCTAATGAAAACAACATGGATGACCTCCTGTCATTATCGTTTATACTGATAATGCAGAATTTAAAAATCTTTCAAAAATAAGCGAAAACCGTAGGAACAATCTTCATTCTTCTATCGAAAGCTATTAAGTTACTCTATTTAGTGAAAGTACTCGTTTGTAGGTAGGTTTGTTGAAGTAGGTCCACCCATGTCTGAAAACGGTTTGGAATTTGTGTACATGTAGGATATACTAAATATTACTTTAATTAAAAACTTGATAAAATTAAGTATTCTCGTTATTTTGCATTACGCTTTCTTGACAAATCGCAGAAATTATTTAAACAGATAAAATTTGTTTTACATAAACACAACATATTTTGGGAAACAAAACATAACATAAAATGTTATATGATTGATGTATTTCACTTGTATGGTGGCATTGACTGTTTGAGTGTGAGGGAAAAGCAGTACATTTGCACAGAGGAAACTCTTGACCTTGGGCAAGTACTTCGCCACTTTACCATGCTGGGCAACCGAGTGAAAGAAACACTTATTTTTGTAAGCCATCGATATGAGGGCTATGTCGTACAGAAAAACTATCGCTCTGCTGATAGAGTCATGGAGGACCATTGAAAAAACTCTGCGCTAAGGGGGACAAGTGTCAAAATCTCTGTCTACAGAGTCATGGAGGACCCTTGATAAACTCTGAGGTAAGGTAGACAAGTGTCAAAATCTCAGCCGACAGAATCATGGATGACCCTTGACATGTAAGGCAGACAAGTAAAGTGTCAAAATTCAAGTATATCATGAGTGATCTTCTTTGATATTAAACAGTTTTTCCATCTGCATTTGTTTTTCTTTTTCTCAAGCAAAAATTTAGCCTAAGCGAGAAGCCGAGTGAAAAATATACACGCTTAATGTTCTGAACTATGTAAGGTACAATTGTGGGGAGGTTGAGAAGTAGTTGGGCGGAGGTGGTCTCAAATTTAGTTTGAGATTTATTATCGTGGACTTACAAGTCAAACCGTAAGCGTGATTTACGTGCTAATTGCGTAACAACTTCACGTCGTGCAGTATCAACTGATAGAGTACTCATCAAGAAAAAAACAATTTGTCTCGATCATACAATTCTAATTGAGTTTTGTGCAATGCTTAATTTATGTTCTTTTACGTTGAAGGGTTTATTATAAAAGTTGATATGCAGTTTTCTCCTTTAGCTGTGCGTTTACTAGTGATAAATATTTCTTAAGAGCATGTTAACCATGCTTTAAATTCAAAGCGCGTGGGTTAACTGAGAGGTAACTACTGTATAATTCCTAATTTGGTATTTAGGAATACGTAGGTAAGTCAAGAAAATAGCACAACAGATCTGTTTGTATATGATGTAGTGTTGCAACAAATGGTTCTTTTCCTGGTTTACATAAAATATAAAGGTTACCAATATTTTATTTTTTGAATTAGTATCAATTTCAGAAAACGTTCATTTCATTTTAAGTAGTGGCTATCTTGCAACACATTTTTTCTTTAAAAAAAACAGAGATACAGAATTATGTTGATATTCATTGGTCGAAAAACAGAAACTGCGACGTTTGATCTATACGCCGTGGGTATATAGTAACGAATCCCTTTTACCATGTAAATATGAAACTTGAATTCAAAGAGAGAAGCCAAATTATATGTATTGGTATACGTGTTTTGTTCCAGTTGACGAAATTCACTTGATATTGTCATACCTCTGCTAAGCAAATTTCTGCTAAGGCGAACATACACTTAAAAACATAATAAAACATTACATTTCAAGTATTTAGTTGGTCTTCATTTAAAACACTTATGCAACAGTTGATATATATTTAAATAATAATAATAATCCTTTATTTCAGACTGAAGGGTCCATATAAAAATAAATAAATAAAAAAAACAAACAAAAACATACAGTTCATAATATTTGTGTACATATTTAAGTCTTAGTACAGTAAGGCGTCCCAATGGGCTCTCAGTTTTGAATTCCGTTTCACATCGGATGCATTAATTGTACACAATATATTATTATTGCTTATATCTATCCTATTTTTCAGACAATACGCTGACAAGCGAATGAGTTTATCAAAGGTTCTCATCCCATTAATAACAAACTTTTGACTGGCACTACAGTCACGCCTATAGTGCAGTAACCATCAAAAGGAGTTATTATACATAACTTTAATACTGTTGTATACACGTTTAGTATAGGAATACCACAGACTAGAGCAATACATACTACAACAGTATATCCGAAAAAGGCACTTCTTAACCCTACTACAGTTAGCAAATTTCCTAAGTAACATGTTTGCCCTCACACAGAGTTTTCTCTTCTGAGAGTCAATATCAAGATTATCACATAGATCACTGGTAAATATATGACGTAGATAACAGTAAGAGTCTACATAATTTAAATGATTGCCATTCAACGAAACATTGGGCACTTTTAAGGCCTCATATCTACTAGGCTTGAAGAATATGTGTTTTACTACCGTTAAAAATTATGTCATGAAATTCAGCATATAAGTCACATTCATTGAGCAATATCTGAAGAGAGTTGGCAGTTGGACAAACAAGACAGAGGTCATCAGCATAGATCAGATGGTTAACCATAGTACCAGCAACAGTACAACCCACATTAGCAGCTGTAGGCCTGGTATCAAGCTCGTGCAGGTAAACCAAGAATGGACAAGGGGAGAGAACTCTGCCTTGTCTTACACCATTTGACACCGTAAAGAATGGTGAGAAAGAAGAGCCCCGTTTTACAGTGAATGTTTTACTTTTACACCACACATACAAGATATTAACAACAAATAAGGGCACTTCTCTGTCAATCAACTTTTTTAGCAATGTCCAATGATTTACTCTGTCAAACGCCTTCGAGGCATCCATGAAGTATACAAAAACAGTAATGCCATTGGAACGGTAAAAGTTAACAAGTTCTTTTAAGACAAAAATACAATGTTCGGTGGAACTGCCAGCTTTGAAACCGAATTGAAAATCAGTAGCGTAGCGTAAGGGTTCACAAATATTCAGTATAAGACATTCAACTATTTTTGACACAACAGTAGCTACTGGTATTATAATTCTCCGGTTTAGTTATATCCTTTGATTTATTTTGAACAACAGGGGTAGTGTAGATACGTGACAGTTCATCTGGCAAGGTACCATGTCTTAACATAACATTATTACACACAAATAAGTGGGTATAAATTTTATACGAGGCATATTTAACATGCTCCGAAGTGAGACCATCATAGCCAGCAGATTTACCCGATTTCATAGTATTGACAATATCACGAATATCATCCGGTGAGGCCACAGGCTATACATTAGTTTCAAATTCATGGGATAATACATTTAATACTTCGTCCCTATGTCTAATAGTATTAACAGAATTCAACAAAAGTGAGAATTTATCTTTCCAATAATTAGCTATATGGCTTTCACCCTCAATATTGTCAACTGACCCAGGGAGTAACATAGATTTACCATTATTATTGCGCACTTCTCTCCAAAAAGCATCATTACTGTAGGAACTGAAAGAATTAGATATCAGATATGTGCATTTGGTGGTAAGTACAAAACTGATTTAACTCCCGACCAAAGTTTTGACAGGACTCGCATTCCAATCACCCATGACCATTACATTAGGGATATCACTTTCTTCAATGATAGCCCGAATTTTGCCCATATAACCCATAAACATATCAGCATTATCTAAACAATCCGTAGGCATAAAAACACACAATATAAGCAGCTTAGAGAGAGTTTAAAATATGCAACTCATCATTACATAACCATGTTTCTTGCAATAAACAAATGTCACTAAAAGCGCATAGGGATTTTAGCTCATTGATAGATGATTTAATAGAACAACAATTTAAAGAGGTAATTCTTAGAGACATAAGTTAAATAGAAGAAAATGTAAACTGTTAATAATCGACATCAGCATTGTCAAGCCACGAATAGCGATTATTTCCACGATAGTCATACTGGGAGTGGTTATTGTAGTCATTGTGTTCATGATGCCGGCGGTAATATTTCCTCATGAGGACCTCCTCAGGCCAATATTCTTCACTAAGCAGCTGTTTGAAAACACGACCAGTCACACTTAACCAGAAAGATGCATATGAATCATGTTAAGATGGCAACTGTTCACACTGCACACTTACTCCCGATTTCTTCTTAACAAATCGACTGATATCATCAACCGATGTATCTGGGTGGAGACGTGTCAGAAAGATCTCTACTGGTGGGAAGGTTCTTATACCACGAAGACTAACATCATTGTCGCTTTTGAGTTTTTTCCTGGACACCACAGAGAATTGTTGGGAGTCGATGAATTGAGTTGACTTACCATTTTCGTTTGAAAGAGCTTCAGCATATGAGGTAAGGCACTGCTCGACATCAATTTTAGCACACGATCTATTGGTTGGATCCACATTAACACAGTTCTCTGGAGGGGGCAACATTGCATCCCAGAACTTAAATTTGGATATGATATTATAGTGTTATCAACAACCCTAGTGGGGAGGTGAGCACATTCAGTAACAATAACATCAGGAGAATGCGCAATCCAAGAATGGTTTTCAGTCACAGGTGATTCAAGAACAGCATTCGGATTTAACCATTTTTTTTAAGGGCTCAGACCTCTGGGGACTAACATAGTTAGCATATGAGGTAAGGCACGCGGCTCGACATCAATTTTAGCACACGAGCTATTGGTTGGATCCACATTAACACAGTTCTCTGGAGGGGGCAACATTGCATCCCAGAACTTAAATTTGGATATGATATTATAGTGTTATCAACAACCCTAGTGGGGAGGTGAGCACATTCAGTAACAATAACATCAGGAGAATGCGCAATCCAAGAATGGTTTTCAGTCACAGGTGATTCAAGAACAGCATTCGGATTTAACCATTTTTTTTAAGGGCTCAGACCTCTGGGGACTAACATGTACTTTATTATTGAGTTTATCAAGTTTTCTTTCGACAGAGACGTGAGATGCACCTAATGATTCAACTTTTGTCACGATTTCCTTCATCTCAAGTTTGAGACCGCTGAGCTCACGTAGAAGTGTGGAAACGTCAATGTGATTTACTGATGTTGGCGGCAGTCGGCTAAGATCATGGGCAACATAACAAGGAATGTCATTAGGTTCTAGCTCTTGTAGCATTCTAGCAATATCCTGTAAGGTAATGATTTTACGGCTCGGGCCAATACGTTTTCGGTATTTGCCACTCAGCTTAGAACGACATGCATTAAATAGCATATTTCTGGCATCTATAACTTCATCATCAGAATACACATCGTCACAGAGTTTAATGATAGGATCCACAGGCATTACATTAATTTTATCCACAAAGAAGCTCACAAATAATTGGTTCTGGGAGGGGGGGGGGGCAGAGAACAACTTCACCCTTCACACTTTGATCAGCTATAGACGTTTCAGTTTCAGAATTCCCGGTATTACTATCCATCGTGACAATATCAGTTGTATCGGTTGAGTTTATTTCTGTCATTTTCCAACTTTCCAATTATCCATCGACATACGAGTATACCCGTGTTGAACCTCACTGGTAGCTATGTAAACAAAGGTAAACATGGCGGCAAACATGTTGAAGAACCAGTTCACCTTTCTCGCCTTGAAACATGTTGCGATCTTCAAAATTCAGTCACTTTGTAAAAGTTGATGAATTGGCGAATATAACACATACCTTGGGGCGTTTACTTGCACAGTCTTAAGGGCATCAGCCGGTTCACATATATCCCCCCCCCCCAAAAAAAAAAAAAATAGCCCAGAACGCATGTATGGCATTCTCATGTTTTAGAGCTTCAGCGGCCCCTGGACCCTCGCCTATTGTGCTGGGATAGTTGCCCCCCCCCCCCCAATATGAAAAACGTTCCGCCGCCCCTGATTAGAATGACAAACATAAAATACTTGGGTTATATTTAAAGTACTCGTATAAAAGAGTTAATGGTTTATATTTAAAGTGCCAATATAAAATAATGCTATAAGACAGTTTTGTAATGTTTACATTTGAGGTTTTGTGTAAGAGATACAAATTCCAATAAGCAGCATGAGTCTTAAATAGGCTTAAAAAATCAATTAATGAATATATACGGTATATGAGTTAAATACAAGCACTGCATCATACATGGAAATTAAAATAACAATATCGTTATTATTCCATTTTTAAGCAGATGACACTGGGTTGGCTAAAATGACACCACCTGCAAAGTTAAATAAGTGGCTGTCACCATCAGGACCCCTCGGGTCTGGGCCAAAGAAACCGAAGATATATTTATTTTCCAGACAATTTGTTGCGAGTTAAAAATTACTCCACATACATGCATCACATTTACAAAGAGGTTTTTGGCTGACAGTCATGTAACGGACGTAAATCTTGAAAAAAACATCCGAGTTGATTTTAACTACGCTTCTTGTACTTACTGTATTAAACAAATGTGTGAAGTTTCAAAGTTGTAAGTTAAAGAATTTTTTAGATAATGTGTTTACAAGGCTTTTTATAGCAGTGGTAATGTAAGGGGCATAACTCTTGAAAAAAACATCTGAGTGCGTTGATTTTGAATAGGCTTCTTGTACTTGCTGTATTAACCCATTCGGTACCGCTGTCGCCATATGGCGTCAGAGTGCTAGCCTGCTTCAGTACCGAAGACGCCGTTTGGCGACAGCAGAAAAGTCGGCTAAAACCCCACTGACGCCCTATGGCGACAAAATGTATACAGTAAACATACAGGTTATTTTTTCTTACAACTTCAACTAATTTTGAGAATGAACAAATAAAATCACATGTTGCATCTGTTTGTTGCGTTGTGTTTTGTTTTTTCAATCTTTGAATACGGTAAAAGAGGTTTAATTTACTTTTTAGTACGCGTAATTCACTGATAACTTCCAACGGAACGGACATTTCAAGCATACGTATATAGCGAGAAAATGTTAAATTTGACGATAAAAGCTTGTGGAATTCCTTACATTTACAGCTTCAGATCTTAATATATATTTTCCTTGTCTTCAATATACTGACAGTGAGTGTGATATTTAAATATCTACGATTAAAAAGTGCTAAAATCGGATAGTGAAAATTGTCGGCGAGAGCGAGTTCCCGTTGTCAATCACTAGGCCCCTACATATACATTTGAAGACTTCTCAGGCATGACCCAGTTAAAGACAAATGGGTTATTGTGGCATTGAAGACGTTTATTTGGAGTTTCGGAGTCCAGAGTAGTGAAAAGAAGACATTTATCGGAGCTTTGTTAAATCTCAGAGTGAAATCGCAATCCTCAGGTCATTTTAAAACGTATGAAAAATGGACTCATTTCAGGTTTTCAAGGGAGACTATAAGAAATAATTTAACTATGCGTGTTGCCGGGCCGCCACGGCCTGCTCGAAGTCTGTAAAACGGCCTTCTCGAATTTGGATTTTAAACACCTAAATTCTTTCCAAAAATGTAACAATAATAAATATTTTTGAAGGAGAGTGGTCCATAAGACACTTAATAAGATCAATATGGTCTTTTTCCGAGCTTGAAAAGAAGGAATATTTCAAAATGAAATGAAATACACGGCAACGTAGAATCACTATTTTACCGATCAAATTTTCGTTCAGCTGCAGCAAGTAACTTCGCAACTGTAAATGTTATTTACACCAATAAAGTAAACTTAAATCGTTTTATTCAATTTTATATTAATATCAAAACGTGCATGGAGATATTTCTCTAATTTCTGAACGAATCGGGAATTTTTTTGCCATTATTTTTTCAACTGACTTTCGTCATGTTAAAATTTTTACTCATCAAACGAGTGATACGTCGCTCTTTCTTCACTTTTCACGGGCAATTTTTGGCAGATAAACATAATCTTTTGATTTGAATTTTGATTTATAAACAAACACTAAATACATATTAGTAACATGTACACAATCATTTTTGATTTTGTAAATTTTAATGGTGTACAGGACCAAACAAGCGATATCACTGACTGGCCTGTGTGCAAGTAAATTTAGTCAGGGACATCGCTGTGGGGTTTTAGGCTGTCTGGACAGAGCTGCGGTACCGAATGAGTTAAACAAATGTGTGAAGTTTCAAAGTTGTAAGTTAAAGACTTTTTTAGATAATGTGTTTACAAGGACCAATGGACAGACGGACGACGGAGGCAACGACAATACCCTTCGGGCAAAGTTTGCCCGAGGGGTAAAAAACATTATTATACAACCAGTATTCATTAACCAATGAAAGACTAGGATTTGTACCACGTGTCGATCATATATCAGTCGATATTGGAGCCGAAAGCGATATCGGATAGTGCTATTGGATTTTCATCCGGGTATCGGCAGAGAGAAGAGCGACTACGTCAGTTCGATGATGTGTAACATTCGAATCTGACGTCACCGCGGAGTCGTCTGTTTCGCTCCTGTCGTTTTGGCAGAACCCTCATATCTCTGCAAGATGTTAGATGACGCTGATATAGATAAATTTGTCGAGGGTCAAATACCAGAAAACACTAAAAAGAAAACGAAATGCGACGTTCTAACAGTTGTGAATACGTTGAATATTGTGCTTGTTTAAAGTTAAACTTGAAATAATTGTTGTTGGCGTTGGATTGCATATGTATAATAAAAAGGTTATTATATGACTTCACATCCAATAGGGATATTGATTGTACTCGTCACCGTTGGGTTGAAAGTCGATATTGGGTTGAAAGCCTTTGGCGTCTCGTCCAATATCGGCTTTCAACCCAACGGCGACTCGTACAATAAATATCCATATTGGATGCGAAGTCATATAATAACCTCATAATATCGTTATGATTCCATTTGATGGGAATTGAACATTATTAGTATACAATATACTTTATTAAAAATATGATTTAAATGAAGAAATTTATACATCTGGGATGTGTCAAACTACCATAAACGTATAGAATAAAAAAGCAAAAAAAATATCAAATATATCGATAAATGTAAAATATATAGAATAAAATAAACAAACAAGACTACATAATAAATAGAACACTTCAAAATATAAACAATGTCAATAAGGTATACAGTGTCATTGAATCATGAGATATAAATATACACCACACCATGGTAGATTTTACTTTAAAATAAAGGTAGAAACAAGTTTTCCCCCATCACAAAACTTTTCTAGGTTATGCTTCATAAATTCTTATTACTAAATGGCTTTACTGTTTGCCCTACATGTTAAATAATTTACATTTGTTTACACTCTCTCTTTGTAAAGATGTTGGTGCCAAATAACATTCAACGATCGGATGTTACTCCCGGTGGTGTATTTATGGTGATCTTAATAATTGCCGATGAAACCATTTTTACATTGAACACAATCCTGTTTGACCATTTGACACTTTTCCATGTGGGATAGTTGTTGATATCTTAATACCATTGTGTGTGTTGATGAAAGACAATGATTTTCCACTATTCATATTTATTGCTCATAATCTTGTTATTCTGATAGGTTCTAATGCTCATGCCAATAAAAAACATTTTCCATTTTGTTCATTTTTCATTTCCAGTCGTCTCGTTGATGACGTTTTAGTAGGGCCATAAAGTTACTTGACACTCGTATCTTTCCAGTTAACCGACCGGTACCTACATTTATTTCTGTTCAACGTTTTCCCTATTTCGAGGTTGCCTTCTGATGAAATTTCATCATAATGGCCTTTGTAGTCTTGTCTAGATGAGAGAAGTCTTCGGTTTCAACAACATCTGGCATGTGATCCACGATGAAATTAAAGCAGTGATCTTCCAGCTCCTGGCAAATTAGATAACAAAATATCAAAACATATGGATAAAAAGATACATTAAAAGAGCATAGCAAATTCTAAACTCTGTTTTTTTTGTGCCTTTTCATAAAAATTGGTACACCTCATCCTCAAACACAACGTCAACTAGTTTTTATTGGGGAAAAATAACAGGAATAAATATTTGTGAATTATCTCCCGTGCGACCGTATCTCCTCGCCTCCACAAGTCAAAAAAGATACCAAATGCAACCTGTCAAGTTTTTCCCAAAAGATTGATTTACAAGCCAGCATATTAGTCAGAGTAATTAGAGCGTTTGTCTTTCTTTGTCAGCGCCTCGAAATATCGAAATTAACAAAGAGAGGAGTGAAGTAAAGTTGAATTTATACTCTATCCTCAGACCTATTCCCAGAAATTTTGCTTTGATCAATTATCAATTGCTGTCTTTTATTAATCGTATGTTTTTAAACTGACCTTTGCATCAGAGTCCAAGGCCGCAGAATATAACTGAGCGGAATTCTCCACAGCGATTCCACGTTTTAATATGTTCTCACACTGCCGTTTTAGACCATCTTCTCCATAAGTATTAGACAGCGCCAATAAACCTGTCAAAGCAAATGTATGTTTATTCTAAACGTTTTCTTAAGAAATACTTCAATCATAGGGACGTCATGTATAATAGTCAGAATACGGACATTGGCGTCCATGGTTTTTGAAATAAGAATTACGTTGGACATTTTCTCCAGGTGTCCAGTTAGGGGACCGGTTTGATGTTTGGTTATTGGTAAGAATATACATAAAACTTTACTACATCTTAATGTTTTTGTAGGAGATTTAGATAGCTGGTGTTCTGGAGTTATGTTACTTCTTGTTGTTGATATTCTGTTGTCTTTTGTCAATAGGATATCATGTCAGCATGATGACACTTGTATAAAAGTTGCCCTCCTATATATATAGAGGATATTTGTTTATATTTGTTTATCGGTAAATACCATTTATATTTCATCGAGTGGATAAAAAATATATATTTTCACGATTGGCGAAGCCTAAAATGAAAATGCAGGTTTTTTTCATCCATGAGATGAAATATAAATGATATTTACAGATAAAACATCAAATATTATATTTATTATATAATTATGAGTGAGATTTTTGTATATTTTCTGCGACAAACTGAATGGTTTGCGGTGGCCACTTGTCCTAGAAAATGACCTAATTTTGGACCCATCACACATAAATCTACGACGTTGGAAAAAATAGCGCAACTTAGAAATTAGCATAGAAAATTCTTATTTTCATGTCGTTCATACCTTTATTTAATGAAACAAATTACAGTTAGCACAACATACTTATTTCCTGCGTTTGCCTGCGTGGAAGGACGACAAACATCAAGCAATTTAGTTTTAAATTAAAATTTTAAGCGACAAGGTCTTGTTATTTTAAGATGAAGACTTACTAGACTAAGTGTGTTGAAATGTGCTAGGATCAATTTAGCCCGGATTATTAGTCTTACGGCGACTGGTATTATATGGTTGCTAATGTGTCTTGTCTCCTTACGAACACGGAGAGAAAAAAAAATTCGGCAGAACGCAGCTTTCTCGGCTAGGATAAATTAGATCTGTAATTTCTTGTTACCAAAATCAATTGAGTCGCCTCTTTTGCACTGGCATTTTCACCCAAGGTCTATGTTTTACTTCTACCGTATACAGTGAGCACCACAGAAAGGCCAAACCAAAATAAAATGTTTGGTTTGTGTAAACGTGTTTAACTCCCAATTTATAATGCTCGATAATTTATTTGAGTAATTTTCACAAATTAAAGATTCAATCATGGGAAGATATTTCCAATTCCAATGAAAATAGTTCCAGTACTGGCAGTGTTGATATAAATGTTTTCAATAAAAGTGGTGATATCACTTATATCAGAGCTGTATAACTCAATATCTCACTACTAATTATATAATAAAGTATTATACCATTTATCGATGATCTGCTGCTTGATACCAATACATATTTCCTAATATAAACTAACTGCTGCAGTGAATCCCAGGTTCATGATTAGACTTCTAAACCAGTCACCAAAAACAGGGCTGATATCAATTAGCCGCCCTTTGAGATCCAATCAATCAGATTTCCGTTGGCAGCTCCTGTATATCTTTGATAGAAATAACAAGTCCAGCAAGTATAATGAAACTGAACATTGAGCATGAATTAAGTCGTCACTAATTAGATAATATGTTAACAGCTTCTTGGGAGTGTTGCTCAAACAAGTTGATTTGGAGATATGGAAACTACAAATGTGGTTAAAAGAATAAAGTTCTGGTTATAACAAATAATAATCAGTTGAAACTTATACTGTGTATTTACCTATACAGTCCTTTAGTTCTAGAGATATTGTGCCTGTATATAAGAAATACAAGAAAGCCCTGTATATACTGTACGTATATGGAACTTCAATGGTACTGAAAAACAAATATAACAGAAAAATATAAACAGATTACATTTATCTCGTATGTAGACTTTGTAAATTGGATTTGAAAACAAAACATTGCATCAAGTATCAGATCCAAACTATGCCAACACATTTTGAAAATCTATCATAACATACTATCCCTGAGAAAAGTTGTTTAAATAAACCAGTATGTAGCCTGTAAAATTTGAAAAAGCATTCCAGAAAACTAAACTAGATTACCAATAAGGAATATGAGAAAAACGGAGATAATCACTCTAAGAAATGCTTCAATTAAAAACACTTTATAAACTTACTCTTTGGTTTCTTCCTCCAACCCAGCTTCAAACCTAGATTTTAAATACGCACACCTGAAACCAAAATAAAGTTTACTTTTCTAAATATAACATCTACCTAATACCACATGTTACATTCAGAATGTTGCCCCCTCTTCATGTTTATCAGAAAATCCATATCACCATAGATTTGGTTTAACTCGTTTCACTGATACTTAGAAGTTAATAAAAACGTAGGTAAAAAGATATTTATGTTACATTAAATAACACAAGGCCAGAATCACAATTGTGCACATTTGACTTCGAAAAAATATCCAACCTGATCTGCAGAATGGCCTTATGGCAAAATATTACGCCATCCGGTGTGTTGAATTTAATGTCACCTGTTGTCTGAAATGAAGATGTAAAACACCGTGTTTTAATTTAAGCAATTATAATATGATTTTGTTAAAGGGGCATGAGCTGCCGAAATTCACACTTTTTTCATAATTTCTGATCGTCACGACAGTAAGAGACTTTGAAGGCCATCGAAAAACTAAATGATTGGCGTTGGAATGAGGAAAATCCATACAGTATGTGCCCTGTACGAACCGAAAACGTGTTCGAAAAGTAGCAAAATTTAAATAACCGGGACGACCATTCATTCATTCTAAGCCAAAGTTAGTTCAAAACAATACTTTATCGTACATTTCCGAGACTAGAAGCACTACAAAGCTTCTGAATCATACGTCTTGAGAAAAATAGCCGATAATTTCAACATTCTGTGTTTACGTCAAAATATCAACATTTTGGCAGCTCATGCCCCTTTAAAGAACTCCATGTTATTGCTATACGATGGTGTTGAAAATGCGGTTTCAGTTCATCGCACTTTCTTTTGTTAAAAGTTTACCTCAATTATTCCTGGACATGGACAAGGCAAAACAAGTATAATTAAAAAGAGCTACCATACATAATATAATGGAATTATTCGACTAATATTCGACTTGGCATTGTGACAAGTACGATCGATTCGTGTTTTACGCAGCACTCAAAATTATTTCACTTATATTACGGCCTGGGGAGGGTTTGAAACTGTAAGGAATCTCCGGTCTTCAGCTGGAACCTGGCAACTCATTCACATAGGCCATCCTTATCTTTATCATTTTGTTTTGCCTTTTCAACAGCTATAGTCGGCTGACAGGGGACATGTGTCATTGTCAATTGAAGATAATGTTATGAATTGGTGTTGGCTGATACTTTTCATACAACATATCTCTTTGTTGTTTTCTTCATAAAGTGAAACCAGCAGACATGTGCTTAGTTGTGCAAAAATGGTTATTCAACTTTAAGGCATACCTTTTGCTGCTCCCCCAAAGCGAGATGTTATCCCAGGGGGCTTATTATGTATAGACAGAACACATATGGCTACATGTTGACGTAATTACTTCATTGTTTTGCATTTTATTCTGGCAGGTCTGTTAAAACATAAACCTGGCCCATTACAGAAAGTAATTGTTCTATGGCTTCGAGTACTAAATGTCTAAGTTACATGAGATTTTGGACTTACCGAATCATCGAAAGCCTTTGATAGATCCTCTACAAGATCTTTAATTGGATCTGTAAAAGACAATGGATATTCCAGAAATTAGTACAAAATCATCCCCTAATAGTATGAGAATCAAATTTAACTGAAAAGACAATTCTATTAAAAGTAGGTAACTTGGAAATCGGATATTTACCAATTATTATCTTTCGTTTTTTAAGCTTTCAAAGTGTTGCTGATGCAAAAAATATCGCCTGAGCGAGAGAAGCAATGCGAGTCGAGGGCACTATTCAACCTCAGCAACTAGTTTCCCTTCATCAATACTATGAAAGCATAATGCTTTGAAATAACGTCAAAAGTAGATTTAGTACGTCACATGTTGCTTATATAAAAAGTCGAGCACATTGTTTTCTAACTAAAGGGTGTCTCATAGAGCGAACGGTCGTGGGTTCAAATCCCACTCAGTCCAAAAATTGGAAAATTTTCTGACTGGGTTTTCACTCGAACGACCTATGTGGGATGGTTGCCAGTTACCAACGGAAGATCGTGGGTTTCCTCCCACAATAAAACTGGCAACGCCGCCATATAAGTGAAATAATCTTGAGCGCGGCGTAAAACACCAAACAATCAATCAATCATAGAGCGAACAATTATTTTCTTGGTAGACATTGCTTCAGTTCCGTCTTTGCAGTATTTTCCAGTCAGAAAATTTTCTTTTTTTGTTTGAGTGAGTGGGATTCGAACCCGTGGCCCATTGGTGGAAGGCTGATCGGATTAATTAAAGCGTTTAACGCATTTGATGTACTAATAGGTATTATATTACATCATATCGATATGAAATTAATTACAACAGTAATCTCAATCCATACGCATACATATATATTTGTATATATATATTATTGTTATATTTAGACTAATTAGCTTAATTGATATTTATCAAAAATTGCAAAACAAGAGCGGGGGAAAAGTAACAGGCATTTTATTTCAGCAATAGAAAATTCTAGTGAAAGCCCTTGAAGGATATTTATGTAACCAGACCCTAACAAAATCCCTTAAAGTGGCATGAGCTGGCAAAATTCACACTTTTTTCATAATTTCTGATCGTCACGTCAGTAAGAGGCTTTGAAGGCCACCGAAAAACTAAAGGATTGGGGTTGGAATGAGTAAAACCCATACAATATGTGGTCTGTAAGAACCGAAAACGTGTTCGAACAAAATTTAAATGACCGGGACGACCATTCATTCATTCTAACCCAAAGTTAGTTCAACGCAATACTTTATCGTACATTTTCAAGACTAGAAACCCTAAAAAGCTTCTGAATTATATGTCTTGAGAAAATTAGCTGATAATTTCAACATTCTGTTTTAACGTCAAAATATCACCATTTCGGCAGCTCATGCCAATTTAATGAAATATCATAAATATACTTTATGTTTTTACATAACATTGGGTACAAAGGTCTAAATGAAATACCCTCCTTTTAACACAAATAGAAACTCGTCTCCATTCTTATTTTACTCAACAAGATTTTCTCGGTGCTTGTTGTTTTAGTGTTAATAAATATATATAGTATAGTGGATTCAGCAGTGGACGATGAAAGAAAACTATAAAAATATATATAAAACAGACATGCGTTAATAACTAATTTCACTCTAATAGATAACAAAAAGTTATATTGTCATCAAATAAGGTAATAAGAAATATACCAGTTTGTTCTGTCAGGTTAAGTCTTTTGTTCTCCTTTGTAAAGTCATGCGGCTTCAGATTTAATTCCTTGTATTGTTCATCCCATTTCTGCCAAATACATATTAAAAATAAAAACATAACTGAAGAAGGCAATTGTTTGAGCAGGGCTGTTCTACAATTCCCGTTGCCAAGGCAGCTTGTCAGAAAGACTGTTTTCTACAATTACCGAGTTAATAAGAGTTTCGGGAAACCCAAAATACGCCCGGGAAGCGCACAGTTACTGCAGCGATACCAAAACAAATCCTTCCATATATATATTTTTGAATATATGCAATGGGTCCTTCAAATATAAAATCTCATCTGGTGTTAAATGTCCAGGTCTTCAGCTTGGAGCCCAGCTAATTCTGACTGGTCAGTGGGTTCAATCAATTGCTGAAGACATCACTGACCAGGATGTTTGCCACATTTTATATAGGTATATTTGAACAGAGCCTAATCTCTGAGATGGCCAATGGTGTGTAAATATACAAGTCTTATCTGTTTACACTTACAACCAGGTTTATGGCATATCTTTAAGTAGCTATATCTCACAGGAGTGGTCATTTGATATGAAATTTATGAAACAAGTCAAGTAAGTTTTGAATATGCTGCGAGCTTCAGCGAGCAACATATTTAAAACTTAATCAACGAGTTTCATAAATTTTCATATCTAATGACCATGAGTGTGAGATTCTATTTATCGCATAACTAAACTAGAAAAACAAAGAAAACTAATTGAAAATTGTACAGATTGTAACGTCATAAGAAGTTATAAATAGACAACAGCCGCAGCACTGCTGAGTTCGGTGAAGTTCTCCGCCGAAACAATAAATTAGATCCATGTCAATTCCACTTGAATTTCTAGGATAAAAACGCAGACAAGTTTCAAACAATATAAATCAGAGACATCAAGAACATCATTCAATTTTATCAACCAAAGATTTCATTAAAATTCGTTCTGAAGTTATCTAGGTCACAACTATCCTGCGTTCCAGTTATAGCGAAGAGTTGACCTATATATGCCTGGCTGACTCGTCACCTGTTTGGCTTTGGCAATTCTTTTTTTAAATAGGACTTTAAGGTAGTGGGACTTACAATTTAAATACCTAATAATCTTTCTTGACTTTATACGTCTGCGAATTGATTGGGAAATCCATATGTGCCATAGTACATATCATTTTGACACGTCAATCGAGAGACAAACGAAAACAACAACAGCAAAAAGTCCCACTGGCGCGCGTGCAAATAATTTTCCCACGCTCTCAGTCAATCATTTTCGTTGAAAGTGTTATGTAACTAGTTACATACCATATTTACGACATGGGTTTATGTACGCGAATAACAACACAGTTATGTGATAAATTTGCTTTATCATATGGGTAATAAAACTGAATTGAAGAGCCTTTAAAACAGAGAAATAATTATAATTCTAAACTTTTTAGGTTTTGGCCACCATAGCTATCACTAAATTATCCAAAGAAGCTGACACACCTTCTACCCATAAGGTATATAGTATACTCAGAAAAAATTGTACAGATGGAATCAAAACTTTAGAAGTTAAGGAGCGGAAGGGAATATTACACAATCCATTATAACTCCCATATTATGTAACCAGTGATGTTAAAAATTGTTTGCGACACACCTTCTACCCATAAGGTGTATACTCAGAAAAAATTGTGCAGATGGAATCAAAACTTTAGAAGTTATGGAGCGGAAGTGAAAGCGGACTTCCGTCCTGCCGGACAGACAAAGATGATACCATAATACAGCCCGCTTTTCAAGCCAGGCGTAAAAAAGTACTCGTCTAAGGGAGGTAACTTGAACTAAACCTCCATCATAATGAGATAGCTTGAGGCTAAAAAATAAATCACATACCCCTAAGACGCTTTTGTATGATACATGTTGGACTGTAATTTCGAGATGGGCAATTTGTGTAATAAAAAGTTGCTTCGGCTTTAAGTTTAGGTATGCATTTATACATTTTAAACATAAAACGTCTTATTTTGTGTATTCAATCTTTGAATTTAGAGATTTTTCTTGCAGTAAGCTCGTTTAAAATTTGTTAACAAATACCAGAAAGGTTACAGCGGCGAAGGTAACAAGGGATGGAATTTGTTATTTTTTCCGAATTATTCCGTTTGATGGATATTAAGAGATTTAAAAGGCTTTTATATCTTTATACGATACAAACAGTTACATTTTGTACGTCATGTAATTGAATACTTTATTTTACATCTCAACGATACTTACCGTACAATCTTTACCGGCCTGTTTTTTAACTTCAAAGCTTGCTTGTTTAGATAAATTGTTCTGACTGAGTGTCTCTCCATCTAAAACACAAAAGCAAAAACGTTTGTTTGAAAATTAGACACAATCGTGATTTATTTTATGTTTTACATCAACTGAGAATAAACATTTACATATTAGACATAAGCTGTTATAATTTATTGCTGGGGTGCGAGTAAAGATATGAAATGTTTTGATTTGAGTATTTAGATACAATACAATAAAAGTCAGATGCTACTTTCCACTCGAACTGTTAATATAATAAAGTTACGTGTTAGGTAGTTACTAAATTACAGTTTTGTGAATTCACCCTGGTTGAAGAAATTACGCAAAATTACTCTCCCTGATTTTGTTTCAGATTATTTTGTATACAGATACTTGAATATGAACTTGAACAAACCTGTTCCTTGATCAAACTTGTCCTTAAATAATTCCAGTTGTCTCCCAAACTGATGCACCTTACGATGTAATTCACCAAACCGAATACTATGATATTGTGATCCAGAAATTGATTCCTCGGAGGTATCAATTTGGCTGAGTGAGTTTTCATCTACAAATAATAACATTTCGGACAACTTTTAAAACTATAGCCTTAATATAATGTGTTTAAACAATGTATGTTCAAAATTGTAGTTTCCGCTAAATGTCACACATTCTTCTCAGTGCACGCTTCTTCAATTGGAGTATTAAAGGCCTCTATAACTCAGTCGGTAAGTAATTAATCTTTCGTGCAAATACAAACATTTCCTTCGTTTAACATGGCTTTGGATCTCACATAGTCCAAAATAAAAAAAAGACATTAAATGGTCTTACAAGCGGTCATTTTATGTGGATCACACGTAGTTGGCACGTATGCACCGCACGTCAGGGTCCTTTACTAAGGAGCCTTGTAACACCCTCATTGAACCTGACATCGTCGATAAAAGAGCAAGATATGTTTGACTGTATGGTAAAACGTCATTTCATCAAGTACAGTTTATCTGTACTCAGACTTCATCACAAAAATAACTTTAGTTCATACAGAACTTCCATTACATTCAATTGCTTTCCAATAAAATAAATTCCCTATCCATCTTCAATCAGAGCTTTACAACGTTATTCTCTATATACTCGTTATTCAGTATATCCAAAGTAAAAGGAAACAAAAATGGAGTTATCCTAAAAATCTCCACAAACCAGTTAGTCGAGCCATATTTGTTTTCATTGATTCCATCTCTTTTCTCAACTCTTTAACTTCATTGTCTAACTGATGTATCTGGTGTTTTAATCCATCACTTTCCTCTGCCAATAACTGCAAAACACAAAAACGTTAGTACATGTAAGTCAACAACATCAGCTAAAACATGCAGGTTACAGGTGTGTTAGCATATCGGGAAAATAAATTAGTTTTGTTAAAGTGGCATGAGCTGCCAAAATGTTGATATTTTGACGATAAAATAGAATGTTGAAATTATTTTCTATTTTTCTCAAGACGTATAATTCAGAAGCTTTTTAGTGGTTCTAGTCTCAAAAATGTACGATATAGTATTTTTTTGAACTAACTTTGGCTTAGAATGAATGAATGGTCGTCCCGGTTATTTAAATTTTGTTTACTTTTCGAACACGTTTTCGGTTCGTTCAGGCAACATACTGTATGGATTTTCCTCATTCCAACGCCAATTATTTAGTTTTTTGATGGCCTACAAAGCCTCTTACTGTCGTGACGATCAGAAATTATGAAAAAAGTGTGAAATTTGGCAGCTCATGCCCCTTTAAACTGCTATATTAATTGATTTGAAGATTAATTTCACATAAAGCAGTTTAGCTCATATGGGGACAAAACTACAAACCAGCTACACCCTCCTCCATTCATCATCTAATTGGTCATATTTACTCTGCAGACAATAGAACATTAGAGAGGCTAATGTTTTGGGCATGCTAAAGTTCATCCTTGTTACCATAGCGATAAGACTGACATATAGGTTAGATCTCACTCTCTCGCTCCTCCTTGTTGTCAGCAAACATGGCAAAAACCAAGCCACAATATCCCCAGTCCGATGGGAATGACTGTTAAACACAACGTCTATTGATAGGCAATTCCATGAAAGATGTCACCTCAGTGGTTTATCTTGTTTATATATGTCTTTAAAATTTATTATTAAACAAGTCCCGAAATAGCACTTTTCCAATACTAATACTTGTTTTGTGCACTGTTGCATGATACAGTATAAAAACCGCAGATTTATTTGTTTGTTACCGTTATTACCTGTATGTATTGTATTTAAATCGCTTTTTTGTTTTCTTCTCCTTTTACGACTTAAATGTATTTAAAATTGTTCATTAGATCATAATATATCAAAACATTGGTGCAGATGTCTTTTCCGGTGAGTGAACGAGGCAAGGAAGAATATGGGTTGCATTAATTACTCAAGATGTTGGTCAGTTATGTGTTTTATAATATATGTCAGTTTTAATAAAGCGAGAGAAATTGTCGGTTTGGTTATCTTTACAATGTAGCCTTAAATGTAAAAAGACAACATCAGAGGGATCTTAATAGCTTAAAATCATGTGAATTAATCTCGTTACTACATTCTGATCGACCCAATATTGCAAATGTTTCTAAAGAGAAAGCACGACATTACAGTTGGAAACTATGCTTTGAACAATTCCAACCGTAATGTGGTACTTGGGCATAGTGATACCTTTATTATTTTGTCATTTACCGTGGACTTAAATTTTAAATAAACACAATTCAATAAGGGTGAGACGTGATCAAGGGGACATATGCAATTTGATACCTACGTTATTTTCTTCGCCTCCCTCTTCTTGTGCTTTGCTACTATATGTCGATGGTTTAGTAAAGTTACTTTCGTCAATTACACTTTTGTCTAAAAAACAGAAAAAATATAATAAATAAAAAACAATATAACATGGACTCAAACAATCCTTCCTTAACCATCATAAAAAAAGTTCAGTTGATATCAAATAAATCAATGAAAAATGTGTTGTGTAATAGAGCACCTTGGTTATTCTGGGAAATTCACACACAGGAATAATTAGATATCTGTGTGCGTTGGAAACATTTGCATCTCGTCTGATGTAATATGGATTCGATATCTTTCATCTTTTGTATATATTATAGATCGGTTGATAATGACACTATATCTACAGATCTTTTATTAGTATTTCATAAATTAATTGAATCAATGTTTATTGAAACAAATATGTTTCACAAATATGTGTGGCCAGGTTCTTTGTATTTGAAGATGACAGCGGTCATTTTTACACTCAGTGGAGAGCGCACCAGTGTGTTTAAAGAAAAACAAACCGTTCCCTCATATATCCCTTTCAAAAGGTTGAAGCTGCAAACTCCAAAAACTGCATGTTACAATCTCAGCACCATAAAGGCCGATTGTTCTGGCTACAGAGCAGTGCGTTTTAAACCAAACACACATTGTTATAATGTTCTAAACTAAAGACGATTGTAAGTATGTTTTGCGAATAGTTGATTTATATAATTGCCTTAAGGGATGAAATTGCCATTTCCTTTCAAGAAGGTAAACAAGAATTACTTATGGCATGAGATGCAAAATTCAGATTTTTTAAAAATAATTTTGATCATCCTGAAACTAAAATATTGACCTTGAGATAAAAACTATCCATAAAGCCAGTTACCCGTACGAACCGAAAACATGTGCCAATAAAGAACATATTAAAATAGTATGAGTGTTTTCGAGTCCTTGTTGCTTACAAAAACTACTTTAAGGTATAGATCCTTGATCCATAAATGAAGAAAGCTCTTATGACGTACTTCTTGGCAAAAATAAGGAACAATTGTCTAATTCTGTTTCATCATAATTTTATCTATTTCTAGCACCCTTTGATATATCAGCTATTAGTCTGTATATAGTTTGCTCTGTTTAGCTTCAAAATACTAGCATTTCATTAGGACCTGTTGGTAAAGTGTATCACTGAAATAAACCAACCTGATAGCTGAGCTTGATCTGTCTGAATTAATTCAATCTCTCTTCTCAAGATTTTAATTTGCTTGAGTAATATTTCTTTCTCTTGACTTAATACTCTATTCTCGTCACTGAGAAGTTCATGTTTTCTACTCAACGTTTCATTCTCCTTCCTTAGGTTCTCCCTCTCTTTGATTGATATACCCTTCTCTTTCTCTATCCCATCTAGCTGTAATCTTAGTTTTTCAAATTCTCTAAAACTCTACCAATGAAAACACAGAAAAAGATATAAAGGAATCAGTACACAAATTGATAATAAGTATTAGAAAAATTTATATCATCAATTGAGTGTTACCTTAATTTCGAAAATCAATATTCGCCATGAATAAACTATATTATTCTTGAAACTTTCTGAAGCGTCTTAAAACATATTCATCAATAGATAACTACATTATGCTACTTACTATACTGTTTATGTCTGTCTGTGTTTCACAGCTAGATACAGTATGCATGTGATTTGGCTTGAGAGCGCCGCCTTCTACAAGCAATACAAAACACATCATCAGTAGACATGATTGAAAGAATGAAGAGTTTTCGAAAATATAAATTCCTAAACATAGCGAGAGCCATACAATATGTTAAATATACGAAAAAAATGCATCACATCGTCTTGGCATTCATTTAGATTTGTAACCGTAACTGTAAAATATACACAAAGAAAACAGTTAAGCACCCCCCTGGAAAGTCTGCAGCCACCGACCGATAAAATCATTGGTGTAGGGAGATTGTCCAAAAACTGATGTTGCAGAAACGATTGTCTTCATAAAGGGCAACATTCGGGCGATAAGAAATCACCATTAATGCCAATAAGCTATACAATTTATTCAGGATATCGTGGCCAAATCAAAAGTGCATTTTAAAGTGGCATGAGCTGCCGAAATTCACACTTTTTTCATAATTTCTGATCGTCCCGACAGTAAGACGCTTTACAGGCCATCGAAAAACTCAATGATTGGCGTTGGAATGAGGAAAATCCATACAGTATGTGGCCTGTACGAACCGAAAACGTGTTTGAAAAGTAAACAAAATTTAAATAACCGGGACGACCATTCATTCATTCTAAGCAAAAGTTAGTTCAAAACAATACTTTGTCGTACATTCCCGAGACTAGGCGCACTAAAAAGTCTTTGAATTATACGTCTTAGGAAAAATAGCCGATAATTTAAACATTGTGTATCAACGTTAAAATATCAACATTTTGGCAGCTCATGCCCCTTTAACAAAAAAAAAAGATGCTTGTAAGTATGAAACTTCAGAGTCCATCTGGCTTCACATGGCGAACATATTGAAGTAAAAATGTTACTTTGAGTGTGCAGAACACATCCCTAGAACAGAAGGTCAATAGCGCGTATAGCCTCTATTAGCTTCCAGCATGCGTCTCAACCCTCCGGTGAGACGTCAGATCTGTTGAATGGGTAACTGCCTCCAATATAGATATAATGCGGCTTCCAATTCCTGCAGATTTTGTACTGGCTTGAATGTTTCTGCCAATCCTTTCTCAAATGTGCTCTTAAGGATTCACATATCACATAAGATTGATTGATTGATTGTTTGGTGTTTTACGCCGCGCTCAAGATTATTTCACTTATATGGCGGCGTCAGTTTTATTGTGGGAGGAAACCGGGCTCTATGTCCGGAGGAAACCCACGACCTTCCGTTGGTAACTGGCAACCATCCCACATAGGTCGTTCGAGTGAAAACCCAGTCAGAAAATTTTCCAATTGTTTGGACTGAGTGGGATTCAACTCATTGGTGGAAAGCTCATATCACATAAGGATATCGTGAATAAACTGTATAGCTTATTGCCATTAATGGTGATTTCTTATCCCCAGAATGTTGCCTTTTCTTAATATCACAGTCGTTTCTCCAACATCAGTTTGCCAACAATCTCCCAGACTTTCCGAGTGGGGGGGAGGGTTAACTTTTCACAGCCAGCCATTATCCATGGTAAAACATTTCTTACAGTGATTTCGAATATTTCTGAAGACATAGATATCAATACAGGCGCACTGTTGATCAGATCGAAAATTTGTAAAGTTGTATTATTACTACATATACTTTGAATATAAGTGTACATGAATTGCTGAAGTCTTGGGTAATCCTATAATTATGTTAAATAACATACCCCTTTGACCACCAAAAGGATCCATAAAAATACATTTTTTTACTTCTAATGACTAAAACCTAACTCTTGTTTGCCTTCAAGGTAATGAAATATCATGTGCTTTAGCTTATTACAACATATTATTGGGTATAAAGTTGAACACACTTAGAAACTTATCTATTTGATCCACTGAACAACTTAAAGTGGCATGAGCTGCCAAATTGTTGATATTTTGACGATCAAACAGAATGCTGAAATTATTGACTATTTTTCTCAAGACGTATAATTCCGAAGCTTTTTAGTGCTTCTAGTCTCGAAAATGTACGATAAAGCATTGTTTTGAACTAACTTTGTCTTAGAATGAATGAATGGTCGTCCCGGTTATTTAAATTTTGTTTACTTTTCGAACGCGTTTTCGGTTCATACAGGCCACATACTGTTTGGATTTTCCTCATTCCAAAGCCAATCATTTAGTTTTTCGATGGCCTTCAAAGCCTCTTACTGTCGTGGCGATCAGAAATTATGAAAAAAGTGTGAATTTCGGCAGCTCATGCCACTTTAACCATAAATATTCGTGGTGTAATCCCAATATATATAATTATGAGTACATCAAAAGACAGTGTGCATTTATATAGAAAAGAATACAAGGATGGTTGACACTAAGGAGGCATGGGAGATTAAAATTTTGTTACAATAAATCAGGGTCCTAAAAGGCAGTCATAATACCAAACCAGGCTAATAAATTAAAGGCCCACTTGCCGCCGTAGCCTGTTGAACATTTGTTAAGAAAACCAATTTACATCTTACTATGATTAAAACCACTAAAATTAAACCAAAAATTTTGGTAAAAATAGAAAGTTCCTAACTCCTTCTGTCTGGGAAAAATACAGAAAACCGCCCACTGTTTTTATGTAAACAATGTTCTGGATTTTCGCGACAAGTGTGCCTTTAAGTAAATATATGCCATTGAAATCACTGCTAGGTCCTATGCAAACATTCACGGTAATAATTAGTTAAGTTTGAAAAAAATACATGTTTGTATGTATATAAAGATATATATATCTGTAATGAGCAAAAAGAAGGAAGAGAGAAAAAAAAATAGAATTGATAAATTAACAGAATTAATTAAAATTATATATTTATTATGTATAAGAAATGATAACAGGTGTTGAAAAGATAGTAATAACAATCTAGTAATATCTTCTGGTGATAGGTGGCAATTTAGAATAAAGTATATTGTAGTAACTTATAACAGAGATTAACGAAATAAATAGTTCTTTTGTAGCCATAATTCCGTGATTGAGGGCCGGTTTTAATCTCCTGATAGAGAGAGCTTCCTTAAATAATAACTCATTCCAGTTGTTTAATAAATCAAATACTTTGGTATTTTGTGCTAAAAATGATTCAATTGGGATAGGTTTCAGGTTGTTTATGTTTGAAGGTAAATTAAGTAAACTTTCAATGAATTTGAAGTTTTCACATTATTTAATATGGTCATCCTTGTTTTCTGGCTTTTCTACACTGCCTTTTGATGTAGGCCTACTCATAATTATCCTGACGATGACTTAATTAAAGTCGAAATATTGAGATTACACCATTAATATTTACGGAGTTTCCTTACTACTTCAGAAACTTATCTGTATTGATATTTTAATCAAGGGTATTTCCCCTGTGTCCATGTGTTTTAGTGTTCATTTGGTTTAAATATTAATTACATAACATATCAGACATACATAACAAGTTAAGACTCTTTATTTGCACACCACACAAATGACATACTTCACCATGTTTGTTTTTTCCTTAAAACCTACCTACAGAGCATAGTCTCCAAGTGAAAGGTTCATCTGGAATGTTTGCAAACACTTCATCAATGATTGTATACTCTGTGAGATAAGGAGAGGTATGTGTTCCACCACCCGACATATACACCCTCCCTGTATCAGTAAGGCCGGCTGAGATGTTGGAATATGGAACCGCTGCTATCTCTATAAACCTGAAGACAAAAGAGGGAATAAACATACAATAATACACGTGAGAATGAATGGTCACCAAGCATAACTGAACTAAAATCTAAACCATAAATTAATTTGAGTTTGGTTTGGAATGCGTTTGGTGTATTTAAACCAACGTTTAAAACTAATCTGGTTATTTCGTTATTATGGATGTTTTAGAAGAATTTCATTTAAACGACGATCAAAGTGTTAATTCCTACTTGAAACTATGTCTGCGTTTACACATCTTCTCTATTTACTGATATGTCAGCACACATATAAGGTGAAATCAAGAAATGGTTCACAGTTTGAATCTCACTGCAAGTGTTAATTACTCTTCAAATATAACAGTATATGGAGGAACAGATACATGTTGACATGAAGCGAGCGTTTGCTGACTGCAGCAGAGTCTGTTTCATGTAATATAATATACAATATGTCGTGTGAGTGAGCTCCATTTAACATTTGCGACCATCCTGACATTGTAAACAATGTCTATTCAAGGCTTTGCCTCTCTATTTCCCAATAGATCTACTCATGAATATCTTTGATAACATTATTTTGACACATCATAGCCAACACGTTCATGGCCTAACTCTAAAAATTGCTTAGAGCGTAAAACACACACAAAAATCTTCAATGAGGGAGTATTATAAATCTGAATTGTTTTTTATTCAATATTCAAATAACCCAGATATAAAAATATCGCTAAGTATTAAATCCCCTTCCTAAAGCCCGGGACACACTAGGCGACTTTTGACGCCCGTCGGCGCAACTTTTGTTGCCGGCAATGATCGCCCGTCGGTTGTTCAGGCGACGGCTGCGGGCAGACTAGGCGATCTTCACATGCGATAATAACCAAAAAGACATGTGACAATAGTAAAAGATCATGTGACTATCACAAAATGCCACATATTAACAAGCGGCGAATTTTGTCCGCTATCATTTTGTTGTTATTAAGACGTCGAACAAGACGGCGCTCAAAGAGATAGGTGAACAGGAAGATCTGGTCAAAATCCTGGATTCGGAGATGAAGATCGCACGGGATTATTAATAATTTATTGAACGAGCTGTCAACTGAGGATGAAGCTATATGTAGGCCTATAGGCAGAACATGCGCATGTCGCCTCAAAGTTTTTTAGAAATAGCCGCTGTGGTACAGCCTTTCATTCAGAGGGAATATTTACATAATCACATGATTACATAACGTCATGTGACAAAATTATTTCTACTGATTGGTCAAAAGAGTATGGCGTTCAAAATTGCTGTCGCCAGAGGTGGCACACTACACGACGAGTAAAATATTGCGGGCGAATTTGATTCCGAAAATCAAACATGTTCTGATACCGGCGATCCATGCGGCAACAGTCGCCGGCGCTCGAAATCGCCGTCGTGGGAGCGGGCAGACTACACGACTATCGCCTGATCTCCGCGACCGGCGTTCAAAATCGCCTAGTGTGCCGTGGGCTTAAATGTAGCATTACTATAAACATAGATTTTTATAAGCTGAGAAACCTGAGACCTTTGACCTAGAAAAAGAAAAATATTCCATCCAAATTGTCGAATTTTAGTCATTTTTCATTTGCCAATTCATTAATGACTTTTAAAACATCAAATCTTTATGGACAGTCGCTGTGAATTCGTTAGGTCATTTACACGCCCACCCTTTCAATTTTAAAATTCTTTTAAGAACCAGTTCTAAAAATTTATTTCGCTAAAAAAAATTTAACCATCAAATGTCATGCAAATAATTATTTTCTGTTTTTAAAACTGTCAACTTAAGTGTCACAATCATGTCGAAAAACTGCATTCTGTAAGATTATGTCATGTCAGATCCCAACTAGAGTGGGTGAATGGGAAGTAGTCTGATTATTTTATACCAAGAGTTAATATGCTTGAAACAATCATTCGGTTTAAAAGACAGTACCTTTTCCAAAGTGTGAAAGGTCGCGAAGACTTTCCTTTCTATTTCCAAATAAAAAACGTTGACACACGATTCAACATGGATACAACAATTTTGACATTCAGCATCAATCAATGGGGTTTGGGATATTGTATAGACCATGTTTTTCAAATCTACGTGTACTCGTTTACCAATTTACTTAACTCAGACTGAGAGTTTCATTACTCATTAGAGTACTAAGAATCGTCTTTCTTGTCTATAGGGATCCAGAGTTGTCATACAAACAAGCTCAGCGTAATGTCTGGCAATAAAGCAATCAAGAACTTGTTTCAATTTTAATTTTAAATTCAGTTTTATAAGAGCTTCATCCGTAACACAAATAAATTAAAAATGAGAGAATAGTGCGTTTTGTAGAATGATTTTGCCCGGGTGTAATTTTAAACTGTGGAATTCTTATTTAACTTCGCTCTATGATCTTTCTGTTTTGCTTCATTAAACAAGCTAAACGGAAAGTCAGAAAATCTGAGATTTTACCGCTTAAATGCATTGTATGGTTATTGTTTTAACCTCCGAATACCCAATAAAAAACTATCCAATAAGAAAGACTTCATAAGAAGGTACTAGTTGAGGGGTGCTGATCTTTGCCGGGCGCACTTTTGCCTGTCGGTCATCATTCTACATCGACGAGTGTATCAATCGCACTTTATAAAGACTTATTGTTCAAATCATTATCAAAAGATCGCATTACTACCATGAAACAACTAAAACCTCACTATTGGTCGCGTTAGAAGCCTACGTGTATGGCAAAATAACGCTACTTTGAGTTTTTGGATCAATCTGACGTCAGAATCGCGTTCATTTCGTTTTTAACGCAATGAAAAAGAGGCGTGTCACAGCCCCTACAACAGAAAGATGACGTCAATGCCATACAAGTCGAACAACATCCTCAAAGCGTGATTATAAGCCGAAAAATATATTGGTCGTTCGAAGGTGTTTTTATACCTTTGGTATTGTACTCGGACATCATATGTTGTGCGTTCGTTCTCTTTGAGAGAATAAAACACGTCAATCAAATAAAGACACTGGCAGTTTGTTTTTCAGGAATAGCTTAATGAATGATTAGGGCTTAACACGAGGAATTACTGAACACAAAAATGTGCTTCAGGTTAATTTGATCCAAAACCAAAACTCCTAAGGAACACGCATGGATAATAAAAATATTATTATACAGGGCAGAGTCCATAACGGAATTTATTGTCCTCGTCCAGGTTGGACTGGATGTACGTTTTTGAATCGACGCCGAATTTGAACTCTAAACAACAGTATTGGGTTTTCTACAGTATAAAACCTTCTCAATGCATATATTGTGAAATTATTGGGGGGTTCTTAGAGTTGGTATTATCTTAACTTTTGGAGGTGGCTAAGAAACGCATCACAGAACCTTGTTGAGATCCCACCTTTGACTAAGGGTTCATCCCTGGTTAAGATTGTCTCCGAATACGACGATGACAACAGACAGACATTAACACAGACAATTTTATGATGCTATATTACTTCAATGGTAACCTTATACTAATTCAAAATTCCGTAATATTTCGTCGATTCGATTTGAAGTAATATAATTTAAAGTCTGAAAGATCATTATCCAATTTAGAGTCTGTCAAACCCAACAGTCAAAAAATCAGTGAATTAAAGGGAATACATGTACTTATATAGTTAGTAAAATAGGTACACCTATTTTATTTATGATATAGTATCTTTCTGATGGGCAGAAATATAGTTTTTATTATGCTTAAATGTGTGTTTTAGGGAAATGTGTATTTATGTCCTCGAGTTGCTGTATAAATATGCCCAAATCTATTAATAAATCTGTTTATGCTGATAAACAAAGTATGTTCGCTTTTAATAGAAAACTCCTAGTGATAGCTCTTGACCGAAAAAGGTGAAAAATATGAAAGTTGTTTGATAAAAAGGTAAATATTGTGTTCAAAATAAAGTGTATTGTATAAGCTAAATCTTCTACTTTAACATGTATGCTCATATCTTCTCTCCTACATAATACATTAAGTGTTAGTCAATTCACTGATGTTTGAACATATCATTGATAGTGAAACATATTTCTACTCAGGGATTATTGAGTGCCTGCAATTACCAACCTTACTTTTATTTAAACTAATTACTTAATAGCTAATGACATTGATAATAGTCAAACTTCCACCCGAAAAGATACACACCCAGTATGACTACCAAACTCCCTAGTATGTGATTATTGGGAAATAATTAAATTATTGTTCGTGTTTCTAAACGTAATTAGATAAATATGGTAAGTAGTACCGACATACCTTTCATCCATCAGAATTTGTTTTGGATTTTTGTAGTTAGTTCTGTCTCCTGTTCCAAGCTGGCCATGACCATTCCAACCCCAGGAATATATAGACCCTTGTTGACTAAGGACCAAAGTGTGGTTATATCCACATACAATCTAAAAAAAATGATAAAAAAGATATGAATAACTATTCATGTCATCAACCAAACTAATAACCCACTGGGTGTGACGTAGTTTGTATTGTATTTGTATTCTCATTATTTGGGGATTACACTTTCTTTTTTTATATAAAACATACACGTTAAGCTTTAAGCTTATAATGTGTATATAGTGGGATATAATATAATTGACATAAAACTTTACAAAGAAAACAGAATATAAACCCTATGTACAAGATTTCCAATGTTTACCATAATCATATTTGGCAATTTATACAAGTTAATGTGGGCAATGGAGTATAGAAGAAGAGAGTGAACAATATAACTGAAATAATTAACATAGCAGGGTGTTAGCTTTTCTGTTGGAGCTATAGTACCATTTGGGCGGTCTGGCTCTTTGATATATCTTATTAAGACTATTCTTAAATAATCTCAAGTCGGATATATATCTCTGATGGGTTCAGGCAGGGAATTCCAATGTCGGGTTGTAGATGGGAAGAGTGAGTTCCTAAATGAGGCAGTTCTACAGTTATAATTGGTATAGAGCTGACCAGATCTTACATTATATGGATTTCGAGTTGAGACTGTTTCACGTAGTTTAGTTTTTAAAGAAGAATGACAATTTCCATATATAACCTTATGTTTTCTGAGTTCAATAAAGTGGGATTCTTCGTAGAGTAAACTAGTAGCGACACTCTTTGTAAGACCTGTTATGGTACGTAGACACACCTTTTGCAATAGTTCCAGTTTGATACATTGTTCCTCCGTAATATTGTCCCAAACTATGTCTGCGTATTCTAATGATGGTCGTATGAAAGATTTGTACCTGATTTTAAGGCTTTTACGGCTTAGAATATACCTTAAGGCTCTAAACATGGACATTTTTTTCGTAACTTCAGAGATGATTTCAGCAATATGATCAGCCCAATTACCACGATGGTGTAATACAAGCCCCACGTGTTTGTGTATCAGAGATTGATTGATTGGTTGAGATAAGAAACGAAAATCAACATTAGCTGGTTGGTGGCGCCGAGAGATAAGAACAGATTTTGTTTTTGTGGCATTAAATTTAACCAGCCATTCATTTGCCCAGTTTTCCATAAAGTTAAGGTCTTCAGTCATAGAGTCGACTATTTCAGTTGCTACCAAATTATCTGCAGCTATATACAGGCAAGTGTCGTCGGCAAACAGTCTAATTCTATTGGCTATACCAGTGGGTAGGTCATTTATAAATAGCAAGAAAACGAGGGACCTGGGGCAGAATGTTGAGGTACACCAGCACGCACACAGAGTGACCGTTAACCACAACTCGTTGTTGTCGTTCTGTGAGGTAGCGGACACACCAATCATATAGTTTACCATGAATGCCATGAGATTGTAACTTGGCTAGCAATCCATTGTGCCAGACTCGGTCGAAAGCTTTGGATATATCAAATAATATAAGAACTATTTCTTTACCCTCATCTAGGCCTTTGGCAATATCAAAATAGAGGTCTAATAGTTGGATAAGGGTAGAATTTCCGGGAAGGAAACCATACTAACAAGCACTAAGCTCTTCCCGGACAATAAAAAAACATGTTTGAAAACTACCCTTTCAAAACCTTTGCTCAAACAACTGAGAAGGGAAATAGGGCGATAGTTTTGGGCGAGGGAAAGTAACAACATTACGGTATTTTTTGTGTAGTTCAGTTCGTTTGTCACTAGGGTCTCTTCTTGAAAGTCGGAAAAGTTTGTCACGTTTGGCAATTGCCCTTTTAATTTCTATGGTAACCCAGGTTTTATCGTTTGGGTCGACAGTCAAAAGTCTGTTTGGTATAGCTAGATTTGTAGCATTTATTATAGTGTTGGTCACATCTATAGTCATTTCGTCAATATTGTCGGTGTTAAGTGAGCTAGTCCAATCAGTCGTTGCCAGATTTGCCCGTAGTTTATCCCAGTCAGGCTACACGACGTGTATATTTGGTGAGTCGAGGTATGCTTGACTTCATATTCACAAACACGGGACAATGGTATACAGAAGTTGTCAAGGACTCCACCAGTCTGATAACTTGGGGGATTTACGTGCGTGAAATACCCTCTGATAGACTGCAGGTCATTTTGAATGAAGCGACCAAAAAGGTAGCCGTGTAACGTACAATTTCCATACCCTCATGAGGGCCCATCGAACGTGTTCTTGTGATAATGTAAGGGGCCAAAATTCTCTGTTTGTTAACTTTCAGGCGCGATCAGTTTTATAATTGAAGCATTGGAGGATTCCTGGAATACACCGAAACTACGTCTCTACTTTGCTTTACACAACATGTGGTTTACCGGGCTAAATACAATATATAAACAAATATCTTTCTAAATGATATTAGCATTTAATTAATTAGGGATCCCCTACTTGGAGGGGATACCTATTGAAATCGTTCTGCTTTTTCTTATTAGATTCAAAGTGTAAACTTTGAATCTATTGTTTTCGTTGTGTTTATTATTTTTTTTTTTTTCTTCCGCCAAGTTGAAACCTTATTTCTCAAAAACTACGAATCTCAACGTTATGAAACTTCGGATCCATCGACAAAACTCAAATAAATCATGCATGCGCATACTTTTATTGTTTCTCGAGGGCTACGTTCGCGGCCATCTTGGCAACGCACTAAACCTTCAAATGTCTTCTTCTCCAAAACCACTCAATGGATTCACTTCAAATTAAATACATAGGTTGGACTTACTTCAGCGCATCTTGGTTGCAGCTTTCAAGTATCTCACTTGAAAATTCCAGAAGCTCGCTATTGGTCGAAATGTTGACAAAATCACTTAAATTTTCCAAAGTCAATAACTAAAAAACTATTTAAGTTAGCGTAACAAAACTTTCTACAACTATAGATTGCATCAATTTGCCTAATATCCTAAAGTTGTAACATCCAAATCAAAGTCACGTGACCATGACGTCATTTTAAATATTTAAAATCTATGAAAATGCTAATTTCGCTAATAATATAGATAGAAAGAAACCGATTTCAAATTTAGAGAGACAAGACAATTTGTTGTTCACAAAATGCCAACGGTTTTTTGATTGGACCAATGGTTTGGCCGCCATATTGGATCGTGTTTCAAATACGTAAATCTTTTCTTCTCCCTAAAAAAAGAAGTATTTGCTCTGATTTTGTAACAATAGATAGTTCAAAGCATAATCTATTATGAATGCAAATTTGAGGTTTATTGTAAAAAAACCTTAGGAGATATTTGGTATGTAAAATTGATGACGTCATCAAATATAGTGTGAATTTTTCTAAAAATGATTTTTGTTACTTTTATTATAGATGATCTCAACGCCCTTGAAAAGACGAAGAAAAACATACCGCCAAATGCTTTGAATCATTTCCATAAGTACTTTTAATCTTTGTTCCAAATTTTTAATTGTTGGACTTAGTCGTTTTCAGGTGTACTATAGGACTTTCTCACATATGCCGAGGAAAATTGACATGATATAGGGCAAAACTGATATCATATGTCAGTGTAAACACATAATATACACAAATAAAAATAGTTTCAACGATCACCAAATTAAAAATACTAATTTTATAAACAATAAACTAACTTTTAGATTTGATGACGTCACCTATTTTTAAAAGCCCTATAAATTTAAAACTATTAAGCCGAATGAAACGAAATTCCACAGCTGAGATGTACTAGTTACAGTTTATCAGTCAACGTCTTCCGTAAATTAAATCTTCAAAATTTAACAAATGTTTTCTTTGAGGTCCGCGCTTTATCTTTTGGTTATTATAGGAAATCTTGCATTCAAAACGTAATAACTTAAAACTACTTTGCAAAATAAAACGAAAATATAAATCTAAGAAGGGCCTGTAAGAGAATATTTGCCGGCATCTTCCGTAAATTCAATCTTTGAAAGAAAAAAATGTTTTCTTTGACGTCCGCGCTTTTTCATGTTGCGTGCCTACTGTAAACATACAGGTCTAAGCACACACAATACTCAAAATCTCCTTCCACCTAACCTGGTCTCATATCACATCCAAAATTGTTTCCAGCCTTAAATTCAACCGATTTCCTTTCAAGAAAAACCATAGAAACGCCCAGAAAATCAATCCAATGGAGTGCAGGAAAAAGAGAAAAGAAGATACACGGAATACTTATGGCACTACTTATGGCACTTCTTGTGTCCCTAGGAAAAACCGGATGTTGTCATGAAACTGTGTAGTGATCTCTAGTTGGAAAACAAGAGTAAGCTTTCAATCCCTTTATTTCAGTATGAAAGGCTCCATGTGATATATACAATGTACAGCTTGAGAGATATACAAGGTAAAGTTAAACCATAATAGGTGTAGTAGCACAAAATACACCAAGGACACATAATTTGATATTAGCTTAAAACCAATTATTAATCTGTTCTGATCTGCGTATTTTATTAAATTGTTCTTAATGGGCGCGGCTAGCGAACGTTCACACACACGCCCGCATGCCTGGTCTTCAGCCAGGCGGAGAATTTCAAGGGAAACACCGGTAAGCCGATGTTTGTTCAGAGCCAAATGTCCATTTTGGAAAAAAACGATGGGATGCCGATATAAAGTTTATAATTTTGAGAAACAATTAATAAAAATCACCTTCATAATTGTATAAAATGTTTGATATCGATACTGACTAAGTCACCTGTAATTTGTTTAAATAGGCTAAATAGCCTTAAAGTGACATAAGCTGCCAAAATTATGACTTTTTCATACATTCAGATTGTCAAGTTAAAAAGGGAATTTGCATCTTATCGAAATACTAAACCAACCACCCCAAATAAAACTTATTAAATGAGTGTATACTTTGGATTAACTCGAAGTTACCGCTGTTTGTTTTGAAATTGAATGTAGGCGGGCCATTTTGCGTCTTAAGTACTAGGCTATATGGCTGATCTTTCCCATTCAGCTCGCCTACCGGTCCCTTGTCTGCCCCCGGGACCGCACAGAGACTACTTTATTATGTCCTTGTTCATTTCCCCGGTATTTCTCATTGATTCTTGAGTCTTATTTTCGTCGAATGACTGGACTTGAATCGAATAAGCCGGCACTGCTGTTGTATTCCCTGTTGAGCGGTGATCTATATATGGAGATCGGCACGCCCGCTGATTTTTTAATGCCTACCTCATTCGGGATACATGAGTTTGTTTTTGTGTCTTTGATATCTCTAAACAATTAACGTGTAATTCAGAGGGTGATGTTAAGGAAATACTCTTTATTGGTACTGTTTGTAAAAAATAGCAATTAATTTTGAAATTCTGTTTTAACGGAAAACTATTAAAAAAATTGGAAGCTCTTGGTACTTTAAACACAACTCGTCCTTTAGAAAAAATTCGAGCGCAGTTCAATATTCAGTCCAGAGATATAATATAAAGCAAAATGATATCATATTCCAGTGCAACAACACAATATGCATTAAATAATCTAGTTTCAAATATCAACACATTGAAAATATTGGTTCTATTAGTAATAAACTAACGATTTTTTTAAAACTTATAACATGAAAATAACATGAAACGAAACTTGACAGGTAAGAAGTACTAGTTACAGTGTATTTGTCAACGTTTTCTGAAAATTCAATCTATGAATGAAAAAAAATGCTTTCTTTCACGTCCGCGCTATTTCCTCTTGGCCTTTATATTAAAACGTGCACTGTTTTCGTCTCTTAAATTACTTCAAGGTATTCTGATCTATTCAACTTCACACTTTGAATCGCAATTGCTTCAGCAATTTCTAGTTAGATTCAAAGTGTAAACTTTGAATCTATTGTTTTCGTTGTGTTTATTATTATTATTATTATTATTATTATTTTTTTTTTTTCTTGCGTCGATGTTGAGACCTTATTCCTCGAAAACCAGAAATCGCAACTTTATCAAACTACAGATTCGTCGACAAAACTTCCATGGATTAGGCATGCGCATATTTCTATTGTTTCTCTAGGGCTACGTTCGCGGCCATCTTGGCACCGCACTAAACCTTCAAAGGTCTTCTTCTCCAAAACCACTCAATGGATTGACTTTAAATTTAATACATAGGTCGGAATTACTTCAGCGCATCTCGGTTGCAACTTTCAAGTACTTCAGTTGAAAACTCTAGAAGCTCGCTATTGGTCGAAATTTTTACTTCATCACTTCAATTTTCCAAAGTCAATAACTAAAAAACTATTGAAGTTAACGTAACAAAACTTTCTACATCTATAGATTGTATCCATCTGATTAATATCCTAAATTTGTCAAATTCAAATCAAGGTCACGTGACCATGACATCATTTTAAATTTTTAAAATCTATAACAATGCTAATTTCGCCAATAATATAGATAGAGAGAAACGGTTTTCAAATTTAAAGAGACAAGGAAATTTGTTAATCACAAAATGCCAACGGTTTTTTGATTGGACAAATAGTTTGGCCGCCATATTGGATCGTGTTTCAAAGACGTAAAGCTTTACTTCTTCCTAAAAAAAGCAGTATTTGCTCTTATTTGGTTACATCAGATAGTTCAATGCATAATCTATTATGAATGCAAATTTGAAGTTTATTGTATAAAAACCATAGGAGATATTTGGTATTTAAAATTGATGACGTCATCAATAATAGTGTGAATTTTTCTAAACCTGATTTTTATTATTTTTATTATATATCATCTCAAAGCCCTTGAAATGACGAAGAAAAAGATACCACCAAATGCGTTCTATCATTTTGATAAGTACTTTTAATCTTTGTTCCAAAATTTAAATTGTCGGACTTTGTCGTTTTCAGGTGTACTATTGGACTTTTTCACATATGCCGAGGAAAAATGACGCATTATAGAGCAAAACCGATAACATATATCAGTGTAAACACATGATATGCATAAATAAAACTAGTTTCAACGATCAATAAATTGAAAACACTGGCTCTATAAGTAATAAACGAACATTTAGATTTGATGACGTCACACATATTTAAAAGCCTTATAACTTGAAAACTGTTTACCCGAATGAATCTAAATTTAACAGCTAAGATGTACTTCATACAGTTTATCAGTCAACGTCTTCCGTAAATTAAATCTTTAAAATTTAGAAAATGTTTTCTCTCAGGTCCGCGCTTTTTCCTTTGATGATTATAGAAAATCCTGTATTCAGAACGCAATAACTTAAAAACTCTTTAGCCGAATGAATCAAAATTTCTCAGGTAAGATGTAATAGATACAATTTATCAGTCAACGTCTTCCGTGAATTATACCTTTAAAAAATAGAAAATGTTTTCTTTAAGGTCCGCGCTTTTTCCTTTGATGATTATAGAAAATCCTGTATTCAGAACGCAATAACTTAAAAACTAATTAGCCAAATGAATCGAAATTTCACTGCGATGATGCACTAGATACAGTTTATCAGTCAACGTCTTCCGTGAATTGAATCTTCAAAATTTAAAAAAAATTTCTTTCACGTCCGCGCTTTTTCTTTTGGCGATTAACGAAAAACATGTATATCTTTTCGGCGCTTTCAATTACTTTTCGGGAAAAAGTCAAGGAGTATGTGGAACTCTTATCTGTTCGGATTCACACTTTGAATCGCAATTGCTTCAGCAATTTCTAGTTATTCTTTTTTTTCTCCTTGCCCCGATGTTGAAAGCCTATTTCTTGAAAACTACAAATCACAAAACTAAAAAAATTCAGATTTCTCGACAGATTTTTGATCAATTATGCATGCGCACATTTTTTATGTTTTTCTAGGGCTACGCTCGCGGCCATCTTGGCACCGCACTAAACCTTCAAAGGTCTTCTTCTCCAAAACCACTAAACGGATTCTCTTCAAATTTAATACATAGGTAGGACTTACTTAAGCGCATCTTGATTGCAACTTTGAAGTACCTCAGTTGAAAACTCTAGAAGCTCGCTATTGGTCGAAATTTTAACGTCATCACTTAAATTTTCAAAAGTCAATAACTAAAAAACTATTTAATTTAAAGTAACAAAACTTTCTACATCTAGAGATTTCAGGAATCTGGCTAATATCCTAAAGTTTAAAAATCCAAATCAAAGTCACGTGACCATGACGTCATTTAAAATTTTTAAAATCTATAAAAATGCTAATTTCGCTAATAATATAGATAGAGAAAAACTGATTGCAAATTCAGAGAGACAAGGAAATTTGTTAGTCACAAAATGTCAACGGTTTTTTGATAGGACGAATAGTTTGGCCGCCATATTTGATCGTGTTCCAAATACGTAAAGCTTTTCTTTTCCCTAAAAACAGAAGTATTTGCTCTGATTTTGTAACATTAGATAGTTCAATGCATAATCTATTATGAATGCAAATTTGAAGTTTATTGTATAAAAACCATAGGAGATATTTGGTATTTAAAATTGATGACGTCATCAATAATAGTGTGAATTTTTCTAAACCTGATTTTTGTTACTTTTATTATATATGATCTCAAAGCCCTTGAAAAGACGAAGAAAAACATACCGCCAAATGCTTTGTATCATTTCCATACGTACTTTTAATCTTTGTTCCAAATTTTAAATTGTTGGACTTAGTCGTTTTCAGCTGTACTATTGGACTTTCTCACATATGGCGAGGAAAAATGACGCAATATAGAGCCAAACCGATAACATATATCAGTGTAAACACATAATATGCATAAATAAAACTAGTTTCAACGATAATGAAATTGAAAATACTGGCTCTATAAGTAATAAACGAACATTTAGATTTTATGACGTCACACATATTTAAAAGCCTTATAACTTAAAAACTGTTTACCCGAATGAATTTAAACTTAACAGCTAAGACGTACTTGATACAGTTTATCAGTCAGCGTCTTTCGTAAATTAAATCTTTAAAATTTAGAAAATGTTTTCTTTAAGGTCCGCGCTTTTTCCTTTGACGATTATAGAAAATCATGTATTCAGAACGCAATAACTTAAAAACTGTTTAGTCGAATGAATCAAAATTTCTCAGGTAGGATGTAATAGATACAATTTATCTGTCAAGGTCTTCCGTAAATTAAATCTTTAAAATTTAGAAAATGTTTTCTTTCACGTCCGCGCTTTTTTGTTTGGTGATTAACGAAAATCCTGTATTCAAAACGGTATAACTTAAAAACTGATGAGCCAAATGAATCGAAATTTCACAGCAAAGCTGCAGTAGATACAATTTATCAGCCAACGTCTTCTGTGAATTGAATCTTTAAAATTTAAAGAATTTTCCATTCACGTCCGCGCTTTTTCTTTTAGCGATTAACAAAAAACATGTACATCTTTTCGGCGCTTTAATTACTTTTCGAAAAAACAGTCAAGGAGTATGCGAAACTCTTATCTGTTTGGATTCACACTTTGAATCGCAATTGCTTCAGCAATTTCTAGTTATTTTTTTTTTTCTTCCGCCAAGTTGAAACCTTTTTTCTCAAAAACTACAAATCTCAACTCACTAAAACTTCGGATCTATCGACAAAACTTTAATGAATCATGCATGCGCATATTTTTATTGTTTCTCTAGGGCTACGTTGGCGGCCATCTTGGCAACGCACTAAACCTTCAAAGGTCTTCTGCTCCAAAACCACTCAATGGATTCTCTTCAAATTTAGTACATAGGTACGACTTACTTCAGCTCATCTTGATTGCAACTTTCAAGTATCTCACTTGAAAACTCCAGAAGCTCGCTATTGATCGAAATGTTGACGTCATCACTTAAATTTTCCAAAGTCAATAACTAAAAAACTATTTAAGTTAGCGTAACAAAACTTTCTACATCTATAGATTGCATCAATTTGACTAATATCCTAAAGTTGTAAAATCCAAATCAAAGTCACGTGACCATGACGTCATTTTAAATTTTTAAAATCTATAAAAATGCTAATTTCGCTAATAATATAGATAGAGAAAAACTGATTATAAATTCAGAGAGACAGGGAAATTTGTTTATCACAAAATGTCAACGGTTTTTTGATTGGACGAATGGTTTGGCCGCCATATTGGATCGTGTTCCAAATACGTAAAGCTTTTCTTCTTCCTAAAAAACAAGTATTTGCTCTGATTTTGTAACATTAGATAGTTCAATGCATAATCTATTATGAATGCAAATTTGAAGTTTATTGTATAAAAACCTTAGGAGATATTTGGTATTTAAAATTGATGACGTCATCAATAATAGTGTGATTTTTTCTTAAACTGATTTTTGTTACTTTTATTATAAATCATCCCAAAGCCCTTGAAATGATGAAGAAAAACATACCGCCAAATGCTTTCTATCATTTTCATAAGTACTTTTAATCTTTGTTCCAAAATTTAAATTGTTGGACTTAGTCGATTTCAGGTGTACTATTGGACTTTCTCACATATGCTGAGCAAAAATGACGCATTATAGAGCACAACCGATAACATATATCAGTGTAAACACATAATATGCATAAATAAAACTAGTTTCAACGATCAAGAAATTGAAAACACTGGCTCTATAAGTAATAAACGAACATTTAGATTTAATGACGTCACACATATTTAAAAGCCTTATAACTTAAAAACTGTTTAGCCAAATGAATTCAAATTTAACAGCTAAGATGTACGTGATACAGTTTATTAGTCAAAGTCTCCCGTAAATTAGATCTTTAAAATTTAGAAAATGTTTTCTTGCAGGTCCGCGCTTTTTCCTTTGATGATTATAGAAAATCCAGTATTCAGAACGCAATAACTTAAAAACTCTTTAGCCGAATGAATCAAAATTTCTCAGGTAAGATGTAATAGATACAATTAATCTGTCAACGTCTTCCGTAAATTAAATTTTTAAAATTTAAAGAATGTCTTCTTTCACGTCCGCGCTTTTTCGTTTAGTGATTAACGAAAATCCTGTATTCAAAACGGTATATCTTAAAAACTGATTAGCTAAATAAATCGAAATTTCACAGCAAAGATGCAGTAGATACAGTTTATCAACCAACATCTTCCGTGAATTAAATCTTTAAAATTTAAAGAATTTTTCTTTCACGTCCGCGCTTTTTCTTTTGGCGATTAACGAATAACATGTACATCTTTTCGGCGCTTTAATTACTTTTCGGAAAAAAGTCAAGGAGTATGTGAAACTCTTTTATCTGTTTGGATTCACACTTTGAATCGCAATTGCTTAAGCAATTTCTAGTTATTATTAGATTCAAAGTGTAAACTTTGAATCTATTGTTTTTCTACTGTTTATTATTCTTCTTCTGTATTCTTTTTGTTTTTCTTGCGTCGATGTTGTGAGCCTATTTCTCGGAAACTAAGAATCTCAGCATTATGAAACTTCAGATTTGTCGACAGAATTTCAATCAATTATGCACCAGGGTATTTTCAACTTTGTTCTTGCGCCACTTTGGCGGCCATCTTAGAACCTTGCTAAACCTTCAAAGGTCTTCTTCTCAAAAACTACTTGATGGAATTACTTCAAATTTAGTACATATGTAGGACTTACTTCAGCGCACCTACGGTGCAAATTTGATGTACGTCTGTTGAAAACTCTAGAAGCTCGCCATTGGTCGAAATTTTGGCGTCATTCAAATTTTAAAAAGCCAATAACTCAAAAACTGTTCAATTTAAAGTGACAAAACTTCATATTCATATAGTTTCTGTCAATGGCATTCATGTGTAAACATTTTGAAAGTTTGGTAAAAGTCACGTGACCTTGACGTCATTTCAAATTTTTAATTATTCAAAATTTTATTTTTGTTATTATTATAGATAGAACAAAACGGATTTCAAATTTAGATAGACAAGCAAATTTCAAAATGTAACAAATCAGTCATTTTTCGATTGGGCGCATGGTTTTGGCGCAATATTGGGTCAGGCGCAAAACACTTAATCAACTTCTTGTCCTATACAGATAAAGTATATGCCCTGTAACTTTTTATTTGAACAATCTGACACAATATCTAGAATGCTTGTTCTTTTAAGCAGTATTAGGCAAAGAGTTTTGAAGATATATGCTGTTTAAAAAATTATGACGTCATCAATAATTTGTAAATATTTTAGAAATTAAATTATCAACATTAAATTTATATTTTCTGAAAGCCCTTGAGGAGAGGAGAAGAAATATCGCAACATATTTTTTCTATCATTTCTATAAGTAGTTCAAATATTTAATCAAAAGTTTCAGTTTTTGGACTTAGTCGTTTTCAGCAACATTTCTGGTAAATAACATAAAATCCGTTCTACTTGACCGATTCTTTCAAGAAAAAGGTGTTTTCAGACTGAAATAGTGCTTCCAAATTGATTTAAAATGGTTTGAAATGCCTTAGTGACGTAATGATGAAAATATAAAAATACATTTAAAGAAATCCGGTCTTATCTATTTACAAAGAGATAAGGCTAGGAGACCAGATGGGGTAATGTAAACACAGTGAGGGAGGCTTGCTTACATAGCCCGTGAGTTACTGCGGGGAGAGGCAAAGCCCTGCATGGTCTAACAGAAATAGAGTAAGCCATCCAAACAGCTTCAAATAATATACTTACATATGGAATCTCTCAGAAATTCAAATACTGGGATTATTTCCGGTAAGAACTGAACAAATACATGTATCTAAACTGTTGTATGAAGTTTAATTCAAAGGTAAACAGTGGACAAACATCTGTCTCTTATTTGCCGTGGTGGGCCTAGATGGCTCAGTCTTTAGAGAGGTAATCTCCCATTTAAACACAAGCCTTCCATTCAGGAACCATGGGTTCGAATCTCACTGGGTCTAGTAAAAACTGTCAGCATTATTTTCCCATCACCCTTTGTAGAAAAGAAGACAGATACTTTTCCTGACCAAGGGCTGTTTTCATCCCCCACTTAACCTGGCGACTTGGTAAACGAAATAATTGTAAGTGCCACAAAATCATGAATCGACCAATCAACAGATTCTAATTATTTTGCTGAAGAAATCTTCAAGCATATCTGTCCATCATTTCCATGAGTATTTCAATAAATCAAAAGTCAATTTAAAGACTTTTAATCATTTTCAGACAAATGCTATTCCTAATAAATACTGTTAAGTTGGCTCTACTTAATGGATTTTTTCCTGCATTTCAACAAAGCCGTTTTCAAATTGTAAAATTGCTTTCAAACTGATTATCAATCTCTAATTGATGTTACATGTAAATAAAATATTTAAAGAAAGCCAGTCTTATTTATCACAAAAAGCCCTGCATGGTCTAACAGAAATTTCTCCTAAATAGAGTTAGCCATCCAAACAGCTTCAATTAATATGTACAATTACATATGGAATCTTTCATAAATTTAAATACTGAGATTATAGCCGGTAAGAACTAAACAAATACATGTATCTAAACTGTTGTATGAAGTTTAATTCGAAGGTAAACAGTGGACAAACATCTGTCTCTTATTTGCCGTGGTGGGCCTAGATCGCTTAGTCTTTAGAGAGGTAATCTCCCATTTCGACACAAGCCTTCCATTCATGAACCAGGGGTTCGAATCTCACTAGGTCTAAGAAAAATATTACTGTTCAATCACCCTATGTAGAAAAGAAGACAGATACTTTTCCTGAACTTCTTGAAACTTATAATCTGTCGACAGAATTCCAATCAGTTACACACCTGGGTATTTTTATGGTTCCAACAGGGCTACGTTCGCGGCCATCTTGGCAACGCACTAAACCTTCTTCTCCAAACCCGCTCAATGGATTTACTTGAAATTTAATACATAGGTAGGACTTACTTCAGCGCATTCTCATTGCATCTTCAAGTACCTCAGTTGAAAACTCTAGAAGCTCGCTAATGGTCGAAATTTTGAGGTAACATTTCAATTTTCAAAAGTCAATAACTCGAAAACTATTCAAGTTAAAGTGACAAAACTTCATACACATACAGTTTGTGTCAATCTTTTGAATCCCAAAGTCTTAAAATCCAACTCAAAGTCACGTGACCACGACGTCGTTTTGAATTTTTAAAAACTGTAAAAATGCTAATTTCTTAAAAAATATAGCTAGAGAGAAATCGATTTCAAATTTGGATAGACAAGAAAATTTGTTAGTCACAAAATGTCGACCGTTTTTTGATTGGACCAGCCGTTCGGCCGCCATGTTGGTTCGGGTTCCAAATATTCAAAGAAATTATTCTCCAAAACGTAGTAAGTAATTGCTTTCATTTTGCAAATTAAGATAGTACAACATATTGTCTAATATGCATGCAAGTTTGAAGTTTATCGTATGTAAATCTTAGGAGATATTTGGTATTAAAAAGTTAATGACGTCATCAATAACAGTGTGATTTTAAAAAAAAATGATTTTAATTACTTTTATTACATATCATCTGAAAGTCCATGAAAAGACGATGAAAAATATACCGCCAAATCCTATTCTATCATTATCAAAAGTACTTTTTATCTTTGTTCAAAAATTTAAATTATTGGACTTAGTCGTTTCCAGGCATATTTCAGGGCTTTCTTCTATATGCTGAGGAAAAGTGACATAATATAGGACAAATCCTATTCTATCATTATCAAAAGTACTTTTTATCTTTGTTCAAAAATTTAAATTATTGGACTTAGTCGTTTTCAGGCATATTTCAGGGCTTTCTCCTATATACTGAGAAAAAGTGACATAATATAGGACAAAACTGATAACTTATTTCAGTGCAAAAGTATAATATGCATTAATAAAACTAGTTTTAACGATCAACTAATTGAAAACCATGGATCTAAAAGCAATAAACTAGCATAAGGATGTAATGACGTCACACATTTTAAAAAGCCTTATAACTTAAAAACTGTTCAGCCGAATGAATCGAAATTTCACAGCTAAGATGTACTAGATACAGTTTATCAGTCAACGCCTTCCGGAAATTAAATTTTAAAATTAAAAAAAAATGTTTTCTTTCAGGTCCGCGCTTTTTCTTTCGGTGAGTATAGGAAATGTTGTCTTCAAAACGTACTAACTTAAAAACTACTCCGCAGAATGAAACAAAACTTTACAGCTAATAAGTACTTGTTACAGTGTATCAGTCAACCTCTTACGAAAACTCAATCTAAAAAAAATGTTTTCATTCACGTCCGGCCTTTATATTAAACATATGCTGTTTTTTTCTCTTAAATTACTTCAAGGTGTTTAAGAAATGGTGATCTATTCGAGTTCACACTTTGAATCGCAATTGCTTTAGCAATTTCTAGTTATTATTATTTTTTTTCTTGCGTCGATGTTGAGACCTTATTTCTCGAAAACCACAAATCACAACGTTATCAAACTTCGGAATCGTCGACAAAACTTCCATAGATTCTGCATGCGCATTTTTTTATTGTTTCTCGAGGGCTACGTTCGCGGCCATCTTGGCACCGCACTGAACCTTCAAAGGTCTTCTTCTACAAAACCACTCAATGGATTAACTTTAAATTTAGTACATAGGTAGGACTTACTTTAGCGCATCTCGATTGCAACTTTCAAGTACTTCAGTTGAAAAGTCTAGAAGCTCGCTATTGGTCGAAATTTTGACGTCATCACTTAAGTTTTCAAAAGTCAATAACTAAAAAACTATTTAATTTAAAGCAACAAAACTTTCTACATCCATAGATTGCATCAATTTGACTAATATCCTAAAGTTGTAAAATCCAAATCAAAGTCACGTGACCATGACGTCATTTTAAATTTTTAAAATCTATAAAAATGCTAATTTCGCTAATAATATAGATAGAGAAAAACAGACTTCAAATTTAAAGAGACAAGGAAATTTGTTAGTCACAAAATGTCAACGGTTTTTTGATTGGACGAATGGTTTGGCCGCCATATTAGATCGTGTTCGAAATACGTAAAGCTTTTCTTCTTTCTAAAAAAACAAGTATTTGCTCTGATTTTGTAACATTAGATAGTTCAATGCATAATCTATAACGAATGCAAATTTGAGGTTTATCGTATAAAAACCTTAGGAGATATTTGGCATTTAAAATTGATGACGTCATTAATAATGGTGTGAATTTTTCTAAAACTGATTTTTGTTACTTTTATTATATATCATCTCAAAGCCCCTAAAATGACGAAGAAAAACATACCGCCAAATGCTTTCTATCATTTTCATAAGTACTTTTAATCTTTGTTCCAAAATTTAAATTGTTGGACTTAGTCGTTTTCAGGTGTACTATTGGACTTTCTCATATATGCCGAGGAAAAATGACGCATTATAGAGCAAAACCGATAACATATATCAGTGTAAACACATAATATGCATAAATAAAACACGTTTCAACGATCAACAAATTGAACACACTGGATCTATAAGTAATAAACGAACATTTAGATTTCATGACGTCACACATATTTAAAAGCCTTATAACTTAAAAACTGTTTAGCCAAATGAATTCAAATTTAACAGCTAAGATGTACGTGATACAGTTTATCAGTCAACGTCTTCCGTAAATTAGATCTTTAAAATTTAGAAAATGTTTTCTTGCAGGTCCGCGCTTTTTCCTTTGATGATTATAGAAAATCCAGTATTCAGAACGCAATAACTTAAAAACTCTTTAGCCGAATGAATCAAAATTTCTCAGGTAAGATGTAATAGATACAATTTATCTGTCAACGTCTTCCGTAAATTAAATTTTCAAAATTTAAAGAATGTCTTCTTTCACGTCCGCGCTTTTTCGTTTGGTGATTAACGAGAATCCTTTATTCAAAACGTTATAACTTAAAAACTGATTAGCCAAATGAATCGAAATTTCACAGCAAAGATGCAGTAGATACAGTTTATCTGTCAACGTCTTCCGTGAATTATACCTTTAAAAAATAGAAAATGTTTTCTTCAAGGTCCGCGCTTTTTCCTTTGATGATTATAGAAAATCCTGTATTCAGAACGCAATAACTTAAAAACTAATTAGCCAAATGAATCGAAATTTCACCGCGAAGATGCACTAGATACAGTTTATCAGCCAACGTCTTCCGTGAATTGAATCTTTAAAATTTAAAGAATTTTTCTTTCACGTCCGCGCTTTTTCTTTTGGCGATTAACGAAAAACATGTATATCTTTTCGGCGCTTTCAATTACTTTTCGGGAAAAAGTCAAGGAGTATGTGGAACTCTTATCTGTTCGGATTCACACTTTGAATCGCAATTGCTTCAGCAATTTCTAGTTATTATTATTAGATTCAAAGTGTTAACTTTGAATCTATTGTTTTTCTACTGTTTATTATTCTTCTTCTGTATTCTTTTTATTTTTCTTGCGTCGATGTTGTGAGCTTATTTCTCGGAAACTAAGGATCTCAGCATTATGAAACTTCAGATTTGTCGACAGAATTTCAATCAATTATGCACCAGGGTATTTTCGACTTTGTTCTTGCGCCACTTTGGCGGCCATCTTACAACCTTGCTAAACCTTCAAAGGTCTTCTTTTCAAAAACTGCTTATTGGAATTACATCAAATTTAGTACATCGGTAGGACTTACTTCAGCGCACCTGTGGTGCAAATTTGAAGTACGTCTGTTCAAAACTCTAGAAGCTTGCTATTGGTCGAAATTTTGACGTCATTCAAATTTTAAAAAGCCAATAACTCAAAAACTGTTCAATTTAAAGTGGCAAAACTTCATATTTATATAGTTTCTATCAATGTCATTCATCTGTAAACATTTTGAAAGTTTGATAAAAGTCACGTGACCTTGACGTCATTTCAAATTTTTAATTATTCAAAATTTTATATTTGTTATTATCTTAGATAGAACAAAACGGATTTCAAATTTAGATAGACAAGCAAATTTTAAAATGTAACAAATCAGTCATTTTTCGATTGGACGCATGGTTTTGACGCACTATTGGGTCAGGCGCAAAACACTTAAAAAACTTCTTGTCCTATACAGTTAACGTATATGCCCTGTAACTTTTCATTTAAACAATCTGACACAATATCTACACTGGTTGTTATTTTAAGCAGTATTAGTCAAAGAGTTTTGAAGATATATGCTGTTTAAAAAATTATGACGTCATCAATAATTGGTAAATATTTTAGAAATTAAATTATCAACATTAAATTTATATTTTCTGAAAGCCCTTGTGGAGAGGAGAAGAAATATATCAATATATTTTTTCTATCACTTCAATAAGTACTTCAAATATTTAATCAAAAGTTTCAATTTTTGGACTTGGTCGTTTTCAGCAACATTTCTGGTAAATAACATAAAATCCGTTCTACTTGACCGATTCTTTAAAAAAAGATGTTTTCATACTGAAATACTGCTTCCAAATTGATTTAAACTGGTTTGGAATGCCTTAGTGACGTTATAAGGAAAATAAAAAAACACATTTAAAGAAATCCGGTCTTATCTATTTACAAAGAGATAAGGCTAGGAGACCAGATGGGCTAATGTAAACACAGTGAGGGAGGCTTGCTTTAATAGTGGTGACTTGTATTTACACCAGGGCAAGGCAAAACCCTGCATGGTCTAACAGAAATTACTCATAAATAGAGGAAGCAATCCAAGCAGCTTCATTTAAAATAGGTACATATGAAATCTCCCAGTAATTAAAGAGGCATGAGCTGCCGAAATTCACACTTTTTTCATAATTTCTAATCGTCACGACAGTAAGAGGCTTTGAAGGCCATCGAAAAACTAAATGATTGGCGTTGGAATGAGGAAAATCCATACAGTATGTGCCCTGTACGAACCGAAAACGTGTTCGAAATGTAGCAAAATTTAAATAACCGGGACGACCATTCATTCATTCTAAGTCAAAGTTAGTTCAAAACAATACTTTATCGTACATTTTTGAGACTAGAAGCCCTAAAAAGCTTCTGAATTATACGTCTTGAGAAAAATAGCCGATAATTTCAACATTCTGTGTTTACGTCAAAATATCAACATTTTGGCAGCTCATGCCCCTTTAAACAACTCTGGCTATATCCAGTAAAATATTGAACAAATCCATGTATCTTAACTGTGGTATTAAGAGTAGTTAGAAGCTAAATAGTGGACACAAATCTGTCTCTAATTTGCGTTGATGGGCCTTAGTGGTTCAGTCGGTAGAGTGGTAATCTCCCACTCCCACACAGGCCTTCCATTGAAGCACAGGTTCGAATCTCAGTAGATGTAAAGAAAATGGTGAGTGTTTTCAATAATTTCTAAATGTTTTAGAAATTAGTTTATCAACATTAAATTTATATTTTCTGAAAGCACTTGAGAAGAGGAGAAAAAATATACCAACATATTTCTTCTATCATTTCTAGAAGTATTTGAAATACTTTATCTAAAGTTTCAATTTTTGGATTTTGTCGTTTTTAGGTATATTTTTGGTAAATGACATAAAATCGGTTTTACTTGTCTGAGTCTTTTCCAAAAAAGATGTTTTCAAACCACAATAGTGCTTCAAAATTTATTAAAACTGGTTTGGTATGCCTAAATGACGTTATAACTAAAGTAAAAACCACATTTAAAGAAATCCAGTCAACTATTTACAATGAGATAAGGACCAGATGATTTATTTATACAGACGGAGATCAGTTTACATAGCCAGTGACTTGTATTCATTGCAGCGAAAGGCAGAGCCCTGGTCTAACTTCTCCTACATAAAGTAAGCCATCCACGCAGCTAATATAATTTACATGCATATATCTCCCAGAAATCAAATTACTTGGATAATATTCGGTAAAAAATATTGAAGAAATTCATGAATCTTAATTATGGTATGAAGGCTAATAAAAGGTAGGTAGTGAAACAAATATCTTTAGGTGTCTCCAAGTCTAACACAGGCCTTCCACCGATGAAGCACGGGTTCGAATCTCACTGAATCTAATCTTTCTTTTTATCGTCCCGATGTTGTGAGACTATTTCTAGGACACAAAGAATTTTGTCAGTTTGACACTTCAGATTCCTTGACAGATTTTCAATCAATTAGACGTCTGGGTATTTTTTACTTTCTTCTAGCGCCATTTTAGCCCCAGCTAAACATTTCATGACCTTTCTCTTCAGAACAACTTAATGGATCCGGGTCGAATCTTGCCTACATAAGTCACTCAAGTGCATCATCAGACCAGATATGGGCATCATAGCATCAACATCAATAAGGATTTTCATTGGTCCAAAGATTGAAGTTACACATTATTTTCCAATGCCTTGTAGAATGTATACATCATGCTTGTTGATTTAGGCAGTATCATTTAACAAGTTTTAAAGATATACATGTATCCTATTTAAAAACTATGACGTCGCCGCTTATTTCTGAATGTTTCAAAAATTAACTTATCAGCTTTAAATTTATTTCACCTCAAAGGCCCTGATAAGAGGACAAATAATATATAAGCATAATTTATCTACCATTTCCATTATTTTTTTTATATAACTGTTCAAAAGTTTGAATTTTCAAGCATATTTCAGATAAATACATGTAATGTAAAATAGGTTCTAATTGACCAATTCCTTTAAAAAATGATTTTTTCAAACTGCAATATTGTTTGTTAATTGTTTAAAGCAAGTCTGGAATCATTAAATGCCGACGTAACCGAATTAAATACATATTTTAAGAAGTCCAGTCTTATGTACTCACAAGATGATAAGACCAGCTGATAGCAGCTGGCCTCTCTCATTTTTCTGGCTTTTGCTAACATATTCTGTCAAATCTTTCAATGGCATTTAGAAGTTGGAAGGTTACAATAAGGTCAAGAATTACTTATGGATAACAACTTCTTGGTTTATTGGGTGATTGTCACCCAATAAACCAAGAAGTTGTTATCCATAAGTAAGTCTTGACCTTATTGTAACATATTCTGTCACTTCTCTTTATCAAGGGATACACATAGCCTATGGAGGGATATCACTCTGAATCTCTTATTATTAAGCATTCTACGAAAAGGGCTTAGTGGAATACAAGTTACAATGTTTTTCATATCAGAGACAATTTTCCCCTTAACCAAACATGTTATTTGAAACCATGTCTGTTCTGTTTGGAAAACCTTTGCTGATTAGCTTCAGTTTCAACTACAGGTACAGATAAAGATAAACTCCCCGTGAAAACAAAATACTCTGTCTCTACCAGGTTAGAACATACGAAGGAATTCGTGAGTCTAAACTTTTAACTTCAAGATTAATTAGTTGGAAGATCCATGACAAACATCTGTCTCTTAATTAAACGAATTTAGCTGGAGAGTGATGGGCTCTCAGTCCGACACAAACCCTCCGTCAATTAGACAATGGTTCGGATTCAATGTAAAGAAGAATTCAAAATTTTTTCCAGATAAAGAGTCCTTTTTTGCCCCGTTAACATAGTAACGCAGCACATAGGTGAAATAATCTAAATTTAAGATAGAATACCTAAAACTCTATTCGTAAGATATTGTATTGTGTTATTAAGTAAATGGATGCTAAGCAAATCACATGTTTTTATTTCAGTGAAACAGTGTAGGCAGTAAAACTACATTTATACAACAGAGGGAAATCTTATTATATCAGCACTTAATTTCTGAAAGTGTTATTTGAATATTTTCAAATTTTCATTTGTAGGCATTTTAAAGACATTCTTACTATTGGGTTTGTTATATATACTTCAGATAGTCAGTGAAAAGATTGAAGGCCTATAAAGCCGATGTTTGTTTCAGAGATATACGTCACTTTTATTTCAGTTGCCTCTCGAGAAAAAATACCGGGCTACACCACCACATAAGTGAAATAACTTTTAGTTTGGCAGAAATGTGTTACATGTCAAGACATAAGCTACTAGAACATATTACATTCATGACACTCGCTTAACTATTTAATCTGTTATGATCTGAGAATGTTATTCTATTTTTCTAAGGGAACGGGTAACGTGTGTTCACACTCAAGTCTCCCTAACAGGTAGACTTCAGGCAGTCAGTGAAAAGATTGAAGACCTAAAAAGCCGAGTTGCTTCAGAGACCAATCGATGTCATTTTCATTTCGATTGCCTCTCGAGAAAAAATACCGTGCCACATAAGTGAAATAATTTTGAGTTTGACAGAAACCATTAATAAACAATCTAAATTGAAGTGTCAATACACAAATATCTATAGTACAAGCTCGGAAACTAAGAAACTCAGTAATTTGAAACTTAAGATTTCTCAACAGAATTTCAATCAAATAAGCATCCGTGTATTTTCGAATTTTGTCTTGCGCCACTTCGGCGGCCATCTTGCTTTCTTGCTAAACCTTCAATGGCCTCTCTCTTCAGAACTTCTTTAAGGATCCGGATCAAATTTTGTATACATAACCAAGTCTTTCCAGCAAATAATCAGGCTAGATTGGAGCAATATCTAACTAAAATTTCTGGAGTAACAAGTTACAATTTATTTTTCAAATGCTTATGATACAAGAAATAATTAGTCAAATATCACGAAACTTCACATTTATGTGGTTTTTAGCAATCCAAAACTAAACCTTCTTTTGCCTTTGTGTGTATGGAATCCAGCGCCCTTAAGGCCATATTGAATTTTTTGAAAATTTTTCAAAAACCTGTTTTAGCTAATATTACAGATAGGACAAAACCGAGTTCAGCCGTCATATCGGACGTTGTTCCAAACATTTGAAAAAATCTCCTCTAACGGAAATAACGCATTTGCTTTGTACTTTCGGATTTAAATAAACTCACACATGGTCGTATAGATTTGAAATTTTTGGGCAACATGGTCAAAATTTTTTGAAGATATTTAAAAAATCCTGACGTTATCTATAATAACTAAATGTTTTAAAAATTATTTTATCAACATTAAATCAATACCTTCTGAAAGCTATTGATAAGAGGAGAATAAAAATATCAACATATTGGTTTCTACCATATAAACTATTTAAAAAAAGCTAATCAAGCATTTCAATTACTTCAGGTTTATTATAGGGCTTTTTCCTATATGCCGAGGAAAATTGACATAATATAGGCAAACTGATGCATTTCAGTGCAAACACATAAATAAAACTAGTTTCAAGGATCAACAAATTGAAAACACTGGCTCTATAAGCAATACACTAACATTTACATTTACGATGTCACACATTTTGAAAAGCCTTTTAACTTAATGGTTAATTTCTCCAGACATTTTCGGTTCGTGCAGGTTACATACTGTATGGATTTTCCTCATTCCAACTCCAATCTTTTAGTTTTTCGATAGCCTTCCAAGTCTCTTAATATCGTGACGATCAGCAACTATGAATTTTGGCAGCTCATGCCACTTTAAACTGTTTAGCTGAATAAATCGAAATTTCACAGCGAAGATGTACTAGGTAGAGTTTATCAGTTAACGTCTTCCGTATATTAAATCATTTAAACCCCAAAATGTTTTCTTTCACCTCCTCGTCTTTTCTTTTCGGCGATTTGCAGAAAACATGTACTGTTTTTGGCTCTTAAATTACTTTACGGAAAATGTTCAATGTGTTTAAGAAATGGTGATTTTTTTTAGGTGATTAAGGGCAAAAATTGTCTTCAAAACGTAATAACTTAAAAACTACTCAGCAGAATGAAACGAAACTATACAGCTAAGAAGTACTTGTTACAGTGTATAAGTCAACCTCTTCCGAAAATTTAATCTTAAAAAAAATGTTTTCTTTCACGTCCGCGTTTCCTCCTTAAAGCCTTTATATTAAAACATGTACTTTTTTGTCTCTTCAATTACTTCAAGGTGTTGAAGAAATCATGATCTATTCGACTTCACACTGAATCGCAATTGCTTTAGCAATTTCTAGTTAGATTCAAAGTGTAAACTTTGAATCTATTGTTTTCGTTGTGTTTATTATTAGATTCAAAGTGTAAACTTTGAATCTATTGTTTTCGTTGTGTTTATTATTAGATTCAAAGTGTAAACTTTGAATCTATTGTTTTCGTTGTGTTTATTAGATTCAAAGTGTAAACTTTGAATCTATTGTTTTCGTTGTGTTTATTCTTATTATTAGTTTTTTTTCTTCCGCGAAGTTGAAACCTTATTTCTCGATAACTACAAATCGCGACGTTATCAAATTTCGGATTTGTCGACAAAACTTCCATAGATTATGCATGCGCCTATTTTTATTGTGTCTCTACAGATACGTTGGCGGCCATCTTGGCACCGCACTAAACCTTCAAAGGCCTTCTTCTTAAAAAGTACTCAATGAAATTACTTCAAATTAGATACATAGGTAGGAATTACTCCAGCGCATTTAATTTGTGTTTTTCAAGTATCTCAGTTGAAAACTCTAGAAGCTCGCTATTGGTCGAAATTTTGACGTCATCACTTAAATTTTCAAAAGTCAATAACTAAAAAACTATTTAACTTAAAGTAACAAAACTTTCTATATCTATAGATTGCATCATTCTGAGTAATATTCTAAAGTTGTAAAATCCAAATCAAAGTCACGTGACCATGACGTCATTTTTAATTTTTAAAATCTGTAAATATGCTAATTTCGCCAATAATATAGATAGAGAGAAACAGATTTCAAATACAAACAGACAAGGAAATTTGTTGATCACAAAATGCCAACGGTTTTTTGATTGGACGAATAGTTTGGCCGCCATATTGGATCGTGTTCCAAATACGTAAAACCCCTTTTCTTCCTAAAAAGAGAAGTATTTGCTATTTGATTTTTTAACATTAGATAGTTCAGTGTATAATCTATTATGAAAGCAAATTTGAAGTTTATATTATAAAAACCTTAGGAGATATTTGGTATTTAAAATTGATGACGTCATCAATAATAGTGTGAATATTTCTAAAACTAATTTTAATTACTTTTATTATATATCACCTCAAAGCCCTTGAAATGACGAAGAAAAACATACCGCCAAATGCGTTCTATCATTTTGATAAGTACTTTTAATCTTTGTTCCAAAATTTAAATTGTTGGACTTAGTCGTTTTCAGCTGTACTATTGGACTTTCTCACATATGCCGAGGAAAAATGACGCATTATAGAGTAAAACCGTTAACATATATCAGTGTAAACACATAATATGCATAAATAAAACTAGTTTCAACGATCAAGAAATTAAAAACACTGGCTCTATAAGTAATAAACGAACATTTAGATTTGATGACGTCACACATATTTAAAAGCATTATAACTTAAAAACTGTTTATCCGAATGAATCCAAATTTAACAGTTAAGATGTACTTCATACAGTTTATCAGTAAACGTCTTCCGTAAATTAAATCTTTAAAATTTAGAAAATGTTTTCTTTCAGGTCCGCGCTTTTTCCTTTAATGATATTAGAAAATCCTGTATTCAGAACGCAATAACTTAAAAACTCTTTAGCCGATGAATCAAAATTTCTCAGGTAAGATGTAATAGATACAATTTATCTGTCAACGTCTTCCGTAAATTAAATTTTCAAAATTTAAAGAATGTCTTCTTTCACGTCCGCGCTTTTTCGTTTGGTGATTAACGAAAATCCTGTATTCAAAACGTTATAACTTAAAAACTGATTAGCCAAATGAATCGAAACTTCACAGCAAAGATGCAGTAGATACAGTTTATCAACCAACGTCTTCCGTGAATTAAATCTTTAAAATTTAAAGAATTTTTCTTTCACGTCCGCGCTTTTTCTTTTGCCGATTAACGAAAAACATGTACATCTTTTCGGCGCATTAATTACTTTTCGGAAAAAAGTCAAGGAGTATGTGAAACTCTTATCTGTTTGGATTCACACTTTGAATCGCAATTGCTTCAGCAATTTCTAGTTATTATTTTTTTATTAGTCGTTTTCAGGTGTACTATTGGACTTTCTCACATATGCCGAGGAAATATGACGCATTATAGAGCAAAACCGATAACATATATCAGTGTAAACACATAATATGCATAAATAAAACTAGTTTCAACGATCAACAAATTGAAAACACTGGCTCTATAAGTAATAAACGCACATTTAGATTTGATGACGTCACAGATATTTAAAAGCCTTGTAACTTAAAAACTGTTTACCCGAATGAATTCAAACTTAACAGCTAAGATGTACTTGATACAGTTAATTAGTCAACGTCTTCCGTAAATAAAATCTTTAAAATTTAGAAAATGTTTTCTTTCAGGTCCGCGCTTTTTCCTTTGATGATTATAGAAAATCCTGTATTCAGAACGCAATAACTTAAAAACTGTTTAGCCGAATGAATCAAAATTTCTCAGGTAAGATTTAATAGATACAATTTATCTGTCAACGTCTTCCATAAATTGAATCTTTAAAATTTAAAGAATGTCTTCTTTCACGTCCGCGCTTTTTCGTTTGGTGATTAACGAAAATATTGTATTCAAAACGGTATAACTTCAAAACTGATTAGCCAAATGAATCGAAATTTCACAGCAAAGATGCAGTAGATACAGTTTATCAGCCAACGTCTTCCGGTTATTTAATCTTTAAAATTTAAGGAATTTTTCTTTCACGTCCGCGCTTTTTCTTTTGGCGATTAACAAAAAACATGTACATCTTTTCGGCGCTTTAATTACTTTTCGGAAAAAAAGTCAGGGAGTAAGTGAAACTTTTATCTGTTCGGATTTACACTTTGAATCGCAATTGCTTCAGCAATTTCTAGTTATTATTATTATTTTTTTTTTTTTCTTGCGTCGATGTTGAGACCTTATTTCTCGAAAACCACAAATCACACCGTTCTCACACTTCGGAATCGTCGACAAAACTTCCATAGATTATGCATGCGCATATTTCTATTGTTTTTTTAGTTTTTTAGTGCTACGTTCGTGGCCATCTTGGCACCGCACTGAACCTTCAAAGGTCTTCTTCTCTAAAACCACTCAATCGATTACCTTTAAATTTAATACATAGGTAGGAATTACTTCAGCGCATCTTGATTGCAACTTTCAAGTACTTCCGTTGAAAACTCTAGAAGCTCGCTATTGGTCGAAATTTTGACGTCATCACTTCAATTTTCAAAAGTCAATAACTAAAAAACTATTTAACTTAAAGTAACAAAACTTTCTACATCCATTGCTTGCATCAATCTGACTAATTATCTAAGGTAATAAAATCAAAATCAAAATCACGTGACCATGACGTCATTTTAAATTTTTAAAATCTATGAAAATGCTAATTTCGCTAATAATATAGATAGAAAGAAACCGATTTCAAATTTAGAGAGACAAGAAAATTTGTGAATCACAAAATGTCAACCGTTTTTGATTGGACCTCTGGTTAGGCCGCCATTATGGATCGGGTTCGAAATATTAAAAGAACTTTTTTCTCTAAAACGTACTAACTAAGTGCTTTCATTTTTTCTTAATAAGATAGTTCAACATATTGTCTAATATATGTGCAAGTTTGAAGTTTATCGTATATAAAGTTTAGGAGATAATTGGTATTTAAAATTGATGATGTCATCAATAATAGTCAGAATGTTTCTAAAATTTATTTTAGTTACTTTTATTATATATCATCTAAAAGTCCGTGAAAAGACGAAGAAAAATATACCGCCACATATTTTCTATGGTTTTTATAAGCATTTTTAATCGTTGTTCAAAAATTTAAATTCTTGGACTTAGTCGTTTTCAGGCATATTATAAGGCTTTCTGGTATATGCCGAGGAAAATTGACAGGATATAGGGCAAAACTGATATCATATTTCAGTGTAAACACATAATATGCATAAATAAAACTAGTTTCAACGATCATCACATTGAAAATACTCATTTTAGAAACAATAAACTAACTTTTAGATTTGATGACGTCATCTATTTTTAAAAGCCCTATAACTTTAAAACAGTTAAGCCGAATGAAACAAAATTCCACAGCTGAGATGTACTAGTTACAGTTTATCAGTCAACGTCTTCCGTAAATTAAATGTTTAAAATTTAACAAATGTTTTCTCTGAGGTCCGCGCTTTTTCTTTTGGTTATTATAGGAAATATTGCATTCAAAACGTAATAACTTAAAAACTACTTTGCACAATAAAACAAAAATATAAATCTAAGAAGGGCCTGTAAGAGAATATTTGCCAGCATCTCTTGTAAATTCAATCTTTTGATGAAAAAAATGTTTTCTTTGACGTCCGCGCTTGTTCATGTTTCGCGCCTACTATAAACATACAGGTCTAAGCACACACAATTCTCGAAATCTCCTTCCACCAGCCTAGCCTGGTCTCATATCACATGCAAAATTGTTTCCAGCCATAAATTCAACCAATTTCCTTTCAAGAAAAACCATAGAAACGCCCAGAAAATCAATCCAATGGAGTGCAGGAAAAAGAGAAAAGAAGATACACGGAATACTTATGGCACTACTTATGGCAATTCTTGTGTCCCTAGGAAAAACCTGGATGTTATCATGAAGCTGTGTAGGAAAATAAGCGTAACCTTTCAATCCCTGTATTTCAGTATGAAAGGCTCCATGTGATATATACAAAGTACAGCTTGAGAGATATACAAGGTAAAGGTTTAAACCATAATAGGTATGGTAGCACAAAATACACTAAGGACACATAATTTGATATTAGCTTAAAACAAATTATTTAATCTGTTCTGATCTGCGTATTTTATCATATTGTTTGTTCTTAATGGGCGCGGCTAGCGAACGTTCACACACGCGCCCGCATGCCAGGCCTTCAGCCAGGGTGAGAAATTCAAGGGAAACACCGGTAAGCCGATGTTTGTTCAGAGCCAAATGTCCATTTTGGAAAAAGCGCTGGGATGCCGCTATAAAGTTTATAAATTTGAGAAACAATTAATACAAATCACCCTCATAATTGTATAAAATGTTTGATATCGATACTGACTAATTCACCTGTATTTTGTTTAAATAGGCAAAGTAGCCTTAAAGTGGCATATGGGCTTTCTCATAAATTTCGATTGTCAAGATAAAAGGGGAATTTGCATCTTATCGAAATACTAAACCAACCACACTGAATCAAACTTATTAAATTAGTGTATATTTTGGATTAACTCGAATATACCGCTGTTTATTTTGAAACTGAATGTAAGCCGGCCATTTTGAGTCGTAAGTACTACGCTATCTGACTGATCTTTCCCATTCAGTTTCGCCCGTCGGTCCCTTTTCTGCCCCCGGGAGCGCACCAAGACTACTTTGTTATGTCCTTGGTCATTTCCCCGGTATTTCTTATTGATTCTTAAACCTTATTTTCGTCGAATGACTGAACTTGACTTGAATAAGCCGGCGCTGCTGTTGTATTCCCAGTTTAGCCATATATCGATATCGGCACGCCCCCTGAGAATGACTACCTTAGCCGGGATACAGGAGTTTGTTTTGGGGTCTTTGGTATTTCTAAGCAATTACTTAAAATGCCATAAGCTGCCAAAATTCACATTTTTTTTCATAATTTTTGATCGTCACGACAGTTATAGGCTTTGAAGACCACCGAAAAAATAAATGATTGGTGTTGGAATGAGGAAAATCCATACAGTAGGTGGCATGTACGAACCGAAAACGTGTTCGAAAAGTAAACAAAAATTTAATTAACCGGGACGACCATTCATTCATTCTAATCCAAAGTTCAAAACAATACTTTATCGTACATTTTCGAGACTAGAAGCACTAAAAAGTTTCTGAATTATACGTCTTGAGAAAAATAGACAATAATTTCAACATTCTGTTTTTACGTCAAAATATCAGCATTTTGGCAATCATGCCACTTTAACGTGCAATTCAGAGGGTGGTGTTAACGAAAAACTCTTTATTTGAACTTGAACTGTTTGCAAAAATAGCCATTAGTTTTGAAATTTTGTTTTAACGGAAAAATATAAAAAAAGTTGGCAGCTTTTGCCACTTTAAACCCAACTCGTCCTTTAGTGAAATTTCGAGCGCAGTTGAATATTCAGTCCAAAGATATAAACATGATATCATATTCCAGTACAACAACCTAATATGCAATAAAGAAACTAGTTTCAAATATCAAGAAATTGAAAATATTGGTTCTATTAGTAATAAACTTATGATTAGATTTGATAATTTCACATATTTTTTCAAAACCGTATAACCTGAAATCTACTGAGCAGAATGATAGAAACTTTGCAGTTAAGAAGTACTTGTTACAGTGTATTTGTCAACGGGTTTCGAAAAATCAATCTTTAATACGAGAGTATGCTTTCTTTCACGTCCGCGCTTTTTTTGGTGTTTATATTAAAACATGTACTTTTTCGTCGCTTAAATTACTTTTCGTAAAAACTTCAAGTAATGTACGGATCTATTCGACTTCACACTTTGAATCGCAATTGCTTCAGCAATTTCTAGTTATTATTATTAGATTCAAAGTGTAAACTTTGAATCTATTGTTTTCGTTGTGTTTATTAGATTCAAAGTGTAAACTTTGAATCTATTGTTTTCGTTGTGTTTATTAGATTCAAAGTGTAAACTTTGAATCTATTGTTTTCGTTGTGTTTATTATTATTATTATTATTATTATTTTTTTTCTCCTTGCACCGATGTTGAAAGCCTATTTCTTGGAAACTACAAATCACAACACTAAAAAATTTCAGATTTCTTGACAGATTTTTGATCAATTATGCATGCGCTAATTTTTTATGTTTTTCTAGGGCTACGCTCGCGGCCATCTTGGCACCGCACTAAACCTTCAAAGGTCTTCTTCTCCAAAACCACCTAATGGATTGACTTTAAATTTAATACATAGGTAGGAATTACTTTAGCGCATCTCGATTGCAACTTTCAAGTTCTTCAGTTGAAAACTCTAGAAGCTCGCTATTGGTCGAAATTTTGACGTCATCACTTCAATTTTCAAAAGTCAATAACTAAAAAACTATTGAACTACACGTAACAAAACTTTCTACATCTATAGATTGCATCAATCTGACTAATATTCTAAAGTTGTCAAATCCAAATCAAAGTCACGTGACCATGACGTCATTTTAAATTTTTAAAATCTATAAAAATGCTAATTTCGCCAATAATATAGATAGAGAGAAACGGTTTTCAAATTTAAAGAGACAAGGAAATTTGTTCGTCACAAAATGTCAACGGTTTTTTGATTGGACGAATAGTTTGGCCGCCATATTGGATCGTGTTTCAAATACGTAAAGCTTTATTTCTCCCTAAAAAAAGAAGTATTTGCTCTTATTTGTTAACATTAGATAGTTCAATGCATAATCTATTATGAATGCAAATTTGAAGTTTATTGTATAAAAACCTTAGCAGATATTTGGTATTTAAAATTGATGACGTCATCAATAATAGTGTGAATTTTTTTAAAACTGATTTTTGTCACTTTTACTATATATCATCTCAAAGCCCCTAAAATGATGAAGAAAAACATACCGCCAAATGCTTTCTATCATTTTCATAAGTACTTTTAATCTTTGTTCCAAAATTTAAATTGTTGGACTTAGTCGTTTTCAGGTGTACTATTGGACTTTCTCACATATGCCGAGGAAAAATGACGCATTATAGAGCAAAACCGATAACATATATCAATGTAAACACATAATATGCATAAATAAAACTAGTTTCAACGATCAACAAACTGAAAACACTGGCTCTATCAGTAATAAACGAACATTTAGATTTGATGACGTCACACATATTTAAAAGCCCTATAACTTTAAAACTGTTAAGCCGAATGAAACAAAATTCCACAGCTGAGATGCACTAATTACAGTTTATCAGTCAACGTCTTCCGTAAATTAAATCTTTAAAATTTAACAAATGTTTTCTTTGAGGTCCGCGCTTTTTCTTTTGGTTATTATAGGAAATCTTGCATTCAAAACGTAATAACTTAAAACTACTTTGCAAAATAAAACGAAAATATAAATCTAAGAAGGGCCTGTAAGAGAATATTTGCCGGCATCTTCCGTAAGTTCAATCTTTGAAAGAAAAAAATGTTTTCTTTGACGTCCGCGCTTTTTCATGTTTCGCGCCTACTGTAAACATACAGGTCTAAGCACACACAATTCTCGAAATCTCCTTCCACCAGCCTAGCCTGGTATCAAATCACATCCAAAATCGTTTCCAGCCATAAATTCAACCAATTTCCTTTCAAGAAAAAACATAGAAACGCCCAGAAAATCAATAAAATGGAGTGCAGGAAAAAAAGAAAAGAAGATACACGGAATACTTATGGCACTACTTATGGCACTTCTTGTGTCCCAAGGAAAAACCGGGGTTGATGAATCTGTGTAGAGAGTCCTTCCTTATCGGAAAACAAGTTTAAGCTTTGAATATATTGCTTTCGTAGGGTTTTTGTTTTTTTTATTATTATTAGATTCAAAGTGTAAACTTTGAATCTATTGTTTTCGTTGTGTTTATTATTAGATTCAAAGTGTAAACTTTGAATCTATTGTTTTCGTTGTGTTTATTATTATTAGATTCAAAGTGTAAACTTTGAATCTATTGTTTTCGTTGTGTTTATTAGATTCAAAGTGTAAACTTTGAATCTATTGTTTTCGTCGTGTTTATTATTATTATTATTATTATTATTTTTTTTCTCCTTGCCCCGATGTTGAAAGCCTATTTCTTGAAAACTACAAATCGCAACACTTAAAAATTTCAGATTTCTCGACAGATTTTCAATCAATCTTGCATGCGCCCATTTTTTATGTTTTGCTAGGGCTACGCTCGCGGCCATCTTGGCACCGCACTAAACCTTCAAAGGTCTTCTTCTCCAAAAGCACTCAATGAATTCACTTCAAATTTAATACATAGGTAGGACTTACTTCAGCGCATTCTGATTGAAACTTTCAACTACCTCAGTGGAAAACTCTATAAGCTCGCTTTTGGTCGAAATTTTGACGTCATCACTTAAATTTTCAAAAGTAAATAACTAAAAAACTATTTAACTTAAAGTAACAAAACTTTCTACTTCTATGGATTGCATCAATCTGACTAATTTTCTGAAATTGTAAAATTCAAGTCAAGTCACGTGACCATGACGTCATCTTAAAATGTTAAAATCGGTAAAATTGCTAATTTCGCAAATAGTATAGATAGGAAGAAAAATTGACTTTAGTTACTTTTATTGTATATCATCTGAAAGTCCTTGAAAGCGCCATATATTTTCTATGGTTGTTATAAGCATTTTTAATCTTTGTTCAAAAATTTAAATTCTTGGACTTAGTCGTTTTCAGGCATATTATAAGGCTTTCTGGTATATGCCGAGGAAAATTGACATGATATAGGGCAAAACTGATATCATATTTCAGTGTAAACACATAATATGCATAAATAAAACTAGTTTCAACGATCATCAAATTGAAAATACTAATTTTATAAGCAATAAACTAACTTTTAGATTTGATGACGTCACCTATTCTTAAAAGCCATTTAACTTTAAAACCGTTAAGCCGAATGAAACAAAATTCCACAGCTGAGATGTACTAGTTACAGTTTATCAGTCAACATCTTCCGTAAATTAAATCTTTAAAATTTAACAAATGTTTTCTTTGAGGTCCGCGCTTTTTCTTTTGGTTATTATAGGAAATCTTGCATTCAAAACGCAATAACTTAAAACTACTTTGCAAAATAAAACAAAAATATAAATCTAAGAAGGGCCTGTAAGAGAATATTTGCCGGCATCGTCCGTAAATTCAATCTTTGAAAGAAAAAAAATGTTTTCTTTGACGTCCGCGCTTTTTCATGTTGCGCGCCTACTGTAAACATACAGGTCTAAGCACACACACTACTCAAAATCTCCTTCCACCTAACCTGGTCTCATATCACATCCAAAATTGTTTCCAGCCTTAAATTCAACCAATTTCCTTTCAAGAAAACCATACAAATGCCCAGAAAATCAATCCGACGGTGGGCAGGAAAAAAGAGAAAAGAAGATACACGGAATATTTATGGCACTTCTTTTGCCGGATGTGATGATACCGTGTAGTGATCTCTTATCCGAAAACAAGCGTAAGCCTTCAATCCACTTATTTCTGTATAAAAGGCTCCACAGGTTCTATACAAAGTACAGCTTGGGAGGTATACTAGCTAGGGTTAAACCATAATAGGTTAGTAGCCCAAAATACACTGATACTGAATTTCATATTAGCTTGAAACGAATTTCTTCATTTGTTCTGATTAGTGTATTTCATCCTATTTTTCTTAAAGGGCGCGGTTAACGAACGTTCACACACACGGCCGCTAGTCAGGTCTTTAGCCAGGGTGTGATATTCAAAGGAAACAGCGTAAAGCTGATGTTTGTTCAGAGCCAGATGTCCATTTTGGCAATAAGTGTTGGGATGCCGATATTAAATTTATAATTTTGAGAAACATCTAATAAAAATCTCCCTCATAATTGCATAAAATGTTTCATATCCATACTGACTAATCCATCTGTATTTTTTTAAAATAGGCTAAGTAACCTCAAAGTGACATTAGCTGCCAAAATTAGGACTTTTTCATACATTCAGATTGTCAAGATAAAAAGGGAATTTGCATCTTATCGAAATACTAAACCAGCCACACTGAATGAAACTTATTAAATTAGTGAATACATTAGATTCACTCGAAGATACCGCTGTTTGTTTTGAAACTGACTGTCAGCCGGTCATTTTGCGTCGTAAGTACTACGCTATATGACTGATCTGTCCCATTCAGTTTCGCCCGTCGGTCCCCTCTCTGCCCCAGGGAGCGCACCAGGACTACTTTGTTATGTCCTTGTTCATTTACCCGGTATTTCTTATTGATTCTTAAATCTTATTTTCATCGAATGACTGAACTTGACTTGAATAAGCCGGCGCTGCTGTTGTATTCCCAGTTTATAAGTAATCCATATATGAAGATCGGCACGCCCCCTGATAATGCCTATCTTAGCCGGGGTACAGGTGTTTGTTTTGGGGTCTTTGATATTTCTAAACAATTACTTAAAGTGGCATGAGCTGCCAAAATTCACACTTTTTTCATAATTTCTGATCGTCACGACAGTTAAAGGCTTTGAAAGCCACCGAAAACCTAAATGATTGGTGTTGGAATGAGGAAAATCCATACAGTAAGTGGCATGTACGAACCGAAAACGTGTTCGAAAAGTAAACAAAAATTTAAATAACCTGGACGACCATTCATTCAGTTGAAGCCAAAGTTAGTTCAAAACAATACGTTATCGTACATTTTCGAGACTAGAAGCACTAAAAATCTTCTGAATTATACGTCTTCAGAAAAATAGACAATAATTTCAACACTCTGTTTTTACGTCCAAATTCAGAGTGCAACGTGCAATTCAGAGGGTGATGTTAACGAAAAACTCTTTATCTGTACTGTTTGCAAAAATAACCATTAATTTTGAAATTTTGTTTTAACTGAAAAATATTTTTAAAAAGTCGGCAGTTCTTGCCACTTTAAACCCAACTCGTCCTTAATTGAAATGTCGAGCGCAGTTGAATATTCAGTCCAAAGATACAAAAATCATATCATATTCCAGCACAACAACATAATATGCATTAAAGAAACTAGTTTAAAATATCAAGAAATTGAAAATATTGGCTCTATTAGTAATAAACTAACGATTAGATTTGATAATTTCACACATTTCTTAAAAACCTTATAACCTGAAATCTACTCAGCAGAATGATAGAAACTTTGCAGTTGAGAAGTACTTGTTACAGTGTATTTGTCAACGTGTTTCGACAAGTCAATTTTTAATATGGGAAAATGCTTTCTTTCAGGTCCGCGCTTTTTCTTTTCTGGTGTTTATATTAAAAAATGTACTTATTCGTCACTTAAATTACTTTTCGTAAAAACTTCAAGTAATGTACGGATCTATTCGACTTCACACTTTGAATCGCAATTGCTTCAGCAATTTCTAGTTATTAGATTCAAAGTGTAAACTTTGAATCTATTGTTTTCGTTGTGTTTATTATTATTATTATTATTATTATTATTATTTTTTTTTTTTCTTGCGTCGATGTTGAGACCTTATTCCTCGAAAACCAGAAATCGCAACTTTATCAAACTACAGATTCGTCGACAAAACTTCCATGGATTAGGCATGCGCATATTTCTATTGTTTCTCTAGGGCTACGTTCGCGGCCATCTTGGCACCGCACTAAACCTTCAAAGGTCTTCTTCTCCAAAACCACTCAATGGATTGACTTTAAATTTAATACATAGGTCGGAATTACTTTAGCGCATCTCGGTTGCAACTTTCAAGTACTTCAGTTGAAAACTCTAGAAGCTCGCTATTGGTCGAAATTTTGACGTCATCACTTCAATATTCAAAAGTCAATAACTAAAAAACTATTGAAGTTAACGTAACAAAACTTTCTACATCTATAGATTGTATCCATCTGATTAATATCCTAAATTTGTCAAATCCAAATCAAGGTCACGTGACCATGACATCATTTTAAATTTTTAAAATCTATAAAAATGCTAATTTCGCCAATAATATAGATAGAGAGAAACGGTTTTCAAATTTAAAGAGACAAGGAAATTTGTTAATCACAAAATGGCAACGGTTTTTTGATTGGACAAATAGTTTGGCCGCCATATTGGATCGTGTTTCAAAGACGTAAAGCTTTACTTCTCCCTAAAAAAAGAAGTATTTGCTCTTATTTGGTAACATCAGACAGTTCAATGCATAATCTATTATGAATGCAAATTTGAAGTTTATTGTATAAAAACCATAGGAGATATTTGGTATTTAAAATTGATGACGTCATCAATAATAGTGTGAATTTTTCTAAAACTGATTTTTGTTACTTTTATTATATGTGATCTGAAAGCCCTTGAAAAGACGAAGAAAAACATACCGCCAAATGCTTTCTATCATTTTCATAAGTACTTTTAATCTTTGTTCCAAAATTTAAATTGTTGGACTTGGTCGTTTTCAGGTGTACTATTGGACTTTCTCACATATGCCGAGGAAAAATGACGCATTATAGAGCAAAACCGATAACATATATCAGTGTAAACAAATAATATGCATAAATAAAACTAGTTTCAACGATCAACAAACTGAAAACACTGGCTCAATAAGTAATAAACGAAGATTTGGATTTTATGACGTCACACATATTTAAAAGCCTTATAACTTAAAAACCGTTTACCCGAATGAATTCAAACTTAACAGCTAAGATGTACTTGATACAGTTTATCAGTCAACGTCTTCCGTAAATAAAATCTTAAAAATTTAGAGAATGTTTTCTATCAGGTCCGCGCTTTTTCCTTTGATGATTATAGAAAATCCTGTATTCAGAACGCAATAACTTAACAACTGTTTAGCCGATTGAATCAAAATTTCTCAGGTAAGATGTAATAGATACAATTTATCTGTCAACGTTTTCCGTAAATTGAATCTTTAAAATTTAGAAAATGTTTTCTTTCACGTCCGCGCTTTTTCGTTTGGTGATTAACGAAAATCCTGTATTCAAAACGGTATAAATTAAACACTAAATAGCCAATTGAATCGAAATTTCACAGCGATGATGCAGTAGATACAGTTCATCAGCCAACGTCTTCCGTTAATTTAATCTTTAAAATTTAAGGAATTTTTCTTTCACTTCCGCGCTTTTTCTTTTGGCGATTAACGAAAAACATGTACATCTTTCCGGCGCTTTAATTACTTTTCGGAAAAAAAGTCAAGGAGTATGTGAAACTCTTATCTGTTCGGATTCACACTTTGAATCGCAATTGCTTCAGCAATTTCTAGTTATTATTATTATTATTTTTTTTTTTTTTCTTGCGTCGATGTTGAGACCTTATTCCTCGAAAACCAGAAATCGCAACTTTATCAAACTACAGATTCGTCGACAAAACTTCCATGGATTAGGCATGCGCATATTTCTATTGTTTCTCTAGGGCTACGTTCGCGGCCATCTTGGCACCGCACTAAACCTTCAAAGGTCTTCTTCTCCAAAACCACCTAATGGATTGACTTTAAATTTAATACATAGGTAGGAATTACTTTAGCGCATCTCGATTGCAACTTTCAAGTTCTTCAGTTGAAAACTCTAGAAGCTCGCTATTGGTCGAAATTTTGACGTCATCACTTAAATTTTCAAAAGTCAATAACTAAAAAACTATTGAACTTAACGTAACAAAACTTTCTACATCTATAGATTGCATCAATCTGACTAATATTCTAAAGTTGTCAAATCCAAATCAAAGTCACGTGACCATGACGTCATTTTAAATTTTTAAAATCTATAAAAATGCTAATTTCGCCAATAATATAGATAGAGAGAAACGGATTTCAAATTCAGAGAGACAATGAAATTTGTTAGTCACAAAATGTCAACGGTTTTTTGATTGGACGAATAGTTTGGCCGCCATATTGGATCGTGTTTCAAATACGTAAAGCTTTATTTCTCCCTATAAAAAGAAGTATTTGCTCTTATTTGGTAACATTAGATAGTTCAATGCATAATCTATTATGAATGCAAATTTGAAGTTTATTGTATAAAAACCTTAGGAGATATTTGGTATTTAAAATTGATGACGTCATCAATAATAGTGTGAATTTTTCTAAAACTGATTTTTGTCACTTTTACTATATATCATCTCAAAGCCCCTAAAATGATGAAGAAAAACATACCGCCAAATGCTTTCTATCATTTTCATAAGTACTTTTAATCTTTGTTCCAAAATTTAAATTGTTGGACTTAGTCGTTTTCAGGTGTACTATTGGACTTTCTCACATATGCCGAGGAAAAATGACGCATTATAGAGCAAAACCGATAACATATATCAGTGTAAACACATAATATGCATAAATAAAACTAGTTTTAACTATCAACAAACTGAAAACACTGGCTCTATCAGTAATAAACGAACATTTAGAGTTTATGACGTCACACATATTTAAAAGCCTTATAACTTAAAAACTGTTTACCCGAATGAATTCAAACTAAACAGCTAGGATGTACTTTATACAGTTTATCAGTCAACGTCTTCCGTAAATTAAATCTTTAAAATTTAGAAAATGTTTTCTTTCAGGTCCGCGCTTTTTCCTTTAATGATAATAGAAAATCCTGTATTCAGAACGCAATAACTTAAAAACTCTTTAGCCGAATGAATCAAAATTTCTCAGGTAAGATGTAATAGATGCAATTTATCTGTCAACGTCTTCCGTAAATTAAATTTTCAAAATTTAAAGAATGTCTTCTTTCACGTCCGCGCTTTTTCGTTTGGTGATTAACGAAAATCCTGTATTCAAAATGGTATAACTTAAAAACTGATTAGCCAAATGAATCGAAACTTCACAGCAGAGATGCAGTAGATACAGTTTATCAACCAACGTCTTCCGTGAATTAAATCTTTAAAATTTAAAGAATTTTTCTTTCACGTCCGCGCTTTTTCTTTTGCCGATTAACGAAAAACATGTACATCTTTTCGGCGCTTTAATTACTTTTCGGAAAAAAGTCAAGGAGTATGTGAAACTCTTATCTGTTCGGATTCACACTTTGAATCGCAATTGCTTCAGCAATTTCTAGTTATTATTATTTTTTTTTTTCTTGCGTCGATGTTGAGACCTTATTCCTCGAAAACCAGAAATCGCAACTTTATCAAACTACAGATTCGTCGATAAAATTTCCATGGATTATGCATGCGCATATTTCTATTGTTTCTCTAGGGCTACGTTCGCGGCCATCTTGGCACCCTACTAAACCTTCAAAGGTCTTCTTCTCCAAAACCACTCAATGGATTGACTTTAAATTTAATACATAGGTCGGAATTACTTAAGCGCATCTCGATTGCAACTTTCAAGTACTTCAGTTGAAAACTCTAGAAGCTCGCTATTGGTCGAAATTTTGACGTCATCACTTCAATTTTCAAAAGTCAATAACTAAAAAACTATTGAAGTTAACATAACAAAACTTTCTACATCTATAGATTGTATCCATCTGACTAATATTCTAAAGTTGTCAAATCCAAATCAAGATCACGTGACCATGACATCATTTTAAATTTTTAAAATCTATAAAAATGCTAATTTCGCCAAAAATATACATAGATAGAAACGGTTTTCAAATTCAGAGAGACAAGGAAATTTGTTAGTCACAAAATGTCAACGGTTTTTTGATTGGACGAATAGTTTGGCCGCCATATTGGATCGTGTTTCAAATACGTAAAGCTTTATTTCTCCCAAAAAAAAGAAGTATTTGCTCTTATTTGGTAACATTAGATAGTTCAATGCATAATCTATTATGAATGCAAATTTGAAGTTTATTGTATAAAAACCTTAGGAGATATTTGGTATTTAAAATTGATGACGTCATCAATAATAGTGTGAATTTTTCTAAAACTGATTTTTGTCACTTTTACTATATATCATCTCAAAGCCCCTAAAATGATGAAGAAAAACATACCGCCAAATGCTTTCTATCACTATCATAAGTACTTTTAATCTTTGTTCCAAAATTTAAATTGTTGGACTTAGTCGTTTTCAGGTGTACTATTGGACTTTCTCACATATGCCGAGGAAAAATGACGCATTATAGAGCAAAACCGATAACATATATCAGTGTAAACACATAATATGCATAAATAAAACTAGTTTCAACGATCAACAAACTGAAAACACTGGCTCTATCAGTAATAAACGAACTTTTAGAGTTTATGACGTCACACATATTTAAAAGCCTTATAACTTAAAAACTGTTTACCCGAATGAATTCAAACTAAACAGCTAGGATGTACTTGATACAGTTTATCAGTCAACGTCTTCCGTAAATAAAATCTTAAAAATTTAGAAAATGTTTTCTTTCAGGTCCGCGCTTTTTCCTTTGATGATTATAGAAAATCCTGTATTCAGAACGCAATAACTTAAAAACTGTTTAGCCGAATGAATCAAAGTTTCTCAGGTGAGATGTAATAGATACAATTTATCTGTCAACGTCTTCCGTAAATTGAATCTTTAAAATTTAGAAAATGTTTTCTTTCACGTCCGCGCTTTTTCGTTTGGTGATTAACGAAAATCCTGTATTCAAAACGGTATAACTTACAAACTAAATAGCCAATTGAATCGAAATTTCACAGCGATGATGCAGTAGATACAGTTTATCAGCCAACGTCTTCCGGTTATTTAATCTTTAAAATCTAAGGAATTTTTCTTTCACGTCCGCGCTTTTTCTTTTGGCGATTAACAAAAAATATGTACATCTTTTCGGCGCTTTAATTACTTTTCGGAAAAAAAGTCAGGGAGTATGTGAAACTCTTATCTGTTCGGATTCACACTTTGAATTGCAATTGCTTCAGCAATTTCTAGTTATTATTACTTTTTTTTTCTTGCGTCGATGTTGAGACCTTATTCCTCGAAAACCAGAAATCGCAACTTTATCAAACTACAGATTCGTCGACAAAACTTCCATGGATTATGCATGCGCATATTTCTATTGTTTCTCTAGGGCTACGTTTGCGGCCATCTTGGCACCGCACTAAACCTTCAAAGGTCTTCTTCTCCAAAACCACTCAATGGATTGACTTTAAATTTAATACATAGGTCGGAATTACTTCAGCGCATCTTGATTGCAACTTTCAAGTACTTCAGTTGAAAACTCCAGAAGCTCGCTATTGGTCGAAATTTTGACGTCATCACTTAAATTTTCAAAAGTCAATAACTAAAAAACTATTAAAGTTAACGTAACAAAACTTTCTACATCTATAGATTACATCAATCTGACTAATATTCTAAAGTTGTCGAATCCAAATCAAAGTCACGTGACCATGACATCATTTTAAATTTTTTAAATCTATAAAAATGCTTATTTCGCCAATAATATAGATAGAGAGAAACGGATTTCAAATTTAAAGAGACAAGGAAATTTGTTCATCACAAAATGTCAACGGTTTTTTGATTGGACGAATGGTTTGGCCGCCATATTGGATTGTGTTCGAAATACATAAAGCTTTACTTCTCCCTAAAAAAAGAAGTATTTGCTCTTATTTTGTAACATTAGATAGTTCAATACATAATCTATAAAGAATGTAAATTTGAGGTTTATCGTATAAAAACCTTAGGAGATATTTGGCATTTAAAATTGATGACGTCATTAATAATGGTGTGAATTTTTCTAAAACCGATTTTTGTTACTTTTATTATATATCATCTCAAAGCCCCTAAAATGACGAAGAAAAACATACCGCCAAATGCTTTCTATCATTTTCATAAGTACTTTTAATGTTTGTTCCAAAATTTAAATTGTTGGACTTAGTCGTTTTCAGGTGTACTATTGGACTTTCTCATATATGCCGAGGAAAAATGAAGCATTATAGAGCAAAACCGAGAACATATATCAGTGTAAACACATAATATGCATAAATAAAACTAGTTTCAACGATTAAGAAATTGAACACACTGGATCTATAAGTAATAAACGAACATTTAGATGTCATGACGTCACACATATTTAAAAGCCTTATAACTTAAAAACTGTTTAGCCAAATGAATTCGAATTTAACAGCTAAGATGTACGTGATACAGTTTATCAGTCAACGTCTTCCGTAAATTAGATCTTTAAAATTTAGAAAATGTTTTCTTGCAGGTCCGCGCTTTTTCCTTTGATGATTATAGAAAATCCAGTATTCAGAACGCAATAACTTAAAAACTCTTTAGCCGAATGAATCAAAATTTCTCCCACTGCTGGGCCACTGCTTATAGTGTGGCCGGTTCAATCTGAAACACATGTAATGTTTTTCACAGCGCAGCTGCAGCGCGGCTCAAAGCTCATAGTGGGGCCTCGGCCTAAGGCCGAGGCCACACCACGAGCCGCGCTTTGGAGAAGCTTTGGCCAAGCTGTAGCCGAGCTACGAGCGACAAGCTTTGGGTGGCCACACCACGAGCTGTAACAATAAGCTGTCAGCTAGCGGCCAGCTAGCTAAAAGCTCATAAAAGCTGGTATGGCCACATTGTAAGCGGTTATAGCTTGATAGGCTGCTAGCGTACAGCTAGCTCGAACATGTATCTCATATCCTATTCATACAGATAAGTTTAAATAAGATGTAAAACTAATTACATGACGATATCATGGTTACTTGAACTGGTGCCAAATTATCGTTGAAGGATTGTCAATTTTTGTGTGGCTAATGATGTTGTAAACCGACAAATACTTCTGATCAACATGTTTGCATGGAAGAATGGTCCTAGCGGTGCAATTTTTTGCCTATGCCAAATTATCGTTGAAGGATTGTCAATTTTTGTGTGGCTAATGATGTTGTAAACCGACAAATACTTCTGATCAACATGTTTGCATGGAAGAATGGTACTAGCGGTGCAATTTTTTGCCTATGTCTGTTCTACTATTTTAATTTGTAGCAACGCTAATTAAGATTGAAATTGAAATAAAAAAATAGTGGTAAAGTCAGTAGCCTGTGCGAACCGAAGACGTGTGATAATAACGTACAAAATTCAAATAGTCGGGATAATTTAAAATCGTATGAGCTGCCCAAATTCGGACTTTTTGTCATAAATTCCGATTGCCAAGAGAATTCCAACGTTTGTTAAAACTTGAAAATTAAAGGATTGACGTTGGTATGAACAGTATTGGTAAAGTCAGTAACACGAACGAACCGATGAAGAGTACAAATGACTGACAAAATTAAAACAGCCGGGGTGTATGAGTACATTTTGGTATTTGTCGTTCCTTATAAAACTACCTAAACACACATCTGCAAGATTGGCATCAACGGATTGCCTCTATCTTAAACTTTTTGATAAAAATAACAAAATAACGCATAAATCTGTTTCTACGAAATTTTCTCCATAGCTCATGCCTCGATAAATATATTTTTCTTCATAGTAAAATTGTATATTTGGAATAATTGTGTCGCCTTTGACACCCAAAGGATTGTCCCTTCTTGTTATTCAATCCCAGGGCTTCATACTTTTTCTCAATGGAGACTGGTTGAATTTAAAACTGCATGAATACTATTTAGGAAGTATAATAAGGCAAGGTTAGGTGCAGGGTGGAGATCTAAAAAAAATATGGGATTCGGTCTGTTGACAAAAGACCGATACATGTAAGATGTTTTTGTCTGGGGGGACAAAATTTGTCCAGTGATCAAATTCTGTTCGAGACCCCCACAACGGCAGCGGAAAGCATGAGTTGATTGATGTTTTAGGTACCCCCGATCTTCCTATGGCAACGAGTTCATGTTCAAGGGCTAGCAAATGAAAATCGAGTCAGAATTTATTTATTGGATTGAGCCACATTTGAACCCATTTACCGATCGATGTAAGGCATCATAAAATGTCACCTCAAACAACTAACAACAGGAAGCCACGAAATATAATTGAAGACAATAGAATAATTCAATGTCGATCCGAACTTGTACCTGTCTACATACATAACATATATACAAGCTGCAGTTTGCAGGAACAAGAAAGTTATTCTATCATGAATAATTCTAGTGCTTTGATTAATAAATTAATAACATTTCACTCCAAAATACGATGATTAAAACATTTCTTGAAGCCGATCGTAGCAATCCAAACCCCCCACCCACCTATGGTCTTTCTGATTGAAGAAAGGCACCTTGGTTCGTTCGCAAATATTCGTGAATTATCGTTGCTTTCCGCCAGATTTCTAAAAATAACCTTTAAAAGTACGGCTCCAGCTTTGAGCGGCGATAAATGTAGGGAAGTCAAGCGCCGCTCAATGCTCGCCTGCTGCTAGCACCCACTGCTAGGCTACTGCCCACAGTATGGCCGGTTCAGTGTAAATCTATACAAAGTTTTTCACGGCGCGGCTACAGCGCGGCTACGGCGCGGCTCAACGCTCATAGTGTGGCCTCGGCCTAAGGATGGCCTACTTTTGCAGATGAAAAAGTAGAGTGTATTTGTGCTCAGTTGACTTGAAATTTGAAGGATTTTAAACGGCTATTTACATGATCATTATTTAAGTGGATTACCTCAATTTTCAAAACTTAAAGATCCGTTAGTGGTTACCTCACTTTTCAAAACAAAGATCTGTTACCATTACTGTTAGTGGTAAATAAATTTAGGCGCTTGACACACTAAGTTAACTGCGGTACGGACCAGTCCAAAGTCAGAAATCATATTCAGAAGATTTTGCCTGTGCCCGTGTGTTTTAGTGTTCAAAAATGTATATATAGTAAAACTATTAAAGTATTAGTACGGAGGCCTATTGCATTAATATTATTATGATTATATATATATACTTTTAGTAATAGTATTATTAGTGCCATGGATTTTCTGACAGTGATTTTTACTTTTTAGTCTTTAACAGAATTTTGCACAAGTTGAAACTTAGTTTTTAAAGGAAAGATTCAGTTGGTTGTCTCCTGAATGTAATCATTTCCATCCCAGACAAAAAAAGGTTCTCACCTGGAGATTTGACGGTTAATTTCTGTGCAAATAATTTTAGTTAAAGCAATTATGATGGTGCACACTTCATTTTTTTAACATAAACAGAACAACATTTCAAATGGAAGTTCCTGCTGGCGTGAAATTCAGATAACAGCCAAAAAACACAGAAAGTACCAAATTTCAAAGCATGGCACTAATCTGTATATATGGCCTTACATATGCTCATAGGGGACATAATTATCCTATATTTTTACTGCATTTCTTCTATGAATTAAGGCTATGTGGGATGGTTGCCAGTTACCAGCGGAAGGTCGTGGGTTTCCTCCGAGCATAGAGCCCGGTTTCCTCCCACAATAAAACTGGCAAACACCAAACAATCAATCAATCTATGAATTAAGGAATTCTTATTGAAAATGACAATTACGACCCATGCGGAAATTAGTTTCGACCCATGCAGAAATCATTTTATACCCATGCAGAAATTTCCGCATGGGTGGAAACTCATTTCTGCATGGGTGGAGAATAATTTCCGCATGGGTGAAACTAATTTCCGTAAGGGTGTAAAATAATTTCCGTATGGGTGGTAAATAATTTTCACATGGGTGGAAATAATATATGCATGGGTGAAAACTTATTTCCGCATGGGTGAAAACTAATTTCTGCTGGGGTTAATTTTGTAATATTCCTCACAGACAGCAACATTGTTGAAAACGTAACCACCTTGCTTGGCTGCTATTGTTGGTAGCCGAGAAATCTGAGCTCTGCCAAATTTTTTTTTTTCGTATTCGTCATAGGGTGATTCACATTACCAGCCAAATATAAAATAAGTCGCCCTTTACACTGAAAATCCGGGCTAATATTGTTGGCACACATACTCTTGTCTGTGGAAGTGTATTAAATAGGGCAAGGCCACAGAAGAGTTTATAAGAGTTAATTTGGAGATACTAACTCCTAATTTTATTAACTCCGAGTAACTCTGAATTATAAGCAATATTTAATACGTTTATCATTCAATTTTTTGTAAAGCCTGGCTTTCTTTATGGCTTTCTTTACTCTCTCATCAAGCTGAGTTACATTAAAGGGGCATGAGCTGCCAAAATGTTGATATTTTGACGTTGATACAGAATGTTTAAATTATCGGCTATTTTTCCTAAGACGTATAATTCAGAAGCTTTTTAGTGCGCCTAGTCTCGGGAATCTACGTTAAAGTATTGTTTTGAGCTAACTTTTGCTTAGAATGAATGAATGGTCGTCCCGGTTATTTAAATTTTGTTTACTTTTCGAACACGTTTTCGGCTCGTACAGGCCACATACTGTATGGATTTTTTTCATTCCAACGCCAATCATTGAGTTTTTCGATGGCCTGTAAAGCCTCTTACTGTCGGGACGATCAGAAATTATGAATAAAGTGTGAATTTCGGCAGCTCATGCCACTTTAACAAACAATTCTTACAGTAGTAATACTTTAAATTATAAAGACAATTTCTTTTTTCTCTTTACCACAAAAAAATTGGTCCTGTTCATCAATTTTAACGAATTATTGCCTGTAATTCCTGATAACGGATAACTCAATCCTAAATAACGGAATTCTAATTTTTTTATAACAGGTTAATATATTGTAATCGGTACATACGAATTAAAATCTGTTTTAACAAATTAAAATAATCTGTTTTAACAAATTAAAATAATCTGTTTTAACAAATTCAGATAATCTGTTTTAACAAATTAAAATAATCTGTTTTAACAAATTAAAATAATCTGTAAAAATAAATTATAAATCCGTAAAAACAAATACCTCTTTCGTAATAACAAATTAATAATCCGTAATACTGAATTACTTCTTGCGCAGTAAAAAATGACTTAAGCCATAATAACACATAACTTAATCAAAAGTAACAGATTATAAATCTGAAATAACAAAGTATTAATCCGTGATAAAAGTTAAAAACGAATTACTTTATCCATATTAACGAATTATTTATTAATATATAATAACATATTGTTAATCCATAATAACAAATGATTAATCTGTAATTACAAATTACTTATTCCGTAATAACAAATCATTTATTCCGTAATAAGAAATTAATTATCCCCAATAAGGAATCACTTATTCTGTAATAAAAAATTATTCATCTGTAATAACAAGTTTTTCTGCAAATAACTCAATCCGCAATAACAGATTAATATATCGCAATTAGTAAATACGAAATAAAACCTGTTTTAACGAATTAAAATAATCGGTTTTAACAAATTAAAATAATCTGTTTTAACGAATAAAATTAATCTGTTTTAACGAATTGAAATAATCTGTTTTAACGAATTGAAATAATCTGTTTTGACGAATTGAAATAATCTGTTTTAACGAATTGAAATAATCTGTTTTGACGAATTGAAATAATCTGTTTTAACACTTTAAAATAAACTGTTTTAACAAATTAAAATAAACTGTTTTAACAAATTAAAATAATCCGTTATAATAAATTATTACTGCGTAAAACAAATTACCTCTTCCGTGATAATAAATTATTATTCTGTAATAACAAATCACTTATTCCATAATAACAAATTAATTATGCGGAATAACGAATCACGTATTCTGTAATGACAAATTATTCATTTGTAATAACAAGTTATTAACGCATAATTAGTCTAAAATACTTATATCCGTGGACTAAGTAATTTGTTATAGGCCTAACACATTAAATAATTCTTTATAACGGATGGATTGAATAATTTCTTACAACGGATTAAATAATTCGCTTGCTGTTATATAATTTCTTTAACCAAATTTCAAATTTTCGACTTTACCCAACAAAGCAACATTGCAAGTGCAACAATATCTTGCCCTTTCTGGTTTAGTTTTACTTAATTCTTTTATGTTACTATTACACTTTGTAATATTAATAATCATATCTTAGTTATTTTAGGTCTACAACAAATAGTACATTTATGTAATAAACAAACAATGCAGAGTAAGAACGGTTTTTTATTTACTTTTCGCTAATATTGATAATAAGCAAAAACAGGGTTTTCAGTGCAGCTACCAAACACTCAAACCGATGTCAGTTCGATAGGTTTTGAGTGACGTCACCATTTTCTAATGCAAGCCACTACGTCACCCAGCTGAGTGACAGGGTAATGTGCAAGGTGTCTATTTATAGTGCTTGACCTAGTTTACTCCAGCCGCCAGGAACTAACTTCAACCGGGTGTGATGAGAGCCGGCCCGAAAAAAAAGAGGCAAATTTGTTTGTCAAGAATACCCCGAAAGGATTTGGTTAAGAGTTAAATCAAATCACGATCAATTTGAACTACTACTACATTGAGTTTGAGAAAAAAAAAGAAAAAAAAATTAAAAATTCTAAATTTTTTGAAAATTACTGGACCTAAAGTAAATTGTACATGAAAATGGTGCAATTTAACTTGTCCCTAAATGATGGCGAACTGAATTCTTTGAGTTTGGAAACTTTCCATTTGTCAGTTCCGCAACGGCCGAAAAGTGTGTCACCAGTGAAGACGTATTATTGTGTTGTATTGGTGAGGGTCCAATTATCGTGACTTGCAATCACTGCGGAAAAATAGCAGAGCCCGTGCATTTCAGACTAAATTCAATATTGTGGCAGTATGTTTGGAAAACAACGCTTAATTGTGGTCTTTGGATTGCTTTTGATATCCAGTAGACAAAACGACACGTTCATTTCAAATACGCATTAGGCTAAAGCACGAGTTGGTCTTGAAATTTTATGTTTGGATGCGCTAAATGGTCTTTCACATCGTAGTCAGCGTTTATAGAATCAGGCAAATCACTGGAAAAACAACCTACGCGGACCAATGTAGTAATACTAATAGGCCTATTAAAAGTATTATAAGCTACCACACAGCGGCGGTACGGCTAAGCCTTCGAACAAACATTCACCAGTCCTACAGGCGGAACTCTACGAGAGATTATTAATATTACATAGGCCTACGTACACCTCCAATCTTTATCAGTTAAATACTAATACTACATGTACATAAATAAAATTGACACTTCACCCTTGAACAAAAACGCGGAATTCAGAAAAATGACGCGGACAGCCATTTAAAAAAACATGATTTTCCGCGTTTCCGCGGAAGTCTCACACCCCTGAATGTGTTCACTACAAAAAATATACCATTGCCCACAAGGATTATACCATTGTATTGTTTTTATTTCAAGGTCAATCCTCATATGAAGGTATAAATGATGCATTTCGTTATTGCCTGTTTTCCGTCTCATTCAAGTTCACTTCACCCATATGGACGGGTTTAATTCATTTCAGCTGGTTACTTCATAAGTATCATGTGATCAAACTATTAATATGAATACCTGTAGTTAACCGTATTCTTTTTTTCTAAAGCCTCTGTATGGAAGAGGTGAGGGTTCGAATCAATCTAATAATTGAGATTGTGGTATACAAATAAGTCAAATATGCAACAGAGATGATATATCTCACAAACTTGCGGCATCGCGGTTCCTAGCCGGGAAATCTGGGCTCTGCCGAATTTTTTTTTTCTCCATATAAAATCAGCCCTCTAGACCGAAATTCCGGCCTACGCGGTTCCTTGTTTTTTTCGGAAAATCCATAATTGTTAAAACAGCTAAAGATAAAGTCGCGTAAGTTGCGAAAATTCTGACTTTTTCATAAATTCCGATTGTAAAAAGAAGTTGGGCGTATGATTGGGATTGGGATGAACAATTTGCTAACACTATTTCAATAAAATGCTCATTTTTTTGGGCAGCTCATTTCACTTTGAGAAATTAAAGTGGTTTTACCCATCAATCTGATTAGTTTTATAAAACAATGTGCAGTCGGTTTCCGTTGTAATCATACTTTGCTACACTCTGATATGCCAAATTCAGTGAAGTTGACCACCTGGCTGAAATTTACAGTTCATTCTCTCACGGCTGGGTCACATGTCTCTCGGTTCCTTGATTTTGGGGTGGAATCCATAATTGTTAAAGCTTGACAGCTAAAGATAAAGCCGCATAATTTCTGACTTTTTCATAAGTTCCGATTGTAAAAAGAAGTTGGGCGTTTGATGCTCCCCAATAAAATCAAGCTAATGACATATGAAACAGAAGCTGTGTGCTAATAACGGACCAAATTCAAGTAGCGGGATGTATGGGTACATTTTAGGTTTTTTTTTTTTTACAAACAATACATGAACGTACATATACATCTCCAAGATTGTAATCCACTTTTACGTTGTATTTCTTGATAAAAATTACGAACAATTTGCTAATACTGGCTGACATGTACATTTCATTCTCTCCTGGGTGGCTCACACGTCTGTCATTTCGGAAATGTACGGTGGCTGTTAAAAGCCAGGCTTTTCATTTCTAAATTTGAATTTCCCCTTACATTTAATATATCGGATGGTAAAAAGTGGCCCCATTTGATCACTACGAATAACTAAAAAACTGTTAAGATAAAATTAGGAGCCAGTTTCTGTCAACTGGCTAGATTTCCAGCGAGATGTTTGGACAGACTAAAGCACAAAGGAACAAGAGTTTCGGGAAACCCAAAATACGCCCGGAAAGGCACAGTAACTGCGGCCATACCAAAACAAATCCTTCCATATTTATTTGAATTTAATTTTCAAAATTCAGAGGAAGGAAGTTGAAGCTTGGTAAATGGTGATGTAATGTCAACAAAATGAAATGTTACCACTAAAACCTTTAAAATCCATCTGTATCAAATTTTTAAAATGGGCTATATGGATCAAAGATCATTAACAAGATTTGTAATCGGTACAAGTCATCAATTCTCGCTGCTGTTAAATCGTGATGTAAAACGTTGCTTGTTGTCAATATAGTTTGGACTAAAATGTTTCAATTTTTTAGAAGAGTAGTTTATAATTTACTAATCATACTTAAACAAATGCAATTAATTGGCAATTTTGCAGCTCACACCAATTCAAGTAGATTTGAAAATTTTTCTCATAATATAATTTTTCTATATTATTTGGCTACAAAAAAACCAGTTGAGCATGGCATGGCTCAAACATTAATACAAAGCCTACATTTAATTTCGGAGGCCATGTGGTATAGAGGACCATAAAACTGTCAACACTTGTAGTGATAAGAGACTTAGAGCTTTAGAGTATGTTTAAATAGAGTATGTAAATAGAACAAGGCTGGGTTACTTATCTCTTTGTCTGTAGATAAAACTTTAATCCTTATATGTATTTTTCATTTGATTAAAACGTTATATATTGATTTAAGAATAGTTTTAATCAATTTAGAAACATTATTGCACTTTGAAAAAATCCCTTTTTGATGAGAATTGGAAAAGTAGAAGCCATTTTATAATTTAAAGATTATTTTCATGAAAATGAAAGTAAGAATAAAAGGGAATGTACATAATCCAATAATTTGCAATAGTTGATATCATAAACAATTTGTTTACACACTGTCTGTTAATATGGTATGTAACATGAAAGATTTGAAAACATTGGATCATATTTGTTAAAGTTATTGAGAGAAAATGTAAATATTACATAACCCAATATGGCTGCCATATTACGCAATGTATGATGTCAAAAATAGTTCGCGACACACCTTCCACCCATAAGGTATATACTCAGAAAAAATTGTGCAGATGGAATCAAAACTTTGGAAGTTATGGAGCAAAAGGGAATATTACATAATCCAATATAACTCCCATATTATGTAACCAGTGATGTTAAAAATAGTTTGCGACACACCTTCTACCCATAAGGTATATACTTAGAAAAAATTGTGCAGACGGAATCAAAACTTCAGAAGTTATGGAGCGGAAGGGAAAGCGGACAGCCGGACTTCCGGAGATGATACCATAATACAGCCTGCTTTTCAAGCCGGGCGTATAAAAAGGGAAACGTGAAGTAGACATTGACGTAGACTTTACACAGGCTGACCTATTTGTCGGCTTTTATGTAGGAAGAAACTCGGCTCTTTGTCAGCTCTATGCTACGTTTATATACGTAGATATAGGATTTTTCTTGAATTGGAAGAGGTCCATTTAGTCAGTACGTCAATAACTGCTCAGTCTGCAATGTAATGCTATATAGGATTTGAATAAGGTATAATTGCTTAATTACTTGCAGCCTGTGAACTTTTGTCAATATTACAGTCATTTGTTTGATCTGTGAAATCTTCTATTCGACAAACAGTTTATCAGTGTGTTTCAGGATTTTATCCTTTTATATTCGAGATAATCGCATCGATACTGCTATTCGTACAAGTGAACTATGTGAGATCTCGGTCTACAGTTTTCTATCTCAAAACTATTAGTACATAACGTTGGTAAAAGTACGTAATTTTGATATATGCTACTCTATTTTTAATATAAATAAAAAATCTGTCAATAAAATCTGCTGGCCTTGTGTTACCAAATTACACTTGTTTCAGGTCTTGTTTTTAGTTTACTGTCGCACATTTATTGGCAAGCTTTTTGTGTCCCTCTAAACAAATCCTCTGTCTGTATTTCTCATATAGAGTCCGTCACATAATTCTGTACCAAAGAACTTGCTTACACGGCTCAAACCATTAGAGTGCGTGTTTGTGCATGCTCAGGCTCAGAGTTTGCTTATACGTTGCGGGTACATAACAAAAATAATCTCCTTTTCTCATATAAGAAGGATTTTGTCTTTAAAATGATAATTTATGCATTTATTAATCTCAAGTGTTCCCTTTGACCGAGCCAAATGTAAGGCCATCGATCTATCGCACTATAGCCATCGCTCTATCGCCATCACTCCGCCATCATCGCTGATAAGCAGGTACCAAATACTGATTGAAATAGAATTTAATAATACATAATTTTTATTGACCTTTTTGGAATTATTTGTTCACCGTGCAGTTGTGACATACCGTACTTCCCACAGCCGTTTACCTTATATGACCAACTGGCTGGGCCGTTGATATAGTGTCGCCCTAGATTTAAGTCAGTGAAATATACTGAGACGCAATGGAAACGCACCATCGATTTTGATTAAGTGTGCTGGTGAGGCATTAATCTTCTGAAATCTGATTGTCGGCATGTTTGTAGGACGGTCAATTACCAATGCACAAAAACAACAACAACTCACAGAGAATTTAAGAACTTTAATTGAAGTGACACGTGAACACAAGGGGTACAAACTGCCGATGGCGTTTAGTCAGTATTGGTCCAACATACGGCCGTCTGGCATGAAGTCCTGCTAAGCGTATTCGACGATGTACTGATGTTCCCATGCCTCCCCCTCTCAGCAGCAGCAACACGGGTAGCTGACAATGTGCGGTCCTGTATGTGCTGTCGTACAATGTGTCGATCTTGTTGATGCGTTGTCACACGTTCCCGTCCCTGTCTTGTTCGATCCCTGGTTGACCCCGTATGCTGGAAAAGTTGAGCCAGTCTCACGATGGTCGAATGATGACATCCAAACCTTCGGGCAGTTGCTCTGCTGGGCAAACCTTCCTGGATTAGGGATCTAGTTTTAGTGCCATATAATCCTCATGTTTGCCTTGTTATAACCCGCAAAGACGAGAACGCTGATTTAATGCATTGAAACTTACTTAGCAGGAGAAATTTAGTTACAGTAATCACTGTATATAACAAAGTTGATATCTCGTTATATTGATTTACTCTCCCGTTATTAGCCCGCCATCATTCTGATTGAGGGCTATTCAAATCGCTTTTCCGTGGTCCGTCCGTTAACTTTTTGCTTGTTACCTTTATTCCAAGAAAACTACCTGTCCAATCTTAATCAAACTTAACATACATCATCACCCTACGGTCTAGTTGTGCACCGTACGTTTTCATCTCATTTGCATATTCAATATGGCCACCAGGGGGCGATATTGCTTTTTTTGTGTTACCTTTATGCCAAGAAAACTGCTTGTCCGATTTTCACCAAACTTGGCTCACATTATGTCCATATAGTCCAGTTGTGCATCATACATTTTCATTTCATTTGCATATTCAATATGGCCACCAGGGGGCGATCTTGTTTTTCTTTGTTACCTTTATTCCAAGAAAACTACCTGTCCAATCTTAATCAAACTTAGCATACATCATCTCACCCGATGGTCTAGTTGTGCACCGTACATTTTCATCTCATTTGCATATTCAATATGGCCGCCAGGGGGCGATGTTGTTATCTTTTTTACGTTTATTGCAAGAAAACATTCGCTTGTTACCTTTATTCCAAGAAAACTATCAGTCCAATCTTAATCAAACTCAACATACATCACCCTATGGTCTAGTCGTGCACCGTACATTTTCATCTCATTTGCATATTCAATATGGCTGCCAGGGGGCGATATTGCTTTTTTGTGTTACCTTTATGCCAAGAAAACTGCTTGTCCGATTTTCACCAAACTTGGCTCACATTATGTCCATATAGTCCAGTTGTGCATCATACATTTTCATTTCATTTGCATATTCAATATGGCCACCAGGGGGCGATGTTGTTTTTCTTTGTTACCTTTATTCCAAGAAAACTACCTGTCCAATCTAAATAAAACTTAGCTTACATCATCACCCTATGGTCTAGTTGTGCACCGTACATTTTCATCTCATTTGCATATAAAATATGGCCGCCAGGAGGCGATGTTGCTTTTCTTTATTACGTTTATTGCAAAAAAATTTCGCTTGTTACCTTTATTCCAAGAAAATTATCAGTCCAATCTTAATCAAACTTAGCATACATCATCTCACCCGATGGTCTAGTTGTGCACCGTACATTTTCATCTCATTTGCATATTCAATATGGCTGCCAGGGGGGCGATATAATTTTTTTTGTTACTTTTTTCCAAGAAAACTACCAGTCCGATTTTCACAAAACTTGGCTCACATTATCTCCCTATAGCCCTGTTGTGTATTGTGCATTTTCATCTCATTTGCGTATTCAATATGGCTGCAAGAGGACAATATTGTTTATTTGTTATTTTTATTCCAAGAAAACTACTGGTCTGATTTTGACCAAACTTGGCCCACATTATCTCCCTATGATGTAGTTGTGCACCCTACATTTCCATCTCATTTGCTTATTAAATATGGCCGCCAGGAAGCAATGTTGTTTTTTAACCAAATTTGAAAAGGTAACTTATTATCATTATTCCAAGAAAACTACTGACCTGATCTTAACCAAACATGGCACACACAACCCCTCCTCAAGTTCAAGCTGTGCACCGTACATTATCATTTCATTAGCATATTGAAGATGGCTACCAGGGGGCAATGTTGTTTTCAACCAAAATGTCAAGGGGAGCTTACTTTGTAATTCACAATTTAATTTTCCTCAACAATAGTTATCTCCCTGGAATAAGATTTTTTTATGTAGGCCCCAATTCCTATATCCAGTTATTAACAATAAATATGAATAGATGAACGCGGGCATTAAGATCCCTTTAAGGGATCTCTTGTTTATATAGTTAACGTATCTTGTTATTCAGTTTATACATATCTCGTTATATCTTCTTATGTCTCTCGTACTATGAATTTACTTATGTTAGAATCCTTACATTATATATATTGGATTTTTCATTTTCTTGAAAGGCTTCATTCAAGGCTTCCATAAATGTGTGAAGCCTCAAGCTCTTAGGTTAAGGTGTAAATTTCACTTCTTGTCAAACAAACCAAATGAAACTTACAGATTAGAAAGCTTTCAGTGATTGAAAGTAATATTCGGAATTAACAGTCATCAAAAATATCTGTACTTTACATAGTAAAGGTCATATAAAGACACAACCAGTGAACTATGATTTACTTTCCTACCAGATTTCTCTTATACAGTAGGCCCTACTGGCAGTTACATAATTTCAACTGTTCGCATTGTCATAAATAAATACAGGTAACTCTTAGCTCTCAAACACGTTATAGCCATCAACAATGCCTCCCTAAAATAAAACGGCTAGACTGCGAGGCGAGGCTGCGAGATCGCGAGGCGAGATTGCGAGGCGAGATTGCGAGATATATCATCTCGCGATCTAGCGCTCTCCCCTCGCGGTCTCACAGTCTCGCTCTGGGCTTTAAAGTGCGAGACTACAAGATCGCGAGATGGCCTCTATCGGCTTCCATACCAAGCAACTCGTTCCACTTTGAAGAAATAGCCCATGATGCACTCTTTATTAAACTTTAAACATGGCTAGTTGCGTCAAATTTAATGACGAGAATAAATTACTCCCCTTAGCCCTTTTGTGATATTCTGTCACTGAGTGCGCTGCAAGTCTGTCACTAACTCTCTTATGGAAACAATGCGGTCTACGTTGTCTAAATCACCGTTTCATACTTCGTCATTCATTTACTGCTGGCCACACTTCATTGTAATATATCATTATGTTTGTATATTGTGTATTGTGGTAAATATCCCTGTTGACATGTTTATATAGGCCACACTTCATTGTAATACATCATTATGTTTGTGCATTGTAGTAAATATCACTGTTGAAGTCTGTATAGGCCAAGTTTCTTACTTTCTTAAAAAGGGGCATATCATTTAGACCATTCTACCCAATCATAAGTTGTTATAAAAAACACAACCCATGATACATGTATTTCATTAAGTAGACGACAGGCGTATTAATATATATATGTATATAATCGTTTGATGTAAAACATAGAATTAATGTAAAAAACGCACATGCTGAATACGTGTCAATATTTCTTAGGGCAATCAGTTTTTTTTTTCTCCAGCTGATAAGTAAAATTTCAGTTAACCGATATGGATTGAGGAGGCTAAATAACACTGGTTTAAGATTGTAAAAAGAATGCAACATCATGTTATGACCTATAGGCCTACTACTTAACTTGATACCTACATGTAGTCATATAGTATTACTTAAATAACATATTTTGACAATAATATAGAGTATTTGAGGAGGACTATTTATCTTACCTGTGTGATAACTTCACCAGACAGGGCTTCTACTTTACAAGGAATGGACTGATCATCATTATTACCACGGCCCAGTTGACCGTTACCATTACATCCCCAGGTAAATACCTAATTGAAGTATAAATGTTGTTAGTGCTGCAGTTTGTATATTCAGAGCTGTGATAACGTATCCGTGTTAATAAGTTAGTTGTCTCCTTATACCATATCGACAATTTTTGTCAAGTAGATAGAAAAACTGAACTAAAAATAGGCATAGAATGCACTTAAAAACTTTTGATTACAAACATTTAATTATATAGAAGACAGTTACAAGTATAATTGAGTTTGGACATGTATGCTGATGTTTAGATACCGATAAAACATAGACCGTCAGAGAAAATGTGCATCTGAACAATAAATGACACAGAGTTATGACAGGAAATATTCCACACACTATTTTGTTTTTTAAATCACGGATTTATGATAACGATATGTGTGATCAAAGAAATAGAATGTATTTTGTCAATTTATTGACTCGCGACTATTTTTCTAAAATCACAGATTGTTATTAGGTTGAAAGCTGTGGTCACATAATTTATATAGAGTAGCCTATAATTAACAGTTTACTACATGGGTACATGAAACATACTTACCTCTCTGTTATCCAGTAAAGCTACAGAATGAAGACAACCACATGCAATTGATATAGCACGCCTGGTACCTGAAACATTACAACAAACATGGTTAGAATAGATTATTTATCACAAATAACAAAATCAAATGGTGTGAGTCTCCTCATACCAGGAATAATTGAAATACTAAATTGAAATACACAGAATAATTCCATGTTTATATAAGATGAGTATTAATTATGACAACTATACATTATTTCATTTTAATTTAATTCCTGATGCGTTTACGGCGAATACTGCAATTTGATTGGCTAATCTGCTTTCGTTCATAATCCGATGAAATAGAGCTCCGGACTATTTTTACAACGATATATGCCTACGTGAATAACCGACAAAACAACAATAGTCCTACTGCTATTTATTGAAACGGAGAAAGCAATTAATTTGAAAATATGTTGATTTAATACCTGCTTATATTTAATTTCATTTCGATCAGATTTCAAAGAAATAAAGAACAACTTGTTATGTCACCTAACGAAAACGTTTCCACTCATGTCAGCACAGTGCACTGATAGACTCAACGCTATGACGCAAGATGACATCATCACGTTGTACAGTCGCTTTGCCTGTGATTGTGACGTCACTTGGCAGAGATCTTTGACATGAAGTGTAGCTTTGCGCGCGTTGGTTTGTTTTGATTTTTGAAAATAAAATATATCACATACTGTGAATAGTTTTTATTGTTTTACTTAGTATATGTGATAGTAATTAAATTATATGGATTGACTTCAATGTTTCTTCGGTTATGGAGTTATCTGCAACATTTCAACACAATTCATTGAATTCTTTGCCATCGACCATTTAATGTACGTTATATAACAGATCAGCTAACAACCACAATTCGCCTTGAAATGTAAACAATATGTCCAATGTTTCGTTGGCTTGTCAACTTGTTTTCAATAACCGGGATGAACGTATAAATTCACAATAGTCCCATGTTACATGTAACTTAACATTCAAGTTTGGTGTCATCAAATACTTTTAATTTGCAGTTCTTTGGAAAACTCGTGTTGTATTATATGTGATTGTATGGTATCAACAGCATCATATCGTTATTTGACCTCTCGGGCTAAATTCCAGTTAACCTGGTATGATGTTCATTTGTTTAAGGACTGTAAGAATCTTTTATCTTATATCATTAACCAATGCTGGATTCTCGCTGTGCACTAGCAAAACGAAAACGGTAACATTATTTTGCGTTGTTCTGTAACCATACTATATTTATTTAAGATATTACTAAAGAGTCAATAAAACATGTACATGGAATGTAAATATTGTATTTTTATATTAGAAATATCAGGATTTCCTGTTTAGAAAGAGCACAGGTTTTATAGACATTAGCCATTGATTCGTGACTCTTTTGAGTAATTATTTTACCTTGATCGATACAGAAAATGATTCGGCACAATTGATTATTTGCTTACTTTTCCAAGTCAGCTGAATCAGGTGATAAACTTTAGAGTGGACGACAATACAGAAGTCTCTGATCCATATAGTTTGATTTAAGTGCCATACTGGTGGTAAGTTCTAAAATTGAATGGGATAAAGTTCAAAATACTGAATTTAAAAACTTATTACTAAGTCAGCCTGATCAAATTGATAAAATAATAAATGTTTTTTTTTTCAGAATAATGTTCATATAACATTTGACTAATGTTCTTTATAATTCTGCTTTCAGTGTCTGTGGTAAGACTTTTTAATCCAAAGAGGATAATAAATCTGCTAAATGTAAGACTGGTCCCCCTTAGTTTAACACTGAGTGTATTGTCTCAAAGGAGAAATTTACTGAGACTAAGAAGCTTTTTCGTAGGAATGGTTGAACAGACATTAAATCATTTTGGAAGCTAGATGGGTGTACAATAGTATAAAAAGAAAAGGCTATTGTATAACTCTGGTCAGAGCTATAAGTTAAGGCAAGATTCTGTACAATGGCCAAGCAAACTTTGGAAAACTGTTCAGAAAGCCTTATCAGGTTATGTTTTTTACCCTATATAATATTATCTTTCAAGCTCGTTTGTATTGTGCATCTGTTGATTACCAGGGAGCATTTGATTCAGTCAACCGTGCTGCATTGTAGAATACGTTTATTGGGTTAGGGTGTGGTACTAGAATTACTAGCCCTGTTGAGACTGTATACAAAACTGTAAAGGTATTTTTCCGAGTCTGTGGAGATTTATCCGGCTTCTTTGGTTTAAATGTAGGTTTGAAACAGGGGAAGCCTCTTTCACCGAAAATGTTTTTGTTATTTATTATTTTTCAATTTTGTCAATTTTATTGCAGGAAAAGCTATTTGGCTTTTTACCCTTAAAACCATACAGATACAAGTACTGGTTATGCATTAAAACATAGTTTGCAATTACATAGTTGGTTCCAAGTAATTATACCTTGTAGACCAAGAATAATACTTCTATAGGGTAGAGCCTCTAACAAATATTTTTCTAGAGTTATTACATGTATTTTGTTTTTCGAACAAGGGATCATCTGAACCTGAAACTTATAAATTGACGGCCTTGAAAGGAAGTATGGCTTAAAATATTTACTTAGTATATCCCGTAAGGCGGGACGGCATAATAAAAAGTGATACTCATTTTCGACTATGCCGATGTCACATAGTTGGCATAGACGGTCATTATATGGTACCTTCCTTTCTCAACATTTAGCCCATGATACACACAACGGAAACGACCAACGCTTTTTATACAACTTTCCCTGAGATTTCACACAAAATGAAGATGTTTTGCTTGTACAAAATCGGTAACTAAAAATTTGTATGAAAGAAAACGGATTGAAGTCTGAATACTATCACACCAAGTTTGTATAAAACTATCCTTAATTGTTTGCTTAAACTGCAAGTAATCAACATTTTAACATTTTTCTATGACATGTAATATACCAAGATCATTAATGTTTTAAATATTTGTCAATTTCTTCCGTCAATTATAAATTGATATCAGACTGTTGTCGATAAAGTTGATACATTAAGCTTTTTTTAACGAAACTGATTTTGGACAAAAATTTAACAATCCTTCCTTGAATATGAACAATTAAGGGCAATCTACCATATTCAGAGTAAACAATTATGTCTGGGGTCCCCCTTGGCAAGCCTAATATGTACTTTAAGTACTGAATATGTAACCTTTCGATTTCAGATACATCACACATACCCCACAATTCGCACCCATATAATAAAATAGGCTTAGGGAGCGTAGCCAATAGCGACTATAGATAACTATAGCGACTATAGATAACTATAGCGACTATAGATACATGTAACTATAGCGACTATAGATAACTATAGCGACTATAGTAGTCTATGGCCACTATAGTAGTCTATAGCGACTATAGTAGTCTATAGCAACTTTTCTGGTAAAAGTACTATAGTAACCTATAGTGACTATAAAGTACCATAGTAAACTATTGTAATCCATGGCGACTATAGTAAACTGTGGCAACTATACTAGTGGCATAGTAAACTTTAGTAAACCATGGTGACTGTAATAACATAAACTATAGTGACTGCTGACGGTCTTCAGTTAACATACAAAATAATAAGAAAAAATCTTTAGTTTAAGACAGATAATGCTGTTTATTACATCAAGTACTGTTGAAAAATCTGTACACAAAATATGATAAAACTGACATTTGATATTATTGTACAACACCTTCCTTCTCTTCATTCTCCAAATAACTTTGTAAAAACTTGTGAATGGTTGGGGTTTTTTTTTTTGGGGGGGGGATCCTCTGATTTCTGTTTGGGGTTAGATCGCTGTTTTGAGGCCAGACTGCTTTTATGGTTCTGGGGAGTGTTTGGTGTATGACTCTCTGTGATCAGGATATCGTTCTTCAGTTTATACTACAAGAAAACAAAAGAAATATAAATAAATAACATCAACGGGGAAGGCCTGTGCTTGACTGAACAAGATTAAGCCAATGTATTACATATTGAAACAAATTTTGCACTGTGACCCTAACGTATTATCTTGATTTCAATAATTTACCTCATAGAAATCCACTGTGTGACGTCATCCCAGGCTTTGTTACCTCACTTTGCTTTGAACCTCCGTTGACTATTAATATGGGAATAAATGGAGAAAAAATCTACTCTGCTTTGTAATTTCCAATTTCCTGCAAAAAAAAAGTATGGTAAAGAATATACAGTTTCCAAAATTGTATTAACCCAAGTTAGACTTTTTATCTGTCCTTACAGCCGAAATGTGCTTGTTTTCCAGTCATTGCCATGTTATATTTCACCAACCAGCAGACGACCAAAAGGGACCTTTATATTATACTGTAATACATGTATGTTTGATGCACTAAACCAATGACCTACATGTATAGATTAGGCCCCTATAGTAAAACCGGGAATTCCATGCAAATATTTTGTTTTGCTACCTCATATACTCTTTTTCTTGATAAACAGCATTTGTTAAACCGGTTACCGTTTTGATTTTAAAGTCTACCCTATAACTATAAAAATAATAATAAAGCCTACAGGCATTGATATTTTGCGTTATCCGGGTAATCATAAAAACTTAAATGTTAATCTACCTTTTTCGATTATGTACATGTATCCTAATTTTCAGAAAGACTCTGGTTTCCGGTGAAACGATTCTTCAACTCCTGTAGTAGGGATGTCAATGACGTCATCAGTTTTGATTTTTTTGACATGAAAGTTGATAAACAACTGGATTTGTTCAAGTGATTTCGTAGACAAATACAAGGGATAATTACCACCCCAAATAGATAGTAGCAATAAAACGTATCTTAACTTACCATTAAACCTATACTATTGAACAAAAAGCACGTAATTACCGTGAGATCGAAGTTCTTAAGTTGGCGTGTCTTCATGACAGAATGGAAGTGGCGGCCATATTGGACCCACGTGACAACTTGTATTTTGGCATTTCGGGGGACTTTTAAAAAAAAATATTTATGGAAGAAAAACAATTTTGCGTATCTTTTTGGAATGGTTCGCTTTCATTTTTCAATTTAAGTTGTTTCATTCATAATTCAACAGATATACTCACAAATGCGAAATTTTAGTTTTTTAAGATCCGTACCAAAACGATGACAGCTCTTGAAGCACCCATAGTTGTTTGTCTGAGGCTTCAATATGGGTAAAACTTTAAGTTTCATGGCAAACTTACGCTTTCTTCCTTAAATAAAATCACGGCAAAAGTGATATCGAAAGCGAGGCCGTTGGCAAGATTAATACAGCAAAAGAAGATGGCGGAGCACACACGCGATGCTGACGGTGTTTTTTCGGAAATTTAAACGATTGCATGCATGATTCGGCTTTTTGACTAGTCTGTTCTAACAGGTGGGTTAAATATTTCTTCGGAGCCTGGTTTATAGCGTTAACTTAGCATGGGTTTTGCAAATATTGTCCAATACTTAGTGGCGGAGGCAGGATCATGCCCTCAAGAATGACAGAGAGGGTTGCGACAAGTGAACTCGAATGTCAAAACTCAATTAGCTGGGATGCACTTATAATTGGGACATTTTAATATCGGGGAATATATAATACTAATTTACTATACAAAGATAAAACAGCAATTATATTTGCAACTTATATCCTGCCCCCACACACACACACGCACACAAGCCATTTGCTACAGGGTACTCAGTGATTCAATGTGGGTAGGTTTATGGTTTATTACATGGTTGACTGTTTTTTGTTGATTTAATTTTATTTTATTTTTTTTATAGAATTGTTCTAAGAATCATTTACTTTCGCATGAGTTTATATGAATACGCTTTTTTAAAAAATATTCACATGGTACAGTATTATTTGGTAAATGCTCTTGCCCACTTGTAGTGAACCTCTAAGTATTTGGGGGATTCCCCATATCCACTTTGGTACATTTGGAACTTTTTTGTGACTAAAAAGGAAATCCCCTACTAGTTATTTCCCCCTTCCTCTTTCACCTGTAGGATATTGTTAGAAGCCATCTTGTCCCAGGTAAGAAACTCCTTTGTTTGAAGGGTCACATTTAATCTGGGATTGTGTTTTAATAACATCAGTAGGGGAGCCATCCTTTATTCCATAGCTTCCTGGACTATTCTTGAATACACTAATGTGTCATTTTCAATTTCTCATCTTTCTGATGGGATTATTTCCATGCTTTTCAAACAGGAGGTAATGACCAGACATCTCCAACATGGCTGAAATTTCGGTCAAAATCTGACAACTGTTTTGTCAAGTTTATTATAGCTCTTTGATATTTTTTTACAATTACATTCCACAGAACAATTATTAGGTATGTACTATTTATATTACCCAATATTTTGCAATTCATTATCCATGTTTAAAAAAGTGGTTGACATCCCTACCTGTAGTTGTAGGGTGTCCCATGTTAACTGTAGTATAGGTTGACTCATTTCTGGGAGCCGATTTACTGTACATCGCCTATTGTCATATTTGAAGAGATATGTGTGAGCTCTGAAAATAAGTGTGGTTGTTATACTTGTTAACTACTATAAATGATGCACGAATGTTCATCTTTATCAAAAGACATACTGCCTACTGGGGCAGTTTAATATACAATTACATTTTAAATGCACTTCACCCTTTCACAGGTACGTAGACATGCATATAGATACATACACAACTGAATGATGTGTTTTATTTTGGAAGTGTAGGGCTTACCACTAGGTAGCCGCACTCGTGTGTCTCTAGTCCGCAATATGTTGAGTGGATTGAAGGATAAATTCTGATACGCCCGCACGGGTATTGAAGAAGCCCGTGCGGGCGTATCAGAATTTATCCTTCAATCCACTCAACATATTGCGGACTAGTGTGTCTCTATCTTGGTTTACTTACTAAAAAGGGCTTATTATTCGGAGTTACTCCAAATTATTAGTATCTCCGAATTAAGTGCTCTAAATCTAATTCAGAGTTAGTACAGCCAACTGTAACTTGTAAGTCCTAATTTTCTAATTGTATGGAATATAGAAGTTAGAACTGGTCCATCACTTCCAAGGTTAACAATTTTTGCTACAGCTGATTTTTACTTGTTTTGTTCTTCAAATAAATAAGTTTGATGTACCATAAATTTGTTGTATTCATAAAACCACTATTTCACCTTTTAATTTTGGAAACTAATAAGTATCGTAATATGAATAAATGTAGTTTTGAAATGGAATACCGAAAAGGCACATTCTTTTTGGTGTAAACATAAGCTGTACGTGACATACCAGTTCTATACTCGCACCAAACAAATATTCATACGGTAAATAAAAATTCAAAACCTACCCAGACTGTCAGTGTCACAGTCAGCCTGTTTCCCAGTTTGGTGTTTGCTTTTCTTCAGCCGACATTACAACATCCAACCAGACCCACGTCGGTTGACTCCAAATTCAATGTTCGGGATCTGTAAGCCCCTACTTCTGAGGTAACTCCCAACTTCGAACCATTTCACCAGTCATGTGTACAAATGGTGCTGGACAGGTTGATCAGAAAACACACCAGAATGCAATCCTAACTTGTTCTCAATCGTAATATAAGCACGGGTACGATTCTCGTTGACAGAGTCCCAGTGAAAAAGATGGCGGTTGACACGTACGACCGTAATACTTGACCTCGTAATCATAATACCCGGATGTCTGGGAAACAATGTCGATCAGTCCGAATCTTACAGCTACTTTAATCTTTTCATTTGGTGGAAGTGACAAATACAAAGACGTGGACTTCTTCTTAGGAGAAATAAACTGCTTGTTTTATTGCAATGCTGACTATTCCAGATGGGGAAGTGTTAAAAAGTTGTAAAGCCGTATACATTTACGGCCAGTCCACATGTCGACTAAATACGGTAGCCTACTTTGTTGACGTGTTGTCATAACTCATGCTATATCGGCACAGAAGTCGTTAAATAAACTAACTATAAGTAGTTTCAAACACTTATCAATGAAAACGCTACGCCTGTCAACGAAAACTTTATAACCCTACTCATACAACTTGAAAATCTTTAAAGTCAGCCCTAAAATTTTATAACACCTCAAAGCAAGCTTTGCACTCAGCTGTGACTGTCCTTCTGTCAGCCCAGCCACACCCCCTCCCCTCTCAGTCTCACAGCCTACATAGTTGAACTTGAAGTCCTTGTTATTCGACTGGATTAGGCCCTACTTCAATAAAGTAGGCTAATTGAAAAACAAATTTGAGCCATTTGCACCAAGACTTCATAGTAGAAATACAGATTTTGAATGAATTTTTATAAAGATTTAAGAAATTAAAGACATACTTAAAAAATCTTTTCTTTATGTAATATAACTTATTGCATAGTAGATGGCCACCTGTACTTTTGGGCAGGCAAATAAGATATGTTCGGCTTGTAAATAATCCCATCAATTATAAAAGGGGCCTAAGACTGAAAAACATTAATTTCAAACATAGGCCTACATATTGTGGGTCGCTTGAAACGGAAATTTACATGAAACGCAGGATGGGAGATTTGTGTCAAGGAATTAAAACAGGCATGATTCTGGAGGCCCAGAAAAAAAAACTGACTTTCTTGTAAGACTCGTCCGCGTCCTGTATCAGCCAGGCTATGCTTTCATCAAGTTAGAAAAAAAAAGAATAAAATGTCCTCTTATATCAATATAATTGATATTTACTTTTTTTCTTTACTTTTCTTAACTGATTCTGACATTCAAGAAGTGTTTTATTTTTTGAATAAAACGAATTTAAAGAACTTGAAATCTGGATTTGTGATAATAAAAAAAACACTGAAGTCAGTAGAAAAAACTGATTTGGCTCTTTAAAAAACCTGAAAAAAACCTGAGAAGAATCATGCCAGTTAAAAATATAAATTTGTACTGGTGGTTAAAGAAAATAACTCTTCATAATCACTGTGTAGTCAGAGCCCTTACTATCAAAACCATGACAAATGAGAACATTATAACTACATCTTGTCCTCATTACAATCCGTTCAAACCACATTATCGCATATGACGGAATTCTTGTAAAAAGAGATCGGTAATAAGTCCTATATTGAGTGAGAACATAGTATTTAGATACTCTTAATAGTACGTTCGTTTAAAATAGATAAAATATAGAGTGCAATATTTGGAGAAGTTTATTTCATTTTAATATAGATATATACAATAGTGAGCCGTCTACAGTTTACCATACTTTACTACAGTTTGACTATAAACTTGTACTATGACAGTTACCTACAATTTACTACAGCACCGTGCAGCTCATTTCAGTTTGAGTACCGGTATATAATTAGCATGATTCTCCATAGTAATCTATTATAGTGATCTATAGTTTACCATACTTGACTATTAACTTATGTATCATACTTATAATTTACTAAAGCACATAGCAATTTACCACTGTTTACTTCAGTTTGGCTATATAATGACCATAATTCTCGATTGTACCTACCTATAATATACTACAGCTGTAAAACTATAGTTTACCATACTTACGACACTTTGACTATAAACTTACTGTGTTGTACTATAGTAACCTGTAATTTACCAGAGTAGACTACAGTTATCCCAGTTTACTACAGTTTTACTATAAAGGATCTATCATATACTATAGTAAAAGGTTATGTACTATAGTCAACTATAGCCTGACTACAAAAGTCTACTATACACTAAAGTAAACGATAGTGTACCATAGTATATTATAGTAAGCTATAGTTTACCTCAGTTTTACTATACAAGATCTATGGTATACTATAGTAACAGGCAATGTACTATAGTCCACTAAAGTTTCCTATAGAATTACTACAAAAGTCTATAATACACTACAGTATTCTATAGTATACTATAGTAAACTATAGTTTACCTCATTAGGGTATATGCTTTCGTTATAATGTTTCTACGTGTTTCAGTCAATTCTAATTCTTGATATCATCGAGGAAGTACTCATATATCGAGGAACAACAACAACAATGAACTGTGTTTCTGTCCGCTTCGGTGGTTAAAAGTTGACGTATGCGATCGCCAATTGTTCGCTTAGGCCTACTGTTTAGACTAACACGTTTAATGAATTGTTGTTCTTATTTTATCGTTGTAAATTATTACTCCCCAGAGTTCACTTAAAGAGTATCTGTATGTCATTCATAAATTTTAGATTAAGCTGCTGTCCGGTGAGAACAACTCTGGATTAAGTATTGAGCCGCTTCTTGATAAACACAACCTGTTGAGAAAAACACTAAAGATTATCATTTGATTTTCTGACGTTTAACTTCACATGGGTTATTTGAAAGATTCGGAACATTTACATCAACTTTCTCCTGGATTCCTTCCACTTAAGTTTATCGTAATTGACTCTTGAATTAAATGCTGTGTTATATACTTTCTGGATCGCCAAAACAAGAATTTAAATTCAGACCAAGGCCTAGAAAATCAAATGATAATCTTTAGTGTTTTTCTCAACAGGTTGTGTTTATCAAGAAGCGGCTCAATACTTAATCCAGAGTTGTTCTCACCGGACTAACTTACTCTGCAGGATGTAGTAAGTGAATTTTTCTCGCACCTTTGTCAGCTACAGTCAGCTACAGTCCCAATCATTTGATTTTCTAGGCCAAAGGTGCGAGAAAAATTCACTTACTACATCCTGCAGAGTAAGTTAGTCCGGTGAGAACAACTCTGGATTAAGTATTGAGCCGCTTCTTGATAAACACAACCTGTTGAGAAAAACACTAAAGATTATCATTTGATTTTCTGACGTTTAACTTCACATGGGTTATTTGAAAGATTCGGAACATTTACATCAACTTTCTCCTGGATTCCTTCCACTTAAGTTTATCGTAATTGACTCTTGAATTAAATGCTGTGTTATATACTTTCTGGATCGCCAAATCTGAAAATTTGCCGGCATAAATGATTGGGACTGTAGCTGACAAAGGTGCGAGAAAAATTCACTTACTACATCCTGCAGAGTAAGTTAGTCCGGTGAGAACAACTCTGGATTAAGTATTGAGCCGCTTCTTGATAAACACAACCTGTTGAGAAAAACACTAAAGATTATCATTTGATTTTCTGACGTTTAACTTCACATGGGTTATTTGAAAGATTCGGAACATTTACATCAACTTTCTCCTGGATTCCTTCCACTTAAGTTTATCGTAATTGACTCTTGAATTAAATGCTGTGTTATATACTTTCTGGATCGCCAAAACAAGAATTTAAATTCAGACCAAGGCCTAGGATGAAAAGATGTATACGCTAAAACAGTTGTTATAGAAATACCAGCAGAGATATTTCGTTTACGTCTGTACGTCTCAACAGCAAGATGACGAACGCCTACCATAAAGTCTTGAGTAACCATTCCTGTGCAGTTTGTTTCTACAACAACTATTTAGGTCCGAATACACAAAAAACCCAGATAAATGATAGTGATCATTTAAAGACTAAACGGAAAGAAAATATATATTTTTTATTTTCACATTGTCCTATACACATTGCCAAAAATTCGTTGATTTAAAAAACAAACCAAAAGAAAAACAAGTCTTTGAATGTCAATATAACAAATGTTCACGGTCTGAGCTCAAACTACAGGAGATTGATTGGGGAACAGTAAAGCAAAACCTTAAGATCAACACTATGTTGATATTAGTTATGGTAATTATACATAACCAGCAGCCTTTCTATAACCACCTTTGCTTGATTGGTGCCTTCATTTGTAGAAGAAGCAGGGTCTGGGTAATGCTAAACAATAATCAACCCGTACCAAACAATCAGATGGAGTTAACAGTCGTTGTCGTAATCCACAAACCCACTCTGAAAAGTCCGTCTATTACTATTAGTAAACCGTACGTGTTTCCGACAGATTCTAAATAAACAAACACATACATTAACCATCCGATTCTGATATTATAAGCTACCAAATCTAAAACTTAAAACATATAAAGAAGTTTTCAGCAGAAATGAATTCAAACCATGTCCGTAAAATGAATAATTGTGAGGAACTATATTCTGCAGCGAACTCCACCATGCTAACAATCATGCTGGCGAATACTAGTTTGGGCATTGGTCATCTGAAAATTTGCCGGCATAAATGATTGGGACTGTAGCTGACAAAGGTGCGAGAAAAATTCACTTACTACATCCTGCAGAGTAAGTTAGTCTGTTTTGCATGGGTTGGTGAGTAATGCGACTAAGCTTGACTATAACGCAGCCGTTCACAGCAAGTGTCTGTGGATTACTGCTCGAGAGGAGGCATGTCTCGTTAGCTGACAAAACAAGAGACCAGCTACCAATCGCGAAAAACACAGCGTGGTGCTTTAGTGGGGTGGGGTAAATAGCGAAATCATCGTGAAGCAGACCTCAATTTCACGATTGAAGTGATCACGATAATTGGCTACGCTCCCTTAACCATTTTATCAAACAATTCAAGTTTTACATATATATCGGCATGTAATTTTGTCAAACATTGTTTCAGGGTATAAATCGCTTTCTTTGCCTTTTCGAGAAGATGCTTATAATTTTCTTTGGGGTGTATGTTATATTTAATATTTAATCCTAAATAACAGAACGATTCGACTTGATCTAATGTCTCATTATCATAGGTCCAAACATAATCTCTCTTGTATTTTTTCAGCCAAACACCAACACTTTGGTTTTATCTATATTAACCTTTAACCCCCAAGTATTGCAGTATCTATAAAGCTGATTTAGCAGTGCCTGTAGACCAAGGGCACTTTTTGAGAAAATAACAGCATCATCAGCAAAAAGCAAGGGAAATACCTGTAATTCATTATAGCTTATATCCTGATCTATATCTGTACTGAGATTGTCAGATATATCATTGATAAACATGGAAAACATAATGGGTGACAATGGTTCGCCTTGTTTTAAACCCACATTTTGCTGGAAAAAAATCCTTTATGAACCACTACTCCTTATACAAGCTATACTGAAAAATACACAGATTTAATTGCATTCAATAACTTAGAGCTACATCCTAGTACAATTAATTTATACCATAGAGCAACTCTATTTACTGAATCGAAGGCATTTTGATAGTCCACAAATGCACAGTATAACTTTTGTCTAGTTTGAATTGCATGGATAATAATTTGATATAGTACAAATATACAATCAACTGTGCCTTTACCTTTTCTAAAGCCGAATTGACCATCCTAGATTATGTCATTACTTTCGGCCCAACTACATAATCTTTCATTAGAACCATAGAGTACAGTTTAGCAAAAATACTGATTAATGTTATACCACGATAATTATAGACATTTGTCTTATCACCCATTTTGTGTATTGGTAGGATTATACCTTTGGACCAGCTTTCTGGGTACAGAGAATTCGAATACAAATAGTTAAATATAATTACCAAATAAGGTGAAATAAATTTCTGACCAGCAACAAAAATTTGAGCACAAAGACCATCAAGCCAACAGGATTTGTTTTTGTTCAGTTTTCTTATAGCAGAATTAATTTAATTATATCTAATATCTAATTCAAGGTCTTCTACACTAACAGTTTGGTTAATCTCGGACTGGACATAAACAGGATTTGAATATTGTAAATCATTAAAAGCAGAATTTAGCTCTAAAAAGTGATTATAAAATCATTAATATCAATATTTGGCATATCTGGCTTTCCAGCCACTACTTATTGTTTCCAAAATTTTGAGGGCGAATTCACAGATATATTTTTAAGTATTTTGCTCTGATCGATTGAAAATTTTAATCTAGTTCTTCTTATAATTCGATAATAATTTTTCTCGTTAACAATAATTGATGCTTGTATTGATTGCCATATTTGTTATACAGTCTTGGGATTTTTCTAAATTCCCTCTGAGCAGTTTTACACTCAAGGTTTAACCACTCTACTTTTTTTATTTTTTTTTTTCATACATATATTTGCACAACGGTCTACTTTTTTATTTTCATATGGCAACTGATTGCTAGAGTTATCCCCCTTAATACACACAGTTTTGCCATTAACTTTAAATGCACAATCATATAATAAATCAGCAAATTTTGAAATTGAATCATCTAAGGAATTATTTCCGTTAACTTAATCCATGATTACATTATTTAAAGAATCATTGCAACCATCTAGATGTCTAATGAACTGGTCATTCGATTCATCTGACCAAACTATTTTTGAAATCTTAGATTAGGTTTTTTTTAGTAAACAACACATCAGGTTTGTGCCCAATTGAAAATACGAGTGGTGAATGGTCAGAAAAAAATTCCATCAAACAATTCTGGAGTAGTAAGTAAGTAATCCGTACTACCACCATTACTAGTGTGGAATGTAAACCGACTTGGTCGATCTTCACTTTTACTTCCATTTACTATTTGGAGATCAGTGGTTTTACAAAAACAGTTTTGTACCAAATGAATTACAAATTCACATCAGCTAAACTATCAGTTAGATTGCTTGTCCTAGCGTTGAAATCTCCACAAACAAACAGATCAATTTTAGATTTTTTTGGAAGAATTATATTGTTTTCTAGCGAGTCAAAAAAGTCATGTCCATCAGAAATATCCCCCCGAGAGGATGGGTTATAGATGACACAAAAAACACGGTGATTTAATAAACCAAAATGTTTCTTTTGGGAGTTTCAGCCAGAGAATTCCCCGGTCACTTGAAGGTAGCATTTCAACACCGGTAGCAAGGTGAGTTTTTATGAACAATGTGATACCACCACTCCCCCTGCCGACTCGACTTGTTCTTACAGCTGGTTTGAAGTATCCAGTGTAGCCTTCAATAACTGGAGAAACACTAGGGTCACACCAAGTTTCCGTGAAACACAAAATATCAAATTCCGGAAATATAATTTAAAAATAACTGATCAGACAAATGCATTTTAAGCCCATTAATATTCCAAACACAGAAAGTACAAGCCTTCGGATTACCTGCTTGTCGGTCTCATCCCATGTCTGCATTATTGACTTATCTACAGCTCTGGTACAAATATAGATATTATATACGCGCAGAGCTTAAACCCAGCACATTGCAACATGTATATTTAACATTTTCATACATGATTAAGTGTTTCGAAAACAACAATACTAATTGCTAATTCAGTAATTTCCCTGATGTTGAAAGCAGCTCGCTTTCGAAACGCAATATGATTGTTTGGTGTTTTACGCTGCGCTCAAGATTATTTCACTTACAGCAATAACTGGATATAGGAATTGGGGCCTACATAAAAAATCTTATTACAGGGAGATAACTATTGTTGAGGAAAATTAAATTGTGAATTGCAAAATTAAGCTCCCCTTGAAATTTTGGTTGAAAACAACATTGCCACCTGGAAGCCATCTTCAATATGCTAATGAAATGATAATGTACGGTGCACAGCTAGAACTTAGAGGGATGATGTGTGTCATGTTTGGTTAAGATCAGGTCAGTAGTTTTCTTGGAATAATGATAATAAGTTTCATTTTCAAATTTGGTTAAAAAACAACATTGCTTCCTGGCGGCCATATTTAAAAAGCAAATGAGATGAAAATGTAGGGTGCACAACTAGATCAGAGGGAGATAATGTCGGCCAAGTTTGGTCAAAATCAGACCAGTATTTTCTTGGAATAGAAGTAACGAAAAAACAATATCGCCCTCCTGGCGGCCATATTGAATATGCTAATGAGATCAAAATGAACGGTGCATAACTAGACCATAGGGTGATAATGTATGTTGATTTTGATTAATGTCAGGTAGTTTTCTTGGAACAAAGATAAAGAAAAAAATCATCGCACCCTGGCGGCCATATTGAATATGCAAATGAGATGAAAATGTACAGTACACAACATGGCTATAGGGAGAATATGTGAGCCAAGTTTGGTGAAAATCGGATTGGTAGTTTTCTTGGAAAAAAGTAACAAAAAAAAATATATTGCCCCTGACAGCCATATTGAATATGCAAATGAGATGAAAATGTATGGTGCACAACTAGACCATAGGGTGATGTATGTTCAGTTTGATTAAGATTGGACTGATAGTTTTATTGGAATAAAGGTAACAAGCAAAAGTTTTCTTGCAATAAACGAAAAAAAAAACATCTCCCCCTGGCGGCCATATTGAATATGCAAATGAGATGAAAATGTACGGCGCACAACTACACCATAGGGTGAGATGATGTATGTTAAGTTTGATTAAGATTGGACGGATAGTTTTCTTGGAACAAAGATAAAGAAAAAAAACATCGCCCCCTGGTGGCCATATTGAATATGCAAATGAGATGAAAATGTACAGTACACAACATGGCTATAGGGAGATAATGTGAGCCAAGTTTGGTGAAAATCGGATTGGTAGTTTTCTTGGAAAAAAGTAACAAAAAAAAACATCTCCCCCTGGCGGCCATATTGAATATGCAAATGAGATGAAAATGTACGGTGCACAACTAGACCAAAGGGTGAGATGATGTATGTTAAGTTTGATTAGGATTGGACAGGAAGTTTTCTTGAAATAAAGGTAACAAAAAAAAAACAACATCGCCCCCTGGTGGCCATATTGAATATGCAAATGAGATGAAACTGTAGGATGCACAACTAGATTATATGGAGATAATGTCAGTCAAGTTTGGCGAAAATCAGACTAGTAGTTTCCTTGAAATAAAGGTAACAAAAAAAACAATATCGCCCCCTGGTGGCCATATTGAATATGCAAAATGAGATGAAAATGTACGGTGCACAACTAGACCGTAGGGTGATGATGTACGTTGAGTTTGATTAAGATTGGACTGATAGTTTTCTTGGAATAAAGGTAACAAGCGAAAGTTTTCTTGCAATAAACGTAACAAAGAAAAACAACATCTCCCCCTGGCGGCCATATTGATTATGCAAATGAGATGAAAATGTACGATGCACAACTAGACCACAGGGTGATGATGTATGTTAAGTTTGATTAAGATTTGACATGTAGTTTTCTTGGAATAAAGGTAACTAAGAAGAACAACATCGCCCCCTGGTGGCCATATTGTATATGCAAATGAGATGAAACTGAACGATGCACAACTAGACTATATGGAGATAATGTCAGCCAAGTTTGATGAAAATCGGACTAGTAGTTTCCTTGGAATAAAGGTAACAAAAAAAAACAATATCACCCCCTGCTGGCCATATTGAATATGCAAATGAGATGAAAATGTACGGTGTACAACTAGACCGTAGAGTGATGATGCATGTTGAGTTTGATTAAGATTGGACTAATAGTTTTCTTGGAATAAAGGTAACTACCGAAAGTTTTCTTGCAATAAACATAACAAAGAAAAAAAACATCTCCCCCTGGCGGCCATATTGTTTATGCAAATGAGATGAAAATGTACGGTGCACAACTAGACCATAGGGTGATGATGTATGTTAAGTTTGATAAAGATTGGACAGGTAGTTTTCTTGAAATAAAGGTAACAAAGAAAAAACAACATCGCCCCCTGGCGGCCATATTGAATATGCAAATGAGATGAAAATGTAGGATGCACAACTAGACTATATGGAGATAATGTCAGCCAAGTTTGGTGAAAATCGGACAGGTAGTTTTCTTGGAATAAAGGTAACAAAAAAAAACAATATCGCCCCCTGGTGGCCACATTGAATATGCAAATGAGATGAAAACGTACGGTGCACAACTAGACCATAGGGTGATGTTGTATGTTAAGTTTGGTGAAAATCGGATTGGTAGTTTTCTTGGAAAAAAGTAACAAAAAAAAATATATTGCCCCTGACAGCCATATTGAATATGCAAATGAGATGAAAATGTATGGTGCACAACTAGACCATAGGGTGATGTATGTTCAGTTTGATTAAGATTGGACTGATAGTTTTATTGGAATAAAGGTAACAAGCAAAAGTTTTCTTGCAATAAACGAAAAAAAAAACATCTCCCCCTGGCGGCCATATTGAATATGCAAATGAGATGAAAATGTACGGCGCACAACTACACCATAGGGTGAGATGATGTATGTTAAGTTTGATTAAGATTGGACGGATAGTTTTCTTGGAACAAAGATAAAGAAAAAAAACATCGCCCCCTGGCGGCCATATTGAATATGCAAATGAGATGAAAATGTACAGTACACAACATGGCTATAGGGAGATAATGTGAGCCAAGTTTGGTGAAAATCGGATTGGTAGTTTTCTTGGAAAAAAGTAACAAAAAAAAACATCTCCCCCTGGCGGCCATATTGAATATGCAAATGAGAGGAAAATGTACGGTGCACAACTAGACCAAAGGGTGAGATGATGTATGTTAAGTTTGATTAGGATTGGACAGGAAGTTTTCTTGAAATAAAGGTAACAAAAAAAAAACAACATCGCCCCCTGGTGGCCATATTGAATATGCAAATGAGATGAAACTGTAGGATGCACAACTAGATTATATGGAGATAATGTCAGTCAAGTTTGGCGAAAATCAGACTAGTAGTTTCCTTGAAATAAAGGTAACAAAAAAAACAATATCGCCCCCTGGTGGCCATATTGAATATGCAAAATGAGATGAAAATGTACGGTGCACAACTAGACCGTAGGGTGATGATGTACGTTGAGTTTGATTAAGATTGGACTGATAGTTTTCTTGGAATAAAGGTAACAAGCGAAAGTTTTCTTGCAATAAACGTAACAAAGAAAAACAACATCTCCCCCTGGCGGCCATATTGATTATGCAAATGAGATGAAAATGTACGATGCACAACTAGACCACAGGGTGATGATGTATGTTAAGTTTGATTAAGATTTGACATGTAGTTTTCTTGGAATAAAGGTAACTAAGAAGAACAACATCGCCCCCTGGTGGCCATATTGTATATGCAAATGAGATGAAACTGAACGATGCACAACTAGACTATATGGAGATAATGTCAGCCAAGTTTGATGAAAATCGGACTAGTAGTTTCCTTGGAATAAAGGTAACAAAAAAAAACAATATCACCCCCTGCTGGCCATATTGAATATGCAAATGAGATGAAAATGTACGGTGTACAACTAGACCGTAGAGTGATGATGCATGTTGAGTTTGATTAAGATTGGACTAATAGTTTTCTTGGAATAAAGGTAACTACCGAAAGTTTTCTTGCAATAAACATAACAAAGAAAAAAAACATCTCCCCCTGGCGGCCATATTGTTTATGCAAATGAGATGAAAATGTACGGTGCACAACTAGACCATAGGGTGATGATGTATGTTAAGTTTGATAAAGATTGGACAGGTAGTTTTCTTGAAATAAAGGTAACAAAGAAAAAACAACATCGCCCCCTGGCGGCCATATTGAATATGCAAATGAGATGAAAATGTAGGATGCACAACTAGACTATATGGAGATAATGTCAGCCAAGTTTGGTGAAAATCGGACAGGTAGTTTTCTTGGAATAAAGGTAACAAAAAAAAACAATATCGCCCCCTGGTGGCCACATTGAATATGCAAATGAGATGAAAACGTACGGTGCACAACTAGACCATAGGGTGATGTTGTATGTTAAGTTTGGTGAAAATCGGATTGGTAGTTTTCTTGGAAAAAAGTAACAAAAAAAAATATATTGCCTTTGACAGCCATATTGAATATGCAAATGAGATGAAAATGTATGGTGCACAACTAGACCATAGGGTGATGTATGTTAAGTTTGATTAAGATTGGACGGATAGTTTTCTTGGAACAAAGATAAAGAAAAAAAACATCGCCCCCTGGCGGCCATATTGAATATGCAAATGAGATGAAAATGTACAGTACACAACATGGCTATAGGGAGATAATGTGAGCCAAGTTTGGTGAAAATCGGATTGGTAGTTTTCTTGGAAAAAAGTAACAAAAAAAAACATCTCCCCCTGGCGGCCATATTGAATATGCAAATGAGATGAAAATGTACGGTGCACAACTAGACCAAAGGGTGAGATGATGTATGTTAAGTTTGATTAGGATTGGACAGGAAGTTTTCTTGAAATAAAGGTAACAAAAAAAAAACAACATCGCCCCCTGGTGGCCATATTGAATATGCAAATGAGATGAAACTGTAGGATGCACAACTAGATTATATGGAGATAATGTCAGTCAAGTTTGGCGAAAATCAGACTAGTAGTTTCCTTGAAATAAAGGTAACAAAAAAAACAATATCGCCCCCTGGTGGCCATATTGAATATGCAAAATGAGATGAAAATGTACGGTGCACAACTAGACCGTAGGGTGATGATGTACGTTGAGTTTGATTAAGATTGGACTGATAGTTTTCTTGGAATAAAGGTAACAAGCGAAAGTTTTCTTGCAATAAACGTAACAAAGAAAAACAACATCTCCCCCTGGCGGCCATATTGATTATGCAAATGAGATGAAAATGTACGATGCACAACTAGACCACAGGGTGATGATGTATGTTAAGTTTGATTAAGATTTGACATGTAGTTTTCTTGGAATAAAGGTAACTAAGAAGAACAACATCGCCCCCTGGTGGCCATATTGTATATGCAAATGAGATGAAACTGAACGATGCACAACTAGACTATATGGAGATAATGTCAGCCAAGTTTGATGAAAATCGGACTAGTAGTTTCCTTGGAATAAAGGTAACAAAAAAAAACAATATCACCCCCTGCTGGCCATATTGAATATGCAAATGAGATGAAAATGTACGGTGTACAACTAGACCGTAGAGTGATGATGCATGTTGAGTTTGATTAAGATTGGACTAATAGTTTTCTTGGAATAAAGGTAACTACCGAAAGTTTTCTTGCAATAAACATAACAAAGAAAAAAAACATCTCCCCCTGGCGGCCATATTGTTTATGCAAATGAGATGAAAATGTACGGTGCACAACTAGACCATAGGGTGATGATGTATGTTAAGTTTGATAAAGATTGGACAGGTAGTTTTCTTGAAATAAAGGTAACAAAGAAAAAACAACATCGCCCCCTGGCGGCCATATTGAATATGCAAATGAGATGAAAATGTAGGATGCACAACTAGACTATATGGAGATAATGTCAGCCAAGTTTGGTGAAAATCGGACAGGTAGTTTTCTTGGAATAAAGGTAACAAAAAAAAACAATATCGCCCCCTGGTGGCCACATTGAATATGCAAATGAGATGAAAACGTACGGTGCACAACTAGACCATAGGGTGATGTTGTATGTTAAGTTTGATTAAGATTGGACTGGTAGTTTTCTTGGAATAAAGGTAACAAGCAAAAAGTTAACGGACGGACGACGGACCACGGAAAAGCGATTTGAATACCCCACCATCAGAATGATGGCGGGCTAAAAACTTAATCTTGTATGAAAATTTTAAATATAAATTTTCTAATGGGTTTGGTTTAAGCTCTGCGTGTATAAGACAATCCAACAAGCGAACCATTCCCAACATGGCCTTGTAGCTCAGTCAGTGGAGTGGTGCCACGATAACCCTCAGTCGTGAGTTCAAATATAGATGTGTATTATAATGAGTTCCAAATATTTGTCCTGCTCTTTGCAGATAAAGACGTTTTATTCTCTTAGACGACAGAATGCTTAAAGGTATTGCTAAATAAATTGAATGCATGGATAAGGTCTTACAGTAAACGTAGTGAAAACTAAAGTGTTGGTATTTTCTACCAAAAATGCAATAGAAATAATTATCAATGGTGCTATGAAGATTAGGCTTTAGAAGTGGTAGAGGAATGTTCCTAGATGGGTGTTAAACTAAAATAAATTTATCCTTTAAGGATGATGTTAACTCGTTGGCTTATTTTGTGTTAAAGAGATGTTTCACCAAACTAAATGCTGATATTGTTGCTAAATTATACCTTTTTGACAAAATGATTAAACACATTTTGCTGTATGGGTGTGGATTATCGAGGATGGTTCATCTCAAACCTATTGAGTTGATTCACAAACAATATTTGATAGGCCTGCCGAAAAATGCACTGAATGCCCTGGTATGTGGTGAATTCCAACGAGTCCCATTAGTTGTTGATGTCAAAGCAGGAATTGTCCAATATTAGAAGAAATTTGTAGTCTTATGTACTGAAGAGCGAAGGCTCAAGCTCAAAACAAAATATATTTACGGAGAAAACACATGGTACAGTCATTTCATGCCTAAGCCTCCAGCGCCTCTACTGGCTGGTCGCTCCTCAAGGGAGATCACTCTAATGACATAGTATAGAACACAACAAAATTAGTGAGTAGTAAGGAATGTCTACCATATAAACTATATCATTGTCAACAGATGTCCTATATTAGGTGAAACTAATTATATAACTAAAGTACAAGTATTACGAATTTGTTGATTGATTGATTGATTGATCTTTATTCACCAATAAACGAATTTGTACATGTTTACATGATAATTTTGTACGGCATTGGCGGGATTAAAGCACCGAACGGAGCTTGATCTATCCCAAGTAGAGGTAAATTAAATTAAAAGGCGGATACAAAAAAGGGTTAAAAAGATTAACGCTCATATATACAACATATATACAATATGCATGTGCGTATAAATTTCCTATATGAATAACATTACGTTGATAGTAGATGTTGTAGCAGATGTGCTTTTAATTTTGATTTGAAAAGTGAAGTTGAATTAATGGCTCGAATATTTGTTGGTAGTTTATTCCATTCTCGAGGTCCAGCGGTTTTAAATGAATAATAAGATAGATTGCTTTTATATGTTGGTCTGTTTAAATCGAGTAGTCTTTTGCGGGTTCCATAGTCATGGATTACAGTCTGTTGTAGTAAATAGTCTTTGAAATTAAAAGGAATAAGTTCAGAATGATAGAAGAATTTATGGGCTGTAAGAAGTGTGCGAAAAATATTAAAGTTCCTGTAGGGGCAGAATCTGTAGCTTGTAAAAAAAAGGCTGTGTATGGTCAAGGCGTTTAGACAGAGTTATGGTGCGAATAGCTCTTTTCTGAAGTAGTTGAAGGGGACGAAGATGAGATATGTAAGTGTTTCCCCACAAGACATTGCCATACAACAGGTAAAGGTATATAAGAGAATAATAGAGGATAAAAAGTGTTTTCTTGTTAAGAGAATCTTTAATATTGTTAAGTATCCCTATTTCTTGAGATCTTTTTACAGACGTGGTTAATATGTGTTGTCCAGCTCAATGTATTGTTAAATTGGAAACCAAGGAACTTAAATGTTTGAACTCTTTCGATTACAGTAGTTGATATGGTCAGATCTGGAATGTTGGTAATTTTTCGTTTAGTAAGGGGTCGTATGAGCATAAATTTGGTTTTATTAATATTAAAAGATAAGCGATTTGCGCAGAACCAGGTGTTGGCTTTCTCTAATTCTTCAACGGTGGATTGAATTGCGTCATTGGCATTGTTGGTGGACAGAGTAGTGCTGGTGTCATCTGCAAAGAGTATGAAATTAAGGAGATCAGTAGATTTAGATAAGTCATTGATGTACAAAAGAAATAATATTGGACCCAGAATAGAGCCTTGTGGGACGCCACATTGGACAGGCAAAGAGTTGGAGAGAGTATTGTTGAAGGATGTTTTCTGAGTTCTGTGGGATAGATAGCTATTGAACCAGTTATTTGTGATATTCCTAAAACCGTAATGACTGAGTTTTTCAAGGAGTATGCTGTGGTTTACGGTGTCAAAGGCTTTTGAAAGGTCTAGGAAGGAGTGTAAAGCTTATTTTCCCTAGCATTTATAAGTTTTTTTTATAGTGATGAAGCTGCATGATTTTACGGACGATATTATGGATTGAACATAAACAGGTGTTACATGCGGAAAAGTAAAGTTTCTGTCAACTGGAATTCCGTCTATTTAGGAGGCATTATAAACTGACGACCAAAAGAAACTTTACAGCGTTGTTAACAGCAAAAAATTCTATTTTAACAAAACAATACACGCACGAAATATAATGTATTTGAAGCGCCAATGTTTTTAGGTCACCACTGTCCCAAGTAAAAAAAACATACATTAGCCCTTAGAAAAATCAGAAATGCCCAATTAGGTGCGGGGTCAAAAAATGCTTTTTGGATGGTCAATATGGTTAGGAACAAAAACTTTGTCCAAACGGCAAAAACACTTCATCAATACCGTGTATGGCCACCCCTTGCTTCTATGCATGCAGCAATCCTTCGACGCACAGAAAACGTCAGTCCTCGGATGACGCCACGTGGGATGCGTTGCCATTAGTCTTCTAGGGCATCTGCCATTTCTTGTCGGTTAGTTGGAAGTCGTGGCCGATTTCTTACGCGACGATCCATGACATCCCATAGGGGTTCTATAGGTGACATGTCGGAAATATCGGAGTACGTGCAGGCCATGGCAAGACGTTGACGTTGTTGGCGTCAAGAGTTGCTCCCATAGCGGCCATACCCAAGACCCTCTGGCGTTGTTCTGGAGTAAGCCGTGGCATCACAATAGTGTTTTTCTTTCTCTCTGCAAGTCTGACATTCTGTCGGCCCGGTTTTATACGCATGAGGAATGACCGGTTTGAGCGAGTCATGAGTCACGTGGTTTTGTAACTTTCCTCGTTTCCTCAGCACAGGTTGGTGTAGCCGTACGCGGACCTTGATCCATATATGGAGTATGCTTGTACTATTTTTGTTTATATTGATTTAGTCAGAAATTGCTTCCTACATTTGAAAAAAATCTAATTCTGAGTGGTAAAGTTTCTTTTGGCCGTCAGTGTATTTAAAGAAACTATTAGTACATGTGTATCTGTTACTCAATAGCCTCAAGTAAATTATTTGTAGCCAGGTAGTCTTAATTTAGAAATGTTGATAGGCAAACCATGTATAACTCGTGAATTGTGATGTTTAAGGTATCGTTTGTATACAGGAGAGAAACCTTGAGAGTTTGTTCCTGCAAAAAAGTAAAATAAAACTGAAACCTAATAGTTGGGTGCTCTATCCACAATACATTTTACCAATTGTTGGATGCTATATCCACAATACATTCTACCAATTGTTGGATGCTATATCCACAATACATTCTACCAATTGTTCGATGCTATATCCACAATACATGCTACCAATTGTTGTATGCCCTATCTATAATACTTTTAACAAATTGTTGGATGCTCAGCTGTCCACAATGCCTTTAACAAATTGTTGGATGCTCTATCCACAATACCTTTAACAAATTGTTGGATGCTCTATCCACAATACCTTTAACAAATTGTTGGATGCTTTATCCACAATACCTTTAACAAATTGTTGGATGCTCTGTACACAATACATTCTACCAATTGTTGTATGCTCTATCCGCAATACCTTTAACAAATTGTCAGATGCTCTATCCACAATACATTCTACCAATTGTTGGATGCTCTATCCACAATACATTCTACCAATTGTTGTATGCTCTATCCACAATACATTTTAGCAATTGTTGGATGCTCTATCCACAATACATTCTACCAATTGTTGGATGCTCTATCCACAATACATTCTAGCAATTGTTGTATGCTCTACCCGTAATACATTCTACCAATTGTTATATGCTCTATTCACAATGCATTCTACCAATTGTTGTATGCTCTACCCACAATACCTTTAACAAATTGTTGTATGCTCTATCCACAATACATTCTACCAATTGTTATATGCTCTATCCACAATACATTCTACCAATTATTGTATGCTCTATCCACAATACCTTTAACAAATTGTTGTTTGCTCTATCCACAATACCTTTAACAAATTGTTGGATGCTCTCTCCAAACTGCCTTTTATCTATAGTTAGATGTTCTATTTTCAATACCTCCTACCAATACATGTAGTTGGATGTTCAATTCAGAGTACCTTCTACCAATGACTGTATGCTCTATTTTTTATTTTTATTCCATTTCATTAATTAGTTTTGATAAACATGTTGGTAGATTGTAAACTTAAATTAACAAAATATATTTTTATCAAATGGTACAAAAAAATCTGGCGAGATGAAAACCTCAGGGCGTTTGTTTTATCCTGTTATGCAGGATTAACAATGATATAAAGATAAGCTACAAATCTCTAGAATATGATGCTATGTTTGATCCACTGAACAACTTAACATAATAGAGTATCAGGAAACTCTGTAATATTCATGGTGTAATCTCAGTATTTCCACTTTAATTAAGTCCTCGTTGGGAGAATTATGAGTACATCAAATGACTTCAGTCTGTTCTCAATAAAGGCACACTGTATTTTAATGTACTCATAATTCTCCTGCCGATGACTTAATTAAAGTTGGAATATTGAGATTAAACTATGACGTTCTACATGTATACATGTATATAAGACTAAACAGAGTAAATTAGACTGGCAAACAAAATTAACTCGTTGAATTATATTTTCTTATTTTGCTTTTGGATTTATTTGTTATCTGTCATCGCTATTCATAGATTATATATCATTTAAAAGATACGTTTGCAGACGTGATTTGAAAAGTGATATATTTAGCAATTCTTTCATGTTATGTGGAAGTAAATTTCCAAATTTGTGGTAAAGACGAAGTAAAATGAATAGCTAGACAGATATATAGGACAAAACAAGTTTAGGTCAGGTTTTCTAGTCGAACAACAATGAACTGCAGATAAACGAGTGAATTATATCTGTAATTTTGGGGTAATTTGTATAGGGGATGAACAAAAAGAGGAGCCATTTTCAGTAGATGATATAGATGTAATAAATAAATAGGGTAAATAAATTGTTTATTTCGTTAATGAATGCAAATTTAGTTTATCATTGAGAAACAAGAGATCAGTTGGCGACCACCATCAGAAAGTAAGACTGATTGTAAACGGAGCGCAAATTTGATATGTGAAATTGATTTCTTCAGTTGGTGGCTGGCTGGACAAGAACAAAGTTTCTTTGGTAGAAAGTGGCTGTAATCTGAAAACTCCACACCAAATTTCCCAAATGATTGGTCAATGCCAAAATGGATTTGAGAATCCTATAACTTATTATATATCCTACAAATAATATAACTGAAGAGGATGTTCGATTTCAATTTACTAAGATTGAAATGAAGGATGTTTCGAACTCCTGATAAAGTATATATCTTCCTTCGAAATACATTTGTCCAACATTCGAATCGATACAACCTTGACCGCATCTACATACATGTAGCCTCTTTCATAAAGCATTAGTTTTCATAAAGCAATGAACAATTGTATTGTGTAATATCATACGTCAAAACAAAGTATAAATTTTACAGAATTACAAGAAGCATTGTCGGCTCACACTCTGTAAGTTCTATAAGATCATCTAGCCGCGAGATCATCAAGGTTTTTATTGGACAGAAATGGACTGGTGTCATCATGAAATAATGTCAGATCGAGGATTACTGAAGCAAGGCAAGACAGATATGGGGCGGACATTTTTTCCACCCCTTTATGAACTGGGGTGGCCTTGGCACCTTTTTTAAAGTCGGGAAGTTACCACTTTCAAAAACTAGATTGACATTGTCTGAAGCGGTCTGTATATTTTGATTTTCGGCGTATTGACTTTAGCTTTAGTAACCCATGGTTTGGGGATGCTCTATCTGGCAACATTTCTAGATATTATTGGAAATAAATCATAAATTTTATCAAACTGTTCCTCCCGGGCACTAAAGGCAGAGCTGTTGAGAGACAATTTTGACTATTACTGAAACTATGTTTAATAAATCCGTGTCGTTTGGGGGGGGGGGGAGGTGAACTATTTTTTGGTCCAGTGAATTGCGGAACTGCATGTGATACCGGTAGGTGAATTTTCACTGTCTTGTTGGCCGAAGCTCGGTAAGTTGGGCTAGTTCGGTCGTGTGCAACAATTAAGGACAATTCTCCTAGTGGCACGAAATTGTTGTGTCGAGTTGCGTTACCGGATTAAATAAGCGAACCGCTAAACTGGTGCAGAAACTGACTTTGTGTCAGTGCATACAAAATTCAGACTGGCAAAATCTCGGACAACAACGGATTTTACTATTCTACTTAAAGCTTGAACTTTAGAACTTTGTTAATTGAACTTTGTTGATCTCATTCACAGTAATTATATAAACTAATCAGAATTCTATGTTTATTCGATTTCGCGTTTTGGTTGTCTTTTTCCCAATAAACATTGACGATGAGGAATTTATCGTAACATTTATTTCTATGTATCTAAGCAAAGGCTTATCAGTAATTTTTGTCTTAAACAAAATTTGTATTTCGAGGAGTTATTTTATGCTATGAGACACATTTATTCAGCAATTCCCTTATGAAAATTTACTACAGAAAACTATAGTAAAAAAACTATAGTATTCTATGGTGTTTTTGCGCTTTTACTACAGAAATTTACTATAGTAATCTATAGTTTTCTGTAGTAATCTATAGTCTAACTGTAGTAATCTATAGTCTAACTGTAGTAATCTATAGTCTAACTGTAGTAATCTATAGTCTAACTGTAGTAATCTATAGTCTTACTGTAGTAATCTATAGTCTTACTGTAGTAATCTATAGTCTTACTGTAGTAATCTATAGTCTTACTGTAGTAATCTATAGTCTAACTGTAGTAATCTATAGTCTAACTGTAGTAATCTATAGTCTAACTGTAGTAATCTATAGTCTAACTGTAGTAATCTATAGTCTAACTGTAGTAATCTATAGTCTTACTGTAGTAATCTATAGTCTTACTGTAGTAATATATAGTCTTACTGTAGTAATCTATAGTCTTACTGTAGTAATCTATAGTCTTACTGTAGTAATCTATTGTGCTACATGAGTTATCTATATAGGATTAACTTTATTTCGAAAATATAGATAAATTGAACACTGACAAATATGTTGCGCTCAAACAATGGTGTTTTTATTAATATCAACAGATAAACAATACAGTTATATATTTAGATACATGTTGTAAGACTGGTAATACAACCGGTAAATCTTCCCTTATGTCCGCCGCTCATATTTTTTGCTTTCATTGTTCAGCTTTAATCGCATAGTGGCTTTAATGTCTGATTCTTTCCTGTCCGGAAAAATGAGTTGAGTTTGATCTGGAGAAAACAAGGAGAGATAAAATTAAATATATATAAGATTAATGTAAAGCTATTGGGTTACTGAAAACCGGTTGTCTTAACTATCGTGCTTTTTTAATATAACAACGTTTGTATGTACCTCAAGGTAACTAAGGTAAGAAAAACGAACTTACCAATAATGAATCGAACATCTCTAGGGTCCAAGGCTGGCTTTGGATTTTGATCAGATTTGAGTTTGCTGCTCCGGATACCGGTAACAGAATGCTTAATCATATGTTCCGCTGTAAACATTGCACTAATCATGTCGTTAACAAACTTCTGTGCATTGTCCCTTGAGCAACGACTCACAGCTATATCTGTTATAGGCTGGTACTTAGCTGCCTAAAACAAAAACAAAACAGATTTTTAAAAGCATTGAAGCGTAATAAAAGTCGGTCTTCAGAAACCAAGATTTTTCCTAGATAATTTCAAGGTATTAACATGATTTAAAAACACAATATAAGTGAGAACTATTTAGTTTACTTACTGCATCTAACTGGCTATTTGATCCGGGAGATGGAGGATCTGTTTGTCCATGCAGAGTGGAGGATAGAGAGTGTGGTAATGTCAGAATTGGTGGGGATGAAGCTGGCAATCTATCAAAGTCTGTGGTTTGACTTTCTCCTGGGGTTGACGCTGATTTCAATTCCTCAACATATAATTTAGGGTTGTCAATAACCGAAGGAAGTTCTGGAAAACAATGCATGATACAATTATTACAACAGACTAATGATCATTTCACCTACAATACGGTTGTACCCTCATCCCACTTATTTCGCATCGTTCTGAAGCTATGAAAGTTATGAAATATATAAACCTGTAATCAATCAGTGGGAGTGGAACATTTCTCTCAAATGATAAATTGCAATGGGATTTTCAAAGTTCCACTCCTCCACACAATAACACCCTAATGTTCAACTTACCAGTGTATACCAGCAGTGAAGCTTTCAAAACTTTGTTTTCAGCCTTGGCTTCCTTTAACTCTTCTCTCAGTTGGGCAATTAGGTCATCCTTATCAAGGCAATGCTACAAGCATAAATATTTTTGTTATTTCGTTGTTTAAAAATGAGAAGTTAAAATCTGCTGTAACCAATTAAATCGTGTCTTTCTCTAGCTAAAAAGTTTGTTTCACATGTGAATTGAAAGAAACTGAACTGGTTTGGAAAAAAACACAGCTGAATTTCTAGTTGTATTTATAACCCAGATTTACTGAAATCGCCAGTAGCTTATTGGGTGTATACGAGAATTGAATCTAAGAATTAATAATTAAAAATATGTGTTTCGTAGAATTACTTATATTAATATAACAATATAGTTAGTAATATTTGAAGTGACCTAAATACTCACCAGGCAATCTTCAGTATTTTCCTCCTGAAGGATCTCAACAGTGGGTGTAATCACTGCACGGTGCTGCTGTTTTAGCCGGTTCAGAAGGTTACTGGCCTCTTTCTTTCGCGCATCTTTCAAGGTTTTAGCTGATTTCTTAACTGGTAAGTCGTCTGGCAGATTCTGAAAAAACAACTTTAGCAATTAGCATGTGTTGTCACACCAAAATATTCATTTTAGTATATGTTTTCACTCCAATATATCAATTTTTGTGGACAAAATCAAGGGTGGATGATGCAGGACAGTTTACACATTTGATTTTGTACGCTAAATAACATAAAATGTATCCATTCCGCTATTAAATGCTAACTTACCTCTTCACTGTCTGGGGTTTGTCTTTTCTCCCTATGTCCCCGTCCCAAGGGCCTCATCCTTAAAGAATCTTGACGAAATCTCTTGAAATCTGTGATATCTCTATCGAAAATTTCCTTTAACAGTGTCGTGAGTGTTGCCTTGTCATCTGGAATGAAAAGCAAATGCTTTAGAAATGTAAAATTTATTTGAGTTTGAACGCTCAAAATTATTTTAGCAACGTCTGTATACGGCGGCAAACTCCAGGCACTCTACCGTAGATGTTACGTTAATAACACTTATAATATATTATTTGACAGTGACACGAGTCCCTAACTTGTAGGTTACATTGGATTGTATGTGGCTAAAAGTTAAATACAAAATACTACAGTTGGTACCAATATATTTATAATGCTCTAAATTTCTAAAGTCAAAGCCACAGAGATATAAAGAACAAAATCAAAAGCACACAGCCAGGTAGGTCTGTACAGTTTTCGTTTGATTACTGTTCGTCAATTATTAATAGATTATAATTATACCCAAATATTAAGGCTTTTAGTCAATGTGTGAATAGATTTATGGCAGTGCTGTTTTTTGCTTTCTTGCTTTGTCTCACAACAACAAAAAAATGGGTAAACGTTATGGATTTTAACTGAGGAAATCAAGATGGTATGACACTGTAAGCAGGTAAGAGCTGATCTCCAAAAGCGCCAGAGGTATGGCCGATCGGTGGAAGTTATATCCCTAAAGCCTAATCTATAGCGTAATCTAACGTGACTTTCGCGAAACCCGAAAGTGGCTTAATAAGTCAAGAGTTTATACAAATAAATTTTGAGAAAATAAGTTACCTACCACCGAACATCACAACTCTTGCTCGAAAAGGACACACGCCTTTGCCTCTCTTCTTTGGCCAGTTTACGATAACATCCACATCGAAATCGAAGCTTTCGTTAGACATGTCTTGGTCTTGCAAGTCCTGAATCCAAGTAGCTTCGCCGACTTCCAGCTCATCTCGATCAACGAAATCAAATATTGCGAACTTCATGGTAAAGTGATAGTTGATAAACGTTTAATAAAGAATAAAGGCACAGACACAAATGAATATGAACCGACCTAGTGACCACAGAGTTTTTATAGCGCAAACTTGTCCACCCCATGTTGTTTGAGTTATTCTCACGTGGCGATCATGAAAACAAAATGGCGACATCAACAACTTTGGTTTCTACTACCCGGATGTTCAGGTCACGTGGTCACTTCATCATGTAGGTCGGCCTTATTTTATAAATGCTTCTAAATAGCATGTGGTGGTAACACATCTCTTTGATTTGATTTTATTCAGTCAGGACCTATAATATATCTGAGAATTACAAAAGAAGCAAATCGCTCTACTAAATTACAGTAGTCCCCCTACGGTATACTGCGCCATGTACGGTATACTGAGCCATTTGAGTAGCCAAACAAATTATACAGCTTTGCGTACTTAATGTTTTTCCACATAATGCAAATAACTTGATAATTAAACACCATATCGGATACAACGTTCTATTTACTTGTCAAAGTAAAACCCCAGGTTATATATTATAGGGCATCGTTTTCTTCTAGGATTTAGCCTATCGGGAGTATCTCATAAACGTCACTTCGGGCCAAAAACTGATTGGGAAAACATGCATGTGCAACACAGGTCTACCGTTCAAGATAAAAAATCCGGGTTTTGTATTTTTTTGTACACGAAAAATAACTAGCTTATATAAACTATAATTGAGATGTGTTATTTCTTAATTTGAAATCAAACAAGGAAGTATAATTTGTCAGAAATATGTCACTTGTAAATTTGAAGCCCTTGTGTTTACTAATTTCCTTCTACAGGCGGTCTAAGATTGGACATTGCTGGTTTACGGGGTGCCACGCACCTGCTCCACACATTACCCAGATATCATGTTGGTATTTGTAATAATCCACTGATTAGGTCTTAGAAAAATCATCAGGTAAAAGAGGCATGAGCTATATTATAATAATATTTTGCTAATTGCTTGTGGAAATAAAATTTTCACAGAGTTGGTGCTTTTCAAACGGGTTGTAAATTGGAAGCCTTTCATTTATACCCACCTCAGAAATGGGCGTAAAAGAAGTCTTTTAGAACTTACAAACACCGAAAGGTAATCAACATCGTAAAAGGTGATCCAGGTTATTTGGTTTTTGTTCTAAGATCTATAGGCCTACCGAGCAGAGCTTCGACTCGCACCGGTACTCTTAGAAACCTTTTTAATTTAACATGATTGATTTAAATCTTTTCTGGACATGCCTGTTGTTGTTATTTTGTTTTGACAAGCGGTAAAAGTCCACGGTTTTTGGAAGCTGGTATTATTAGAAAATCCATATCAAGAATTAATTTGTCTTACGTTAGCCCAAGTAATTTTTCATTAACATGAACTGTCTCGTAATTTATCAAAATGGCCGGTCTTTCCGTTTCAAACATGCGAACTTGAATACAATGTACAAATTCATAGTTTTTTCTGTGTGACTGTTTAAGTTTTTCCATGAAATTCCCGAGATATGAACTGGTAAAAATATCCTGGGCAACTCGAACTCTTCGTTCAACAAGTTGAATTCACATAACAATCAATCAATCTAAAAGCAAATGCACATAAATTTATGTTTTCCAAAGTAAAGATGAGATGATTTTCCTTATATTGCGAATAACGCTTTCTTTTCTAAAAAAAATGGGTACCGATTTGAATGGATCCCCGTTGTTAAAAGGATTTCACGACCCTTTTTCGATAAATTGTAATGTAAAAATTAATCAAAATATATTTTTACACGTTTTCAAACACAGAACATTGGAATTAACAGTGATCTCTCCTGTTAGTCTTGTCTAGTATATTCAAATCCCTCCACCGCAGGACAACTCACTTCATTGTTTTCGTTGAATTGAGCATAGGTCTCCACCCGCTGCTCTTTTTTACTAATCTGAGTGTATAGTCAGACTGTTGGTTATCTTCTAATCAGACTCATAGTGTGTTGTAACTAACTATTTTCAAAAGCAGTAATCCCACTTCAGAGTATAAATTCTTTCGCAAATCATGTTAAATTCATAACGTTCAGCTGCATCGGTCTTAACTAGTTATGACACGCCGCTACAAGCAATATCTTCGTGATGATTCGTTACCCATCCCTGAGTCGACCAGGCGTTACAGAGCGAATCAAGTTTTGGAAACACCCAGTCCTGCAAAGCGACGACGGGCGGCATCAACTATCAGTGTTGCTTCTGAGCATCCAGCTATTCCACAGGTATTGTAGGCCTTATATTTTAATCGCTGCTTACAATATTGTAAATGCATCTTATATCTAGGTAAACACAGCTGCATAAACATTAAACAATATTGGAAGACTTTGTCAATGCTGTCTGCTAGAGTGAAAACGAAGGCAACTTAGTGAAAAAATAGACACATACCGGATAGCCCAAAAACTGGAACACAATTTATCCGATCATAACATTTAGACTGGTTTAATCAGTTGCAAAAATTTCTGGAGTATTATGATCTACTTTATCTGGACTTGTGGTAAAAAAGGCCACCTTAATATTGTAAAGCATTGTAAAAATACAGCAATTTTAAAATGGAGAGAAAATTTCTGCTGTGCTGGAATCACGTGGTGTAATACATGTACTTCAGACGTTAATTTAACTTTTGTCGTTAACATTTTAACATATGTTTCTGCTATTTCGAACACAAATCCATTATAAACCCTGCAATTTTTTTTGACATGTTAAATGGGCGACGGTGTAATTTCTAAGACATTGGATAGATATGTTTGAACGGATTGAGCGGTCTCTGCAAACTGAGGCATACTTACGTGTATTTACGCTATGGATTTCCCGTCCCCACACATACCCGCATACTAATTTCCAGGTTTGTTGAGGGCGGGAACCCGTAGGCTTATTACTAAACCTTACATTAAAGGTAAATTTTGAAAGAAAAAAAAAACATTATTGAAAATTAAAAAATGGATCGGGTTTTTTTAGTGTATAGTTAGGCTCTATAACACTGTACTTATACTCTGGCGGTTGAGCCAAATTTTTATCTCATTTATGGTATATAGTTTTCTTTTTTGTTCACAGATTGACACGTTGGATTCAGATGATGAGCAAGATCCTATTTTGGATTTTAGAGATGGGGAAAACAGTCCGGATGAACTAGGAGGAAACGTAAGAATTTACAGTTATCTAAACTGTTGTTTTTTATGCTCAAGCTGGATAAAAGCCTTTTTAATAAATGGCTAATTCATTGCAATTTGAAAATCATTGTCCACTTTGTACAGAATATTTTAATAAGCTAATATGTTTTTGCATTTCAGCATTCTGGAGAAGAATGTCGGTCACCAAATACCGACAATCAGCGTCCAGTTTCTGAGGATCTTCCCGTGCATCCTGGTACAGATGTTACCCGTGGACAGTTTCTGTTATTAGCCTTGTCTTACGTTCTTCGCCATAAGATATCAGGCCTGGCACTTACTGATCTCCTTCAACTTCTAAATCTCGTAATGCCAGGATGCTTACCGAAATCGAAATATCTTTGGGAAAAATTGTTCAGATCAACCAAAGACTACGAGAAACACTTTTGCTGTCCAAACTGCAATTCGTATTTTGGAACTTTCACACCAACTACTTGCGAAAGCTGTAACAAGCGACCTCCAATTGAATCTTCCAGTGACGCAAATTTTTTCTTAGTGATGCCCCTTGGAAAACAAATTAAAGATCTGGCCGTTAATCATGAATTGTTCGAGAAAATAGCTCTAAAGCAGTGTGACCATGAACACATAAAGGATTCCTGCTGTGGCGACTTGTACCAACGCAAACCAGTGCGTGACATTTTGAAACAGCCTAAAAGTATTTCTTTAACATGGAGCTGTGATGGCGTGCCAGTGTTTTCTTCCTCAAAGTACTCCATCTGGCCGGTGATCTGTACCATCAACGAATTACCATATCATCTACGACGAGATCACACTCTATTGTTTGCCCTTTGGTTTGGCAAATCGAAACCACACATAACCGCTTATCTTCAGCCTTTCGTGGACGAGATGCTTTCACTTTCAGTTGAAGGTATTAACTGGACAGATCAACTTGGCAGATCGCATAACACCAAAGTAGTTGCTACTGTATGCTCATGTGACTCTGTTGCACGGGCTATGTTACAAAATTTCAATCAATTTAATGGATCTCATGGCTGTAGCTTTTGTAAACATGCAGGTGAAACTGTGGAAAAAGGGAACGGTCAAGTGAGAGTTTACACAATTGAGAACGAGTTTCCAGAGGCAAGAACAGACGAAGGCACAAGGCAGGATGCTGAAAATAGTTTTGTTAATGGCATAGTCACTAATGGAGTTAAAGGACCCAGTGTTTTGATGAATTTACCAAACTTTGATATCATAGATGGGTTTTCGCCAGAATATATGCACTCGGTTCTACTTGGTGTTGTTCGCCATGTTACAAACATGTGGACCGAGTCATCTCATCATCGGAAGCCCTATTATATTGGGTCAAAGCTCGAAGAGCTAAATGAGCGACTGTTATCTATACGCCCACCACGTGAAATTAGACGTCGGCCTCGTTCCCTCAACGACAGAAAATATTGGAAAGCATCCGAATGGAGACACTTTCTTCTTATATATTCCGGTATTATACTTAGAGACATTCTACCCAAACAGTTTTACCATCATTGGTTGCTATTGGTAAATGGAATTAGCCTGCTCATGGGAACCAACATCACCAAGAAAGATCTCAGTACAGCTGAACTTTGTTTGGCTAAATTTCTTTACCAAGTACCTGAATTATATGGCAAAGAGCAAGTAACCTTTAACATGCATTTATTGACCCACTTGGTGAAAGCTGTTCGTAACCAAGGCCCCCTTTGGGCAACGTCAGCATTTGTTTTTGAAGATGCATATGGCAAACTTCAAAATTTGTTTCATGGTACACAGAATGTCTCAGAACAAATGATGAAAGGTTTTTTTGCTAAGAGAGAACTATCTCTACTGGCAAACGTTTATCTCCCCGGTTCCAACCAACAAGTTTCTGCTATGTATCAGGCATTGTCGTCATCAATTCCTACTACCAAATCCATTCAGAATGTTGGAGCATTAATATCAATCGGAAATGGAATAAAGAGACAGGTAACGATACGAGAAAAACTTGCTATTCAAGAATGTTTTAGAATGCAAATTGGAAGCCTCGGGACCTTTTACAAAAGATTCATCTTAAATGGAAAGATTTTTACTACCGAGGCATACGCAGCGCCTTATCAGAGAGACGACTGTTTAGTACATGTGAGCAGCCAACTACAAAAAGTATGTTTTATTCAGGAAGCCTGCGTTGTCAAGCCATTATGCACATGTGAAGATAGAAATAGTTGTCAATGCCTTGAGGTGCCACTTCTTCTTGTTAAGACTGCACCTGTGAGAACGGTGAAATGTATTGATAATTTTGTGGAAGTAAACTTAACCAGCTTCATATCAAGATATGATATCTCTGCATCACACCTTGCAGCGTGTAAACTGGAGGATGTTACAGGAAAATATGTTCGTATTGGCAATAGTTACGCAGTTAAGTTACCGTCATTCGAGTTGGATTGATTTAGCAATTTTGGTGTTGCACTGCATAAGAACGATGTAAATATGTGTTAACAGTTTCAATATTTTTTACATTTAAAATGTCTACATTTACATTCGTATATTCAAGTACAATGAAATCAAGTTCTATATCGCCCCATGTTAAAAATGTGTTGTTAAATTTGAATGAATACAGTAAATTATTAATAAAGTTACAAATCTATACCAACCAAACCCATTTGTAAGGTTTCCTTCTTTAATAGTTTGATTAAAGCAGACAATTTATGGATTGTCTGCGACACTACCTGTAGTAATATTGAGGTTAACTGTAGTATCCTATAGTTCTGCTAAAGTATACTACAGTAAACTATAGTAGTCTATAGTTACCTTAGAAAAACTACAGTGGTGATAAAATTCTGTAGTAAAACTATAGTAAACTGATAGGCCTGTAGACTGAATTGTAAGCGATTGTAGTATACTATAGTAATCTACAGAATACTACAAAATACTATGGATTACCACACTTTTACTATAGTATTTTATAGTAAACTGTGGTAAATTTTCATAAGGGTTGTCTTTTCTTTTTGAGTTTTTAAATATGAAAGATGGGCAAATAATCAGTAGTTTCCAAAGGTATTATCCCAGATGTTTTATAGTGTTCATAATGGTTTGTAAACATATTATCTATGAGCGTTGCACAGTGAGATGTGACTCTGTCTGGGTTACTTATACTAGGGCATAAGTAGAAGAGTGTTATTAAATCGAGAACATTTAGCGTTATTTGGTGATCATTTGCGTGCTATAAGGTAAGCACTCTCTTTATTCTATTTTGTTTTATTCAAGATTTGATTGCAGGTATTCATTAAATAAGCTCACCTCTTTTCCAGTTGGTCGGTAAAATGCACCGACCACATGTTTTGTTCCTGGAAACTCAAAATCTATAAGAAGGGATTGATATGGGCCATCATTATTAATTGAAGACAGTATTTATGGTTCATTTTATATCATTGCGGATATATATCATCATAACACCTCCACGCTTTTATTAACTATTTGTGGAAAATAATGGATATCCGAGAATGTCAAACAAATATTCAATTGACTGATTCATCCAAGTATCACTACATGTATGATAGAGAAGTTTAATTTAGGGTTATTGATTGGACATATCTACTATGTCTTCTACCTGTGGTCGGATACACGATCAACTACATGTAATACCAATCGTTGGGTGCTCTATCCATAATGCATTCTACCGATCATTCGATGACATAGCCAAGATTTCTTCGAACTCTCATTTTGTGTTCGATCAAAAATGTTTTCAACATATTGCTAGACGCTCAATCTAAAATATGTTCTACCATTTTCTGGACACTTATTCCAGAATATTTTCTCTCAATATTTATACACATTCACTCAATGTAATTGGCCTTGAATCAATGGCCTTGAATACTCGTTGTACGAACAAGTCTACAGATTTTCTACTGATTGTCTAACTGCAAATGAAAACATTGCAAAATATCTTCTTTTAATATATTTGGACACCCTACCAAAGGCCTCAACCATCTAAGTATCAATAGACGATGAATTTAAAAGGCATTTTACCAATCTTTGAATGTTCATTTGAAAACAATTAACAATTGATGGACACTAAATCAAAAATGTATTATACAAACAGGTTCAAGTCCCGATCTAGAATACATCCTTGCAAATTAATAAAAATATTGTCTACAAATTATTGTACGAAATTATTGTATCGTTTCGAAAAATCAATGGAAGCACCAACAAAAATCTCTTCTACCTAATGTTGGATGTTTAATCCAATAACCACAAATGAACACAGATCTGCTCAATATGCGTTATACATGTACCAATCGGGGTACTACGCTCAATCCAAAACAATTTCTGCCAGTGTGTTTATATTTACCCTATATGATCGTCGTATGTCTGTACCAATCGTTGAACGCTCAATCCAAAAACATTTCTGCCAGTGTGTTTATATCTACCCTCTACACGCGTCGTATGTCTGTACCGATCGATGTAAGCTCAACCCAGATGTATCCTGTTCATGGCTACTTACTAAATCCAGATAATGTCTGAAAATTGTTGATCGCTCATTTCAAAATCCCTTGACCGGCTTATCTTTGAAAAAGCATTGCGTTATTAACCTTCTACCAATCATTAAAGGCTCAATCAAACATTTTCTATAAATCATTGAGTGATTGATCCAAAATGTCCTATACAGATTATCAAATACTGATTTAAAAACGATTTCAATCAAATTTAATTCTTCATTCTCTATGACCAGTTTGGTATACTGGGTAAAACGTTTATACGGATTTTACATGGCGGGTAGCAGTGTCTGGTCACATTTTCACATTTTGTTCATACAACTGTAAAACTTGCTTGATAAAAATAGTTAAATTAACACAGATTGTTTTGCATGGGTTGTTAAACATGTTGCACATCTTACGTAGGTTAGGGAAATTATAATAATATCTAGGTACATCCTTATTTCTCAGATGGTTTAAATGAGGACAACCAAACAAAATATTGAATCTGCATTGAATTGTGTGCTGGTTGGATCACAGAGACATACCTTTACTATATGGGCACAATATGCAACGAATTCAGATCAGGGTCCAAACAGGATTTCGGCGTATGTGTTCACAATGCAACAAATAATCGGCCAATCCTGTCAAATCAGTCCATACACACTTAACAATGACAACTGACAAATAACTTTAATTGATTTTCCTAAAAACACACTTGTCGTGAAAAGAGCTTGTACATGATAAAACTAATCTTTTCTAGTTACAATTTCAAATATTTGAAGCTTAATGAGTTCACTTGGGGAAAAAAATACCTCCCTTTGTCTTTACTTTTGTGTACAGAAATCTCTCCCCCATTGCTATTTCCTATAAGTATCCAGACGGAGGTCATTAAGTAATAAGTCAATTGACATTTGGATATTGAATTCTATTGGAGGATCCCTTTTACTTTTATTATCATGATTGGTATAGTTAAGTTGTCAGAAGTGAAAAGTGTTGTGTCTGAGCCGGCTATATATTCTCGGCTGTTTGTTTTGGACTGTTAGACGATAACAATCACAACATGGAACTCATTTGATTAGTCTTCAAATGTGCTTTTGTTGGTTATCAGGGATTGACTTCTCTTAATATGATGGTTAATGAAAACCAGTAAAAAAATCTAAAGCTGTGGTCCCTGAAATATTAGTGTCTGATTGATTTAATTCGTTAAACTCAAACATCTTGTTATATTATAGCAAAAACCCATTTCAAGGAAGTTCGACTATTATAGGTTTAGGGAAGCAATTGGACAGAGCCCTATCATTCTCAAGTATCAAGTGCCATACAAATGTTATCACATATCGGAGGATATGCTGTAGAACTGTGTCGCAAATTTCTGTGTTCAAGTCCTCGTCAAATTGAATTTTAGAAGCAATGAAAACGCACAGATTGATTAAGATGACAAATTATATCCTATAGCCAACTAGCTCAGAGAGTTGCTGCCCTTTCACGTTTGGCGATAAATCACACAATATGGCGATAAGAAAAAGGTTGAACATATTGAAGTAAAAATGTCACTTTAAGTGTGTAGAACACATCCCTAGAGCAGAGGGTCAATAGCGCGTATAGTCTCCATTAGCTTCCAACCCGTTTTTCCCCTTCCTCCAGTGAGACATCGGATCTGTTGAAGAGGTAACTGCGCAGATTTGAATCATTTAGAGCACATTTGGGATAGGATGGACAGAAACATTCAAGCCCTAGAGCCTCCTGTACTAAATCTTTAGGAAGTGGAAGCCGCGTTACATCGGCATTGGCGACAGTGACTCCTTCAACAGATCAGACATCTCACTGACGGGATGAAACGCAAGTTGGAAGCTAATGGAGACTACACGCACTATTGACCTGCTCAATTACAAAATGACCAGCCCCGATAGCTCAGTTGGCAGTGCGTCCGCTTCAGGGCTGGGAGATCCAGGTTCAAGCCTGGGTCGAGTCAGACCAAAGACATTAACAGTGGGAGCTGCTGCTTCTTCGCTTGGCGCTCAGCAATAGCAGTTAGAGCAGCGACTGGTTGGCCCGTTGTCCGTATAATGTGACTGGGTGAGGGGGCTTGCTGGGTGTCTTCGGCAAGTCATCTCGGCGAGGCAGCACCAAATAAAAGAGCAGTGGATTGATCGATTGATTGATTGGGGCTTAACAGCTATGGTTATATGGCAACAAAAGATCTTACCCATCCCCATCCCACCAAAATTGTAACATTAAAACCTCCACAGACCATCTAAACATCAGAAAGGCAAATGTATTTGGCATATTTAATTTTCCTCCATGCTAGGTACATGTAGGCGAAAATGGCTATGATAAAAACCACACCACCCCCAGCCCCAGGGTAAGAGCAGTGGAAATCTGCCCTCCTACAAGGAGACGTCTTTATATGACTGAAATACTGTTAAGCATAACGTAAAACCCGAATCACTCACTCAATTACAAATTGAGAACATAAACCAGCGAAGTCCCATGTAGTGAATCAAGCCTGAAGAAGACAGGTGACTGAAACTTACTCCTTGAATTCACTGCTTACTTCTCTATCGAGTTTTCACGTTTAGTTGGATTTTCTTTCCATTTAAATAATTGGGTCTAACCACTCTGATACGCTTTATTTAGAAAACTCAAAAATGTGACCGTTCATTCCATTATTTACGCTAGGTTTATCTGAGTCAAATGGAGTTGTTGTGTCACATGTCTTTTGTTTTTTTGTATAGATGTGGGGCGACCAATCATATTCAAGCCAGAGAAGGAGTATCTAGTTTTGTTTTGTAATAATTTGCACAGATAATATACAAGAGTATTCCGACTATTTCATTTGGACAGTAGTATGTAATAAATACATTTCATCAACTTTCGCATCAAACTGATGTTAAATTCATGTCCGGTCGATACGTCCAATCAAAGCTGTGCTAATCCAGTAACTCCTTGATTTTATTATTGTATATACAATCAACAGGAGAATAAATGGCTAGGCCCCTTACTCGCGATGTCGTCCTGTTGGAAGCTGTCTGATTTACCTCAAAGATTGTTTTGGTGATTAAGGTACTTGTGTCAATCAAGCTGGCTGACTTATTACCCCATTTCCATTCCCCCTCCTAAATGCCAGGTTATGTACCTAACACCTGTTTGATTGACATATGTGCAGTTTTATTTATCGTTTATGAGTTTTTGTAACTGTTGCAAGTATGTATTGTCATTCAAGACAAAAGAGTTGTATTTTAATATTCACTTGCAAAAACATGGAAATGACGTCATCAGGCCTCAAAGTTGTATTCAATTCACCAAGTCACACCATATAATAATTATATAGTTTACAGATTATGACAAAAGGATATACCGCAGTTTATAGACCACAAACCATTTGGTATTCTTCTTGGTTTTCGATCCACATCCTTCTGTTACATAATTAATATATATTTTACCGGATTATATGTTACAGTTTATCACAATCATGTTTATATAATCAAGTTTACATGTAACCGTTATATCAGATATCCACATTACTCCGTGTTCATCAGAAAACATACTGGGAATAAGGAACATAAAACTTACCAATTTGAGATGTCACTTTCAGTGGGACGAGCTGGTTTCTCCGAGTATCAGAACCAATCTGACCCTGCATATTTATGCCCCAAGCATATATCTGTTAACAGAATATCATAATGTCAAATTCCCAACTAGAAAAAAATCCTATACTCAAATTGTATACTTCGCATATGCCATTAACACGGGAATACATGACACATTAGCCCTGTATCATTGTTTGTGTTATTGATATCAATACGAAATTTGAAACAAATATCAAACTTCACCCGGATGCAAACTAACTTTTAAATATGGAATGAAAAGTTTGGGGCGGTTTCTCAACATATTTACGCACGACGTATGTCCAATGTAAGGCCTAACTGTCGTGACAACATATACCGTCGATATCACATTATAACCAGGCGCAAAGTTACGTCGGATGTAATTTGGTTGAGAAAACAGACCCCTGATATCGAACAAACATTTCCGGCGGTTCGTTGTTGACAAGACTCTGTCTACTGGCAAAGCTAATTATTGCCAAAATAAAACAGATCATCTGCTAAGTTAACCTTCATGGGAAAACGACACCGTTTTATTCAGTTTATCCAGGGGTAAAAGTGAGCTTCAACTTCCCTGGGTTAAGAGGACAATACATTCTTTATTCGATAAAAGCAGATCGATTAAATTTGTGAATATTTTCCCAACTGTGATTATAATACAGACACAATCGAATTTCTATTAGTTGGTTGTTTTAGCTTATTGGCGCGTTCATTTGTATGAATGATGTACACCAGCTATTTTCTATTAGGTTATGTTTAAATAGATTAGTCCGAAGGGTCCCATTCTCATCCCACAATACTGGATAGAGACAACAAGAGTGTATTATAAACATACATGAAACAACATTTGAGAGTTTTGTTGCATAGCAAATACATGAGATTTGTAAATAATTCAACTTGAGTTACGCTTATAGGTATCAAATTCAAATTTTCGGTAGTTTTCAGAAAGAAGACAAATATTTAGAATATAGACCAATATGACATTAGACAACAAATAGGTTTTTGTGATTTCTAAGGTTGTTTTTATTGACGTCCACACCTCTTTTATGAGTAATCTTTTATCATAGATATTTTTCCAACAGTCCAATAATTATATTGTTGAAGATTCGGTAGTACTTCTAACGAGTGCATGAGAGCTCCAAATATAATTTATTGAGTAAATATTTGTATGATGTGACACAAATCCCCCTTGTATAGATCAAGGCTGCTAGACACTGAATCGATTTTATTTATTTATTTTTCAAATAAAGTGGTTGATCAGTCATACAGTACATACATGTACATCTTCGTAATCTATTGAAGACCAAAGTAGGCTATTGTAGAGACCAAGTAGACATTGTCTAGAAAAAACTATTTTGACATGATTAATTAAGAAATAACTGACACCCTGATGAGCTATATGTTGTCGAATAAAGGGTTTATGGCCGAGGATACAACTATTTGAGGGCGAAAGGCGAACATCCGTGCCTTCAAATAATAGTAGTATCTTCGGCCGTATATCTTTATTCAGCAGTATACAGCTCACCGGAACGTTTTTTTTTATTTCTATTCTAATTCATAACATGTATACAATTTTGGTGAAGAAAGTGTAAAGATTTAAATTAGAATACACCTTATTCCAGACTGGCCCTATAAAAAAACAACCAACTGAATCGGTTCTGGATTAACTCATCTGCTGAAATCAATGCGGACACCCAAAACGCGATGACGTCTTTATTCCTGATCGTTACGACTCGGTAGAAGTTTGACGGCATAAAAAAGTGCCATTAATAAGAATACACATTAATGACATTATTCCAAACTAAACAGCCATTTTGTTGGACTGGTCCTATAAAAAAAACAACCAACTGAATCGGTTCTGGATTAATCCATCTGAAGAAATCAATGCGGACACCCAAAACGCGATGACGTCTTTATTCCTGATCGTTGAGACTCGGTAGAAACTCGATGGCATTAAACACGATAAAAACAAAAAACGGGAAAGGGGGGCAAGACCTATCAAAGCAGCGATGAACAGTGACAAACACAAAATTTTAAAATCTCACATTGGCAAACTTACTAAAACGCATCAAATCCACCCTTCTCATTAAATACTTGTAGGAGAATCTTGAAAGTGTCAACAAAACTGAATAAAGTGCATCAATCATTTTTAAAAACTTGAAAATCTATTTATGCGCAGAGCACTTTGTAAGAGTGGCGATGTTATTGAGCCCTCAACTACTGCAGGTTGTTCTTCATGAAGTAATATCATTTTCATTACGCCGAAAATGCAATATTTTTTTTCATAGAGAAAAGAAATGACAGATGACCATATGAGCGCGTAAAAAAGTTAAATATTGTCAAGTATTCTAATTTCTGTTTAACATTCCTTGGGAGTGCATATTGTATAGCTGAAGTGACTTAGCATACAAGTGTACTAATCAAAAGATTGGTGCGTGAGTGAGTGTGTGTGGGGGGGGGGGGGACGGCTATGAGCAAGCAGTCTCAAGGCGGCGATGAGCCTGACAAGTTTGAGAACCACTGATTTAAAGTACTCATTTGAAGCAGCAAAAATATTCGTTATGTCCGAAGTAGTCTTTTTTTCAAATCTGGTATAATACAATGCATTTCAAGCCACCCATGTCCATTTATATACATTTTTCTGATCTAGTGTCAGGCAAGTATTTGTTGAATTTACAATTAATGTAATTTACTAAGAAAGGAAGTAAATAAGTTCATCAGTACAACAACAGTTTTAACCAGTCATTCCAGATCGCTACAAATTTCTCAAGTTTATCATTTTTTAGGGCAATATTTTTTTCAGTTTGATATAAAAGCTTAATTTGGAGAGGAGTTCATATATCGATAACTTTCCCGTTTGACATCGTTTTGTATAAACATAATATCTGCTTACTAGAAGTATTAAATTATAGGTTTAAAATAATCATTTAGCTTTAGTTTTCCAAATAAGCAATCTGAAGAAGTGAGATTGGCAAACTTTCCAGTAATATTGTAGATTTGAAGTTCTAACTTCTCCCATAAATCACATACACATTCACAATGACAAAAAAGATGTTCTATAGTTTCTTCTGCAGCGTGACAAAAAGTACAACTAGCATCATCTCTTCTATTAATCTTATCTAGATATTTGTTTGTGGCTAAGATTCTATGATTGATGCGGTATTGAAACCATTGAAGCTTCGTATTTGAACAAATTACAAAGGGTAATTTATATACCATATTCCAGCAGTCAATTTGAATACCTTCCCACTTAGCTTGGCTAGTTGGGGTAACATTGGAATATGTTAGTGCCGCATACATCACCCTGGCACCATTAGTATGTTTCATTAGAAGATTCAATTTAGAAGGCAATAATAAATACGAATTCAAATCTATTTGTTTTAGCCTAGCGTACTGTTTTATCACACTACATAGACCAAAATATACAAGGTAATTAACATTTATGTTATAATGATTACAAAATTGCTCAAGAGAAAAAATTGATCCATTCTCATCAAATAGGTCACCAATAAAGTGAATATTGTTTTCATACCACTTTGCATAAAAAACAGGAGTATTATTAATTAATATATCTGTATTGTTCCACAGGATGGTACTATAGAAGTCTTCAATTGAGTTACATTTATTTGTTTTGTTAATATTCAGCCAAGCACTAAATACATCTTTCCAAAAGTAATTGGTACTCTTTCTCGCAAGTTTTGAAAGAAAGTTATCTCCCCTGTTTTTTTATTATATAAATAATTTTACCAAAACAGGATTCAAATAACCAGTGATATTGAGAACTACAGAGTAGTAAGCGTCTGATCCATGTACTTTTCAAAGCTTGAATAAAGTTTTGTATATGAATCATTTTCAAACCACCGTTATTGTAAGGCTGGACTAACAGTTCTCTTTTTACTTTATCTGGCTTCTCCTCCCACACAAATGCATAGCACATTTTTTCTAAAGACTTAATATATGTTTCTGTAGGGGAGGGAAGGGAGATAAACAGGTTATTTAACTTGCTAATGATAAGAGTTTATAAGACCGTTATTTTGCCAAAAGGCGTATAAGGTTTAATTCATTTTATCTATGAACTAGAACTGGGTCGAAATTCAATTCCATCATGGTATTTAAGTTAACTGAAAAGGTAACGCCCAGATATTTAAAATCAGTCTGGTCCCAGTCCAGTTTATAACGATGGTTAAAAGTTTCGCCACAAAACGTTTTACATCCTATCCACACTGATTTTGTTTTACTTTCATTAACCCTTAACCCTGACAAATAAGCATAATATTTAAGTACATCAAGAGATTCTTTGAGCGATTTCTCCAAACCATCCAGTAGGAAACAAGTATCATCAGCGAATTGATTCATTTTAAATTCATTGCCGTCAATCTTAATACCTTTTATATTCTTATTTTGTTTAACTAAGACTGCTAGTATTTCAACACATAGTAAGAATAAATAAGGTGAAACCAGGTCACCTTGTCTACAACTGAAAAAAAGATTTCTAGAAAAAGTGGAAAATACAAATTGGGAATCCGTATATGAACAAGACAATGCTGACAACTCGTTCGCAACATTTCAAGATATATTTAGTACCTTATACAACGATTCGTTCCCAATTGTAGAATTCACTGAAAGAAAACAAAAAATAATTAAACCTTGGATATCGCCTTCGCTTCTTAAATCTATTTATATCAAAAATAATTTATATCGTTTGCAGCTCCGAACAAAGAATACTCAAGATCGCCATAACTATCGTCAGTACAGAAATAAGTTAAATAAACTACTTATTCACGCAAGAAAGTCATACTTTGAAAACAAATTCAACGATGCCAACAATGACATACAAGGTTCTTGGAAAGTCCTTAATCAATTAATGCACAAAACTAAAACTTCTAACATATCAAAAACATTTTGCCGTTATAATAATACAATTACTAATCCAAAAGAAATAGGTCAAGAATTCAATAACTATTTCGGATCTGTTGCAGAAAACTTAACAAAGACCATACCTAAGACTAACTCGGACCCTATTGATTACCTAGGCCATCCCATTCTGAATGATTTTAGCTTTTCTCCTGTCTCCACTGAACAAGTCCATACGACAATATTATCTCTGAAATTATCTGCTCCAGGATTGGATGGTATCAAAGCCTCCATTCTCAAACTTGTATCTGAACACATCGCTAAGCCCCTCTCACACATTATAAATTTATCTTTCCGTACCGGTAGCGTACCAGACCCACTTAAAAAGGCTAAAGTTACTCCAGTGTACAAGCATGGCGATCATAAATTATTCGAAAATTATAGGCCAATATCTGTCCTCCCAACCATTAGTAAACTCTTTGAAAGACTAGCGGCCAACCAAATCTTGGAACACCTAGAAACCAACAATATTATATCCCCTAATCAATATGGCTTTCGATCTAACCATTCAACTACGCTAGCAGCCTGTCACTTATACACAAATCTTATTTCAGCTAAAGAAAATAAACAATTCTCTATAACCACTTTTCTCGATTTATCAAAGGCGTTTGATACCGTTGATCACAACATCCTCCTGTCAAAATTACGTCACTATGGTTTTCGGTTTAATTCTTACTCCTGGTTCCAAAGTTATCTTTCAAATCGATGTCAATCTATCTCCGTGCATAACACTATCTCATCATCATCAACTATATCATGTGGCGTTCCACAAGGTTCTATTCTTGGCCCGATACTTTTTCTTATCTACATTAATGACATTGTCTCCTCTTCCACCCTACTAAAATTTATATTATATGCCGATGACACTTGTGTTACATACTGTTCAAATAATCCCACAGAATTAATTAATACTATGAATTTACAGCTTTCTTTTATACAAAACTGGCTTAATTCAAACAAATTGTCCCTAAATGTGAATAAAACCAAATTTATGTTAATTAAACCATGTCGTAAACCCCTCCCAGAATCTCTCCCTGACGTAACACTAAACAACAATTTAATTGACTCTGTTGATAACTTTAAGTTCTTAGGTATAATTTTTAATAATCGCTTGACGTGGACAACACATATCAACCATATCTGTAACAAAATTTCACGTAACATTGGTATCATTAAACATATCAGAAATAGTATTAATAGAAAGACGCTCTACATCTTATACTACTCTCTTATATATCCATACCTCTCATATGCTAATCCTCTCTGGGGTAATACTTACATCACTAATCTTCAGCCTCTCTTTCTGCTACAAAAACGTGTTCTCCGCCTGATAACATTCTCACATAGACTTGAACATACTGATCCCATTTTTAAAGAACTCAACATTCTAAACATCTTCAAACTGAATGTCTTTCTCTCCAACTGTATAGTTCATAAGTATATGTATGCTCCGTTCTGCCTACCATTTTATTTTCAAAGCCATTTCTGCCGACTTTCTGATCTTCATAACTACCGTACCAGAAACAACTTATTAAATCTTCAAATCCCTCTCTGTACTACAAACATGTCTTACCACACTCTGAGAGCAACGGGTGCTCGTGAGTGGAACAAACTGTCAGCATCAATAAAAGAAATTCGATCACTTTCCCTCTTCAAAAAAATTCTAAAATCCTTTCTAATTTCTATTGACTGATAACTTCTCATCTCTTTTCGCCCTGTAAATATGTTATAGTATGTGAAAATATATTCACACCATTCTACTAAGAAACCTATCTGCAGCATTATATAAAATTCTTCTAATTTATCTGGGATAGAACAAGTCCTTATGGGACTTTATTCCCGCCAAACTATAACCTAATTTGAATGTATATTTGTAATACAAACAATCATTGGTGAATAAATAATAAAAAAAAAAAAAAATAAAAAAAACCTTTTGTAACTGTGAAGAAATCGGACAAAAACCCATTCTGTATAACAGTTGTTCTAATTTGGTTGTAAAAAAACATTTATCCACTGTATAATTGAAGGACCAAAATTAAACAATTCTAAAACTTGTAATAAGAATGACCAGGAGATTCAGTCGAAGGCCTTTTCAAAATCAATGAAAAGAAGTAGGCTTGGGGAATTGTAATTATCTGTATATTGCTTAATATCATATATAAGACGATGTTATCCCCAATGAACCGGCCCGCCAAAAATCCACTTTGGCATTCCGATATTATATCGCCCAGCACAGATTTAATTCTATTCGCAATACAATCGGAAGCTAATTTGTAAGTGATATTAAGCAATGTTATGGGTCGCCATTTTTTTTAAATATTGTTTTGGTTTGTCCCCTTTTGGTATGCATGTTATTAGACCTTCTCGTTGAGTTAGAGATAACCATTTATTATGGAATCCCTCCTTTAGAGATCTTAAAACAAAAGCCCCTATGTCTTTGAAAAAGAACTTAAAAAATTCAACGCTGTATCCATCAGTACCTGGGCTTTTGTTGTTTTTCATTTTTGCGAGACATCGTAGGAGCTCATTTTCAGTCATCTCCCCTTCCAGTGCTAATTTACTTTTGTTGCATAATGTTTTCATTGTTAAAAGATTCAATTCATCTTTCAAGAGAAAAGTGGGTAGTTGTGTTTCAGTATAGGCCTATAGTTTTTCATAAAAGTTGCCTACTTCTTGCAAAATGTCAAATTGTCCAGTGATATAGTAAAAAAAAAAATTCGTTATAACGATTTTCTATGTGAAAAAATCGTTTTAACGAATTTCTTAAATTACTAAAAATAGAATCTAAAAATAAAATTCGTTATTACGATTTTCTATGTGAAAAAATCGTTTTAACGAATTACTTGAATTACTAAAAATAGAATCTAAAAATCAAATTCGTTATAACGATTTTCTTGTTTCTATTTTCAGTCCTTTAATAAAATCGAAATAATGAATTTTAATTTTAGATTCTGTTTTTAGTAACTCAAGAAATTCGTTAAAACGATTTTTTTCATATAGAAAATCGTTATAACGAATTTTATTTTTAGATTCTATTTTTAGTAATTTAAGAAATTCGTTAAAACGATTTTTTCACATGGAAAATCGTTATAACGAATTTTTTTTTTTAGATTCTATTTTTAGTAGCTCAAGAAATTCGTTAAAACGATTTTTGATTTATTTTTTTTCCCTGGCACTAATAGGCTTCCGTAAGCCTGTCGTTTTCTACTTGAATTTTCGGAATAGTTTTTTTGATAAAGTTTCTCTTTTCTAGAGAACAAAAATACTGTGTAGCCTTTTCGCCTTCCTCAATCCATTTGGGTTTTGATCTAATGAAAATATCCTGCATTTTATTTTTTCGAATTATTTCTTGCTCTACTTTTTTATTGTTAAAGCGGGAAGGGCCACGAGCTTCAGTAAAGTTATAGGCTTTGTCCAAATCACAATCGTTTTTAGTGGTAAATGAGAGTTGTGGGCAAACTTAACTAATGACCCAATGTTTCATTGATTTAATTAAGTAATTAGAGTAAAAATTAAACTTCCTTCATGAAGTTCATCTGTCAATTATCGAAACGAATTTCTATAGTCTCCGCCTTGACATGCGCAGTAGAGTCTTCCGTCTGCTTGTCATAACAAAGTCACATGTTTGAAAGGAGCTGTTTGAATACAAAGGAATATCAAAGCGTAAGTTGATTTTTACTTGATTTCTTGTTGTTTTGTCGAATAATCGGAATTATGCAACCAACGTAGATTTGCGGCTGACTAATCTTTGGATGATTAAATGAAATACCAGCCCCGTAGTGCAAGCTGAGTGTGTGCACATCACAACAACAACGACACGTCGATCGAAATCGAGTGTCGGTGTTATTTCACAGTGGTTTTACTTTTAGCTTATTAAAAAAAGGCAATTTATATCTGTCCTGTACTTCCTTACTATTGGTGATTTTTTGTTTTATTTGAAGGTGAAATTAGAAGCCAATAGATCTTCCACAAATGTTCTAGTCTCTCGTCGTCTCGATCTGTTTTATTTCTACTCTTGGTCTAACTTCTTTCTAACTCCGAGTCTAACTAAGCGTGGATTTGTTCTGTGACTGACTGGCATTGTGGGACAGGTAGTAAATGTGGAATGCAAATGGACAAGCATACGAATAGTAAGTACATACACAAGAGGCTTAATTTCGTAAATAGTATAGTAAGTAATAGGTTTGTATATTTACAAATCATCTATATACTTGAAGAATGGTATTTTACTTGTCAAGTCATTCCAATCCACCCCACTTGTGAAGTTGTGGGTATTTGGTCTACTCTCCAATTAATCAAAAGTCAAACTGTATGTAATACGGAGAACATTTTAAATGATGTACCCCTCTCGATCTAAATTTGCAACAAAGTCATATAAATGAATTCCACCAATAGGTCGCGGGTTCGATTCCCACCCAGTCAAAAAAATTGGAGAATTTTCTGACTGGGTTTTCACTCGAATGACCTATGTGGGATGGTTGCCAGTTACCAACGGAAGGTCGTGGGTTTCCTCCGGGCATAGAGCCCGGTTTCCTCCCACAATAAAACTGGCAACGCCGCCATATAAGTGAAATAATCTTGAGTGCGGCGTAAAACACCAAACAATCAATCAATCATATAAATGAAATAACATTGAGTGTGACATAGAAAACCATTCAGTATAATACTTGGTGTAAAACTGCTCTAAATGCATCTTCAAGGTTTGATTTTCATCATCTAAAATAAAACTTTATAATTTGTGTTATAAAAAATTCACTACATAATAATGACAGTGCACTGTTGTTTATTTTTTCAACAGTCTTGAACAACTTGACTGGAGGATAATTCAAAACTAATGCAAGGTTTCAAAGATTTCTCAGTTGCTTCAAGAGCAAGATCAAAGAAAACAAAATTGAATGGAATCCAGTGTACAGATCTGATTATTTATAAACAACACAGACAATTCAGTAAAAGGAATGGGTGAGAAAAGAAAGCCAAATTTCTTATTTGGGCTATTAGGAAGAGACTTTATAATACATTTGCTATGTACGTAAGTTATGATAAGGCTCATCAATGATATGTGGTTTCAAACATAATAAACGAATCAAAAAGTTTGATTCCTGTCCATTTAAAAAAATACAATATACATGTATAACAAAAAGAAAGATTTTGTTTTCATTTCTACTTTGTTTGATGGATTGCTGATTATATCACTAATATGGCAGCCTTGCCAGGGTTAGTGTGAGAGGAAAATCCTGATCCTTCGACAATTGCCTGTCAACTCTTCTACATACGGCGATTGAGGAAAAATCTCACTCAGAAATATTTCAATTTGATTTGGTCGGAGTTGGACTCGAACCTGCAACTCATGACTTGAATGTCTGAATCACTGAGAAACCATCACTGAGCCAGCGAGGTCCCATGTTTGTTTGATAGATCGATGTTTTATGCTGCACAGAAAATTAGTTTAGTGCGGGAGGAAACTGGGCTCTGTCAGAGGAAACCCCTGACCTTTGGAGAGTTCCTCGTAAGTTTTCCACATTGGTCGACAGGGTGAAAAACCCACAGAGATTTTTCAATTTTATTTGACCTGAGGCCGCGAGTCGACACATAGATGGAAGGCCTGGGTCAAACTGAGAATCCATCGCTCTGCCCACTGAGCCATTGAGGTCCTTTCTTTGTTTAATTGATTGGTGTTTTTAGTCACACTCAAGATTATTTCACTTATATAGTGGCGTTGCCAAGTTTACTGGAGAGGGGAATGGAGCTCTTCGCGAAAGAAACACCCAACCTTCAGCGAGTACCTGGTATCTCTTTCACATAGGCAGACAGAGTGAAAAACTTACTCAGAAATTTTGAAATTTTATTTGGTCTGAGTGGGATTCGAACCCACGACCCATGAACGGAAAGTGTTTGTCGGACTGAAAAACTATCACTTAGCCAACTGAGCCACAGAGACCCCTTCTTTCCTTGATTGATTGATGTTTACGCCACACTGAATATTACTTGACTTATATGGCAGCATTGCCAAGTTTAGCGGAGGAGGAAACTGGGCTCTGACCAGAGGAAACACCCGACCTTCGGTAAGTACCTAGTAACAAAGAGACTATCACTCTGCCAACTGAGCCGAGGTCCCTTCTTTCTTTGATTGATTGATATTTATGCCACACTGAATAGTATTTCCCTTATATGGTAGCATTGCCAAGTTTAGTGGAGGAGGAAACTGGGCTCTGACCAGAGGAAACACCCAACATTCGGTAAGTACCTAGTAACAAAGAGACTATCACTCTGCCAACTGAGCCGAACGCCTTTCTTTGCTTGATTGATTGTTTGTTGTTTTACGCCGCGCTCAAGATTATTTCGCTTATATGGCGGCGTTGCCAGTTTTATTGTGGGAGGAAACCGGTCTCTATGCCCGGAGGAAACCCACAACCTTCCGCTGGTAACTGGCAACCATCCCACATAGTTCGTTCGAGTGAAAACCCAGTCAGAAAATTTTCCAATTTTTTGGACTGAGTGGGATTCGAACCCGCGACCCATTGGTGGAAGGCTGTTCGGATTGAGCGTCCAACGCTCTACCTACTGAGCCACGGAGACCCCTTCTTTGCTTGAAGAAGGGAGATTGTGTGTAGTGATGATTCTCACATCATCACCAGCTTTCCACAAGTGGGTCCCAAGTTCGAATCCAATTCAGTCCAAATTGAATAGATTTTTCACACTCAGGACTATTTCGTTTATAAGGTGGCCTAGCTAGGTTTATTGGGGAGGAAACCCCTTGACTATCCATAACAACATAGCACATTGGGCCAGTGATCAAGTTGTAAACCAAGCCAGCATTTTTAAAAGAAAGTGGGAATTGAAATCAAAACCAATTGGTGGAATGTTTCCTAAGAACCTAAAAGATGATTTTAGTTCAGATTATTTGCAGAAGACTTTCAAAATAAAACATATCCGACTAGATTATTTATCGTACAGGTTCTTTGTTAAGAACACAGTTTTATTCTGACAATTCCAGCATTTAAATGTGAAGTCAATCACCAAAAAACAAATTTAATATGTGTACACTAAGCATATGCTTTTCCATAACTACCAGTCCACCAAACGTTGGTTTTGACATATTTTACACATGTCTATATCCAGGTAGAAATCATTTTCAGTTAATGTCACTGAATTTAGCAGTCTAGTCTAGTGGTGATGATTAGAAATTAAACATCATGACCAGTCAAAAATGATTATTTCAAAAACAAATGAATACTCCATCTCGCAAGGTTTTCCATCGCTAATGAGTAAGGTTGAAGTTGTAATGTCAATACGCTGGCACAGATTTAAATGTATGTGAGCCACATCTTAATAACTCCTCATTTCTGCCTCAGTCAATTTTTTAGCACTTCCCCAACAGAATACAATCCATAGGCCTACAGCTCCATCTTTTGTTTTCATATCACTGCAAAATATAAAAAAATAGGAATAGTACTAAAACAAGGTTTTCTTAGTTACAGTGCTAAAATAAATATCAGATTTACTAGGTGCTTTAATACCCAAAAGAATACAACACTGACAGAATGGCAGGATAGTCACCTGGGGATGGGCTAAGGTGTTAACTCTGAACTGAAATAACCATACCATGAAAGTATGTAGTGACAAATTCACAAAACAGAGCTCAAAGTGATGACATTTGCAGCACATAGACTAATATCATTCTGGCAGGCCAGTGAGTAAACGCAAGGTTGGACATATATATACGGTATACATGTATTGTTTATTGAAACTTTCCTGCAACCACAACAACATTGATTGTACAAGTACTACCACTCACTCTCACTGTCAGCTAGTTTGTGCGAATGAAATATCAATAACTAATGATCTAACCAATACATCACCCTGCATGAAATTGAAAAGAAATAAAGTTAAGCTAAATTTTGTTTGTAACACGAGGCCTACATAAAACTGGACAAGATAAAATGAAGATTTGACAGACCTGTACTGAGTGAGAGGCACCGTTGTGTTGACGCCTGAGTGCAGCGAAGAAGGCAAGGCAGATTATCGCCCGATCCTCGTTGTTTCTCTCCTTTTCATATCCACTAATGTCAGTAAAGGTATTCCAAACTGCTTTCGGGTGAAAACTTTGTGGATATTACGGCCTCTGTTTTGTTTTTACCGTCATTAACACTCAACTTCTTCGAGTCATTCTCTCCAACTTTGCTCGGCATGCGTTTGCCTTTCAACACTGTTTACAATGAAGTGCGCATGTGCATGTCAGTAACTTCGGGGAGGATCTGGGCGGTTTTTCAAATATTTTGTAATAATTGGTAGGGCCCCCCTTTGAAAAATTAATTCGTACGGGAAAACCTACGTTAGGATTTTCATGAAATTTGGACAGAGGCATCTTCTAGGATTCGTCTTTCCGGGAAAAATAATACCATGTGTGGGAAAATTCGTTTTAGCCAACCTGATGGCCCTTCCCTCTTTAAGGATGTCTATGTCCACATTTCGGTCTTGTTCCAAGTTAAATATTTCTTTCTCGAGTTCTCGTTCATGCTTCGATTGCTGGCGTTTTCTATGAGTGGAATAGGAAATAGATACCTCTCTGATTTCCATTAGTAAAGTCTTTAAAAAGACTAGCCGAGAAATCTGGACTCTGCTGAATTTGGTTTTTTCTTTCCGTGTTCGTCATAGCCCAGATCACTTCCATAGTAAAAAAAAAGTTATATTTTTTAAGGAGACCCGCCGACAAAATCAGCGGAGCAAATTTCACAACAAATAAGCAAAGAATAAAGTTTTTATCTCTACATTCCGATAGCATAGACCTAGAAGAAGGAGGCTGTAATGTGGTAAGCTTTCCTTTATGCAGTCCACTGACTTTCAACCTGACGTAACCGCCATAGTAAAACATTCACCGACCTAAACACTGGGCGGGGCATCTTAGAAATACGTAACTCGTAATATTCGGAAATCGTCTGTCATGATCAATGAACTAGGCCGAATATGAAATATTCGTGGAGTATTTAATACTAGATTATAGACCTATATTTCTCCACAGTTATATCGATATTATTTTACCCGAGTGATTCGGGCTAAGGCGACAAGACACATTAGTAGCCATATAATACCAGTCGCCATAAGACCGATAATCCGGGCTATAAAAAGAGTTGGTCTGAGATCCTCAAACATAAATCATTGTTCTCCATACTATCAATACAGTCCACGTTATAAACTGGTAAAAGCGTATTATATTTTAATTTTTTTTACACACACCTTTACTCTTTCAATATATTCGGGGTCATGAAGCAGACTGGAATTAAATTTCCACAGCCCCTTTCCCCTTTTGAATTCATTTAATTTTAAGCCGAGAACAGCTGGAGAATGGTCAGAGTGGTAACTAGTCTCAATATACACTTTTGACACGCTGGGGTAGAATGTTTCGCTGATTAAAAAAGTCCAGGTGAGCCTGTTTAATGGGATTATTTCGTCTCCATGTATATCTCCTCAAATCGGGATATGTTTCTCGAAATAGGTCTATTAAACCCAACGAATACTTCAAGTTCAGTAGAGTATTGCGTGCTTTAGGATTATTTGTATGTAAATAATTACTGCAGTCTAAATTTATATCTAGGATAAGGTTAAAATCCTCACAAATAATATAATCGTCGTTACCAAAATCTATTAATATTTCTTCAATATTTTGATAAAAATCGGGTATGTCCTCATTTGGACCATATAAGACAAACAGAGTTAAAGACTTTTGTTCTATCTTTAAGTGATCGCAAACAAAATTGCCTTCTGGATCACTCTTTACCTTGATTAACTGATAGTTAAAGAGGTTATTGAACAAAACGCACACTCCTCTAGAGTTTTAATTTTTAGAACTAAATAAAACATCCCCTCGCCACTCATTTCGAATACGTTGCTCTAACTTTTCGTTAAAATGCGTCTCTTGCAAACAAATAATGTTGTATTTTTGGCTTTGAAATATTGGAAAAGGTCTCTCCTTTTCTCCGCGTCATAGAAATCCCGTCTTGATCGCGCAAAAACAAAAACATGATCGCGTCTAAAACGCGTGAATGAGTAGTGGCGCACATGGAAAAAAACGCGTAAACTTGTATATAAACTCGATTAGTCGCTGACGCAACTACTCTCGACTTAGGGCGCGTGCGTAATGAACATTCTCGAGCCACGTGAATCTTGATTATGGCGCCCTTACTTGCATTTGCGCTCAGGCTTTGCGAGGGAGAAGATGTCGTTGTCTGCTTGTATTAGTTGTGCGTCGTTGCCGTTCCCTAAAGGAACATTCATGCAGGCCTTGGATACCGCCACGGGTGTGTGGTACTCAGCCGTAAATTTGGACTCGGACGAACTGGCAGAGGAGTATACCGTCAGAGTTGAAGGGTTTTCCAAAAAACTATATGACGCAACGGTGCCGTTTGGTGAGTCATTTAAGTTTCTTTCTTGGTCCACTTTAAATGATCTCGTAAAATCGGGACACTTTTCTATTTTTCATCGCAGGATTCAATGTACAAAACAAATAGTTTCCACATGTTTCATTCTTTGTGACTCGTGATATTCTTTGTAGCCCTATTTGGTGTTGACCATAAACAGAAAAACGTAATTTTTATTTTATAGAATTTGAAAGCACGCGGCTTTATACAGCTGGGGTTTTCGCACTTCTAAACACGGGTCAAACTAGATTTTGTACTCAGCGCTGTATCGTCTGCACAAGACGCCGTGAAGTTGACTGGGAAATATGTTGCTTTAAAACTGTGTATTCTATTTCTAGACTATATTATATATATTTATGAGCACTAAAACACACGGGCACAGGGAAAATCTTCTTGTCTAAAATAACCACGGAGACAAGTTTCTAATTGTGTTAAAAAGAGGTATAGGGGCCTATCATTTAGACCTTTACACCCCATCATAAATTGTTGTAATAAAGTAAACCCATGATATTTCATTAGGTTGACGACTGACAGGAGCTTGGTCTTAGTCAGTAGAATTTTCTGGAACACTTTGTATTGCATTGACAATGCTTATGCATCTTAAGCTATAGTAAGAATATCGTCAGACTATATATTATGGGGTCATGGGAAAAGACAGGGGAGTTTAGCCCTGACAAGTATGTCTTTCAAACTCTTGTTCTTTTTATAAGCAATGACTGGCCTTTGGGTCAGGGGTCGAGAAAGTTTACTTTGAAGTAGTTTGTATTCTTCTACTATAATCTTGGCCATAGCAATGCTAGCTTTGTTATACTGAAACACAAATGGTATTATAGTTTTTTCACGACATCTTCCGGGGTCCAAGTTCAAAGCCAAAGGATAAATAGTTTGTAATGTTTGAATCCAAAAACTTTCCCTTTCCAAACGTTTGTGCTTGGTATCTGCTGCGGAAGTGAGAAAAGGGATTTTCTCAATAGGCATAATTTCAAAATGGTCCTTGACCGAATGACCTTGAGTATTGAAATGTTGTGCCACGGGTACATCATGTTTAAGTCTTATACTAGATAAATGGTTGGCTGCTCTTTGTCGTAGAGAATTTTGAGTCTCTCCGACGTACTGTTTGCAACATTTTTTGCACGTGATTACATACACGATATTAGAGGAGTCACAATTAAGATTCTCTGCCATTTGATATTTGTCGCGAGTTTGTTCTCCGAAAAAGGTACCGCGATCGGGTACGTATATATCGAGTTTGCATCGCGTCTTAAGGCATTCCATTGATGTACCTGAGAGAAATGTTGGACGGTAATGGTACACTCGTGAAGGGGAGGTAAGCGTATCGGGGGATGAAGGGGGAAACATGATTTGTCTTACTGTGTTAGATGTAATCCTTCGGAGTAATCTAATAGAATACCTTCTAGGGAGGAGAGCTTTAAAAAGAACAGAACAAGCCTGGTTAAAAAATCTAAAGAACTACAGTTTCTATAGAATCTAAATATCTGAGATTTAATGACTCCCTTGAAAGTGTGAGGAGGATGGTATGACCCAGCATGTAGCAGCTGATGCGTGTCAGTAGGTTTGAAGAATACTTTGTAATCTAGATACCCAGTAGTATGATATGTATGACCCTTGTAAATAGTTACATCCAAAAAATCCACAGAAGTGTGATCAATAGTAGGCTGTAATTTAATGCTTGAGTCGTGAGAATTAAGAGTATCAATGAAAATATGAAGGTCTTCCAAAGTATGTTGCCAAATGATAAAAATGTCATCCAGATACCGAAGGTAAATAAAAGGTTGTTTGTGACATTTGTGAAGAATGTCACTCTCCCACTCAGCCATAAAAATAGAGGCAAAGTTAGGACTAAAACGTTTCCCCATAGCACACCCTTTAATTTGCTGAAAGATCTCCCCATTGAATTCAAAATCGTTTCCTTTTAAGCTGAGTTCCAGCAATTCTAAAATGTCTTTATCCGGACAACGGTGGTCAGGATATCTTTGGAATGCTGATTTTATGGATTTAAGACCCAAATCTATGTCAATGTTTGTATACATAGACTCCACATCCAGATTAACTAAAATCACATCTTGTGGGATGGATTTCTCAGATAATTTGGCCAATAAATCATCCGTATTTTTTATTAAGCTAGGATGCCGATTCGCTATAGGTTTTAGATAGTAATCAATTAGCTCTGATATTCTGTAACTTTCACTGCCACAATCTGAGATAATAGGACGCCCAGGGGGCATTGTAGGCTTCGGCCATTTTTCAATGGGTTTGTGAATTTTCGGAAGAATATAGAAGACCCTGTTTTTAGAGTTATGATCAGATTCCAAATAGCGATACCGTTTTTCATTAAGTAAGCCTTTATCTTGAAGAGAAACAAGAATTTTATTAAACTTCCTAACATTTTCAGGCCAAATTTCCTTATCAAGTTTTTTGTAATGAAGAGGGTTGCTTAGCTGCCGTTCTATCTCTTCAATATAATCCTGTTTTGACATAATAACTGTTGCCGAACCTTTATCAGCAGGTTTAATAACTATGTTTGGATTTCCCCTTAGCTTACTTAAGGCAAGACATTCTGAATGAGTAAGGTTATGTTTGTTTTTCTGATTAGTTAAAACATCAAACTTCCTAGATACAGAGTCACGACTAATGTTTATCTCTGGGTCATACATGTGAGAAGGGGGTGTATAGCCGCTTTTAGATGTATATCTCTGGGTCATACATGTGAGAAGGGGGTGTATAGCCGCTTTTAGATGTAAACGGCTTGCGTACCCCACTAGAATCTCGGTAGATATCAGCCAGACTAAGATTTCTGGAGAACTCCATAACATGCACTAATTTACTAATAGAAAAGTCCCTATCAGATAATGGTTTTGGGCAAGGCACAAATGAGAGTCCTCTATTGAGTAGAGATATATCATCAACAGTGAGTTCCTCGTTACTAAGATTAACAATATTACTTCCTAATCCGAAAGAAGGGTGGCACATGCCCTGTCCCAAATTTAGTTTAAATCTAGTGTCTGAAGCCAGTGAGTATACAAGCAATTTGCTGTATCTTCGGTCCAGTGAATTTTGTCCATGGATACTCTAAATTTTGAATTGGGAATTTTGGGTATGACCATAACTCTCTTCATCTTGGAAGCAGAAGAGTTATATAGGTTCAGGTTCGAAACTTCACTGGTCGGTAATTTTGTGGATGACTGGATCTCTACAAAGTAGATGAGCGAATTGGAAAAAGTCTTCCTAACCGCTGTCATCATGTTGCGCATTTGATTTAACGAAGCGTTTGGCTCAGTAGTTGTCTTGTTATTGATACCAATATTCAAGATAACTTTCTCAGGTTTGGGACCTTGATACTTTTGAATTAGCGTCCGAAATGAATTGAAATTGGCACCAGGAAAACATTCTACCTGCATATCAGGGTGGGGGTCAAGGTTAATTCTAGATAGATTAGAATCCCCAAGTAAAAGAACTTTCTTAGTTACATTAGGAAGGTGCCAATTAGAGGAGGTGTGCCGAAATTTCCAAAATTTAGAATTAGCTAAACTATTCCGAGGGTTGCGCTGACCCCTCGGAGGGGATCTCACTGTATCTGAATATCTCATAGGAGAATGGACTGACAAAACTGGGGATGGGGGAGGAGGAGAGGGACTAGATGTACTAGGTCTAGGAGAAGTGACCCTAGTAGAAACTGGGGAGGGTGGAGGCCGAAAGGGGACAGAGGTACTACTAGGTCTAGGGGAGGGGGGCTGAGGGGATGAAAAAGAGGGGGCAGAGGTACTAGGTTTAAGGGAGGGAGCACCAGTAGGGAAAGGCGAAGGGGAAACAGAAGGTAAAGTTACAGACCTAGGAGTCTGTGACTGCAGAGTAGGAGGTGAGATAACGGATGTCGACGGACTGACAGACGGATGGGGTTGGGGAGACGATGGTGGACTAAACTGAGTAGTAGCAGCAGAAGTGACAGATTTAGTGATGGAAAGAAAAGAATAAAAATTTTGAATGGTCGAAAGTTGTAATGTTTAATAATTTAAATTTAAAAAAGTTTTTTTACTAAATAAATAAGCGGACGCCTGACAGCAACCTTGAGTTGACACGGTATGGAGATCGATCAGGTTGACAGTCGTGAGACACTTTTTTCAATTACACAGATTTTCGGGTTGAAATTGTCAAATTTTAACAAAATTACACAACAAAAGTGTTAGCATAATTGTGAAACCATCCAAAAGATTTTCAACTTTTTGTGAGGAAAACATGTTAGAACGATGTGATAACAGACCAAAAGCAAATTTTATCGAAGAGAGGAAGCAGTCCCTGACTGTTTCGCTAATCAAGGCAAAATTAAAGTGGCATGAGTTGCCAAACTGTTGATATTTTGGCGTAAAAACAGAATGTTGAAATTATCGGCTATTTTACTCAAGATGTATTAACTATTATTCAGAAGCTTTTTAGTGTTTCCAGTCTGGAGAATGTACGATAAAGTATTGTTTTGAACTAACTTTGGCTTAGAATGAATGAATGGTCGTCCCGGTTATTTAAATTTGTTTACTTTTCGAACGTTATTCCGGTTCATACAGGCCACATACTGTATTGTTTTTGTTCATTCCAACGCCAATCCTTTACTTTTTCGGTTGACTCCAAAGCCTCTTACTGTCGTGACGATCAGAAATTAGGAAAAAAGTGAATTTTGGCAGCTCATGCCACTTTAACCAAAAGCTAACAATGAAATGAAGTAATGACAGCTGAAACTATAAATATCTTGCTTGCATCACAATTATTTTGTTTTCTTCCAATTTTAGTGCATGTCACCAGAAAAGTAAATAAATTTTGAATTAATGACATCTGCTATTACTTTCGTTAAATCTCAAGTATATTTAACAAACCTGTAGCCGCGATCTGTTGCCAAAATGCTTCTCTGCAGCAGTTTTGTATTATGGACAAATCCATAGTTATGTCTGCATCACTTTCTTGCTGTGGAAATTGAATTTCACCGCAGCCTTGCCTATTGCTGGGGTGATTTTGGAAGGCTTGATATATTTATGGGAAACAGTTAATCCCTGACCCAAACTTAAACTTCTACTTTTAATTTGGCAGAAAATGTCAGAAGCCCAAAGGACGAGCGATTACTGGAGAGGAAAAAAATGAAGATAAGTAGGCTGGAAGCGACGCGTCTCCTGAAAGATGATTGGGTCACACATGTCACTGAAGAAGGCAATGTTGACATTAAAGTCCTAGAAAATGATCCATTTCTGGGAGTCCTCACTGGGGTTGGGGGGGGGGGGGGGGGGGGTTAAAATGGACTATGAAAATTTGGAGCTTTATCAGAAAGAAAAACTGACTTGTAAGGATAAAAAGGTACTTTTAACCATTTCTACAGTTTATATCATCACCTGATATCAGTTTTAATCTGTCCATTATATTGTTTCTTACAGTACTTACTATATCTGTTGGCGCTATTCCAATAAAACTACTAATCCAATCCTAACACGCATTAACCCTCTATTTTTATTTTATTTGCACATTAAACTTTCACACTAAATATCTTCTCATTTCCCAAGATATTATTTCTTGATCTTGTTTTTGACCACAAAGAAAATGTTATCATAGAATGTTAATGCTACAGCAAATTTGGAACAGAAGGTTGATCATTTAACGTTTTAAGCAGCACTGAAGATTATTTCACTTATGGCAGGGATGCCAATTGTTTTGTTTTTTTACAGGATCTTCTGACACATAAGTTGTGTTGATAGCTAGGATAAAAACACAGAAATTTGTTTAGGCTGAGTTGGATTTGAATCCGCAGCCCTTTGGATGGGAGGCTAGTTTGATCAAACGTCCAGCGCTGTATCAATTGAGCCAGGAAGGTCCTGTGAGTCTGAGAAAACTAAATGTGCCCAAAAATGTATATTCAGATGGAATAGGTTCCTACACCGTTACACGCAAAACTTTGCTTATGCTTTTAACATCTACAAATAGATAATAGTTGATGCCTCATTTTTTGAAGCACATTTTGCATTATTTTGTAGAAGTCTTCACCGCCATCCAAAACAGAACCTGCTATGAAGAAAGGAAAAGGTGCATGCAAAGAAAAAAAGGTAGATTAGCGCTTTTATTAACCTAGATTATATTTTTTAATTTTATTATATATATCTACATTGTATGTCTTCTAATAGTACAGTTGAGTAGATTGATTGTTCGGTGTTTTACGCCGCGCTCAAGATTATTTCACTTATATGGCGGCGTTGCCAGTTTTATTGTGGGAGGAAACCGGGCTCTGTGCCCGGAGGAAACCCACATAGGTTGTTCGAGTGAAAACCCAGTCAGAAAATTTTCCAATCTTGGACTGAGTGTGATTCGAACCCACGACACATTGGTGGAACAGTTGAGTAGAAATCTCATTAGAAATCCTCTATTATTCAAACATATATTGGTTTGGTCTCTAATAATCAAGTGCCTGCCTCCTAATCTGGGGAGGGGCCTCTTTGGCTCAATAGGTAGAGTGTTGAACACACAGCCCCGAAAAGCCTTCCACCAATGTGCCACCATTTCAAATCCACTTCAGTCCCAAAAAATATGGAAATTACACGATGACATGTAGAATGGTTACCAGGTACCAACAAAAGACCAGAAGTGGAGCGTAAACCACCAATCAACCTTATCTGGGTGCACATTCTTGTTTACATCCACTAAGAGGAACCTATTAAGAAAATCCACATGGGCTAACAAGTATCCTATTTTCTATATACAATGACATCCTCCCTTCCCTAAACTACATGTAGTTAAACCTTTCATTCTATTTCATATTGTAGAAGGCCATGAAACTTTCCACGGGACAAGCTTCTGTGACAAAGGAATATGTCAGTGAAATGGTTGGAAATTTGTCACCCTTGAAAGTTGCTCTGACTGATGCAGAGTTGGTGAAAGTTAAAAACAAGGTAGATAAATGGAAGGAGGGGAGCTTTGTTGCATCAACAGTGGTGGAACTAAAAAAGATACAAAAACTGCTGAACACAATGAACGAAACCTTAATAAATATCAACCAGAATTTGGCAAGAGGGGACTCTGAGTACTGGCACAAGCTTAATTGGGGTTGGATCAATATCAAATTCTTCTATTGCATCTTCTGATAAATTGGATTCCTCAAATATTTTTACCTCTTTTCAACAAACAAGTGCCCATCTTACAACACTTGCGGATGCTGCATCAACACAACATTTGGCTACATTGTCCCTAGGTACACAAACTCTGCCTACATTGTCCCCAGGTATACAAACTCTAACTACATTGTACCCCGGTACACAAACTCTGGCTACATTGTCCCCAGCTACACAAACTCTGGCTACATTGTCCCCAGCTACACAAACTCTTGCTACATTGTCCCCTGCTACACAAACTCTTGCTACATTGTCCCCAGCTACACAAACTCTTGCTACATTGTCCCCAGCTACACAAACTCTTGCTACATTGCCATCAACACAGCCCTCAACTACAGCATTGACAGATATTACAGACAGCCTGGCTAATTCCGTATCTGACTATGAAACTTTTGAATCCGTGGAAATGCCAATGTATTGGAATCTTGGGTCACAGAGTAGACCATACCACCAACAACAAAATCAAGAGATGCCATCACATGTTAGTGCAGTCCCATGCAGCAGTTCAGAGCGATCGATTTCTCCGTATCAAAACCAACAAATGCTTTGCCTACGTTCACCTCCCATTCTTGGATTTGAACCGACTGTTTCTTCCCCAATGTCTGTAGTTTCAATTGGTAGTTTAAATATGAGAGCAACTAATGGCGAGGAGGTCACTAATAAAGATAACGCAGAAAACTATTTGGATCCAGCTTTTGTTCAGGATTTAATGGCTAAAAGTAAATCTTCTAGGACTGCTTTTGTCTCCAGGCTTACTAATGCCTTGTTTTCACTGGATGAAATTAGTGGAAAAAATGTAAATGGTTTACAGAACAAAGGTCGGCTCAATCCCAGAAAAATTAAATATTTAAAACAGATGACGTTTGCTTTCTTTCCAAGTACAAGTGTATCACAAGAACAGGTTTGGCAAAAGGAATGCGTGAAGGCTATCGACAGAACCAATCGCCAACGCCTTAGGCTGTTAAAGATCAGCAATTAACAATTTCTAAACTTTTTTCGCATTTTTGGTGTTCTGCTCAAGTTAAATAAATATGAATGGTGTCGAGTTGGATCTTTTTAAATTTTGCTGTTTTCTTAAAACTTTCCATGACATATCCTATTGAAAAAAAACGTTCACTGTTTATTGTCACTAGTAAAGTATGTACCAGGTAACTAATTTAATTGTTTAGTTTTTCAACCCAGCCTTCCCCAAGATTCTGTTTTTCAAGTGTTAATGTTTTGCTCTAGTAGGATGGGGCTATTTTCTCAACTTAATTTAGAACACAGTTGGAAAACAGCTGTCAATCATGGTTACTTGTAGCTTTATATACTAAGACACCTGGGTTTTTTTAGGTTTAAGAAATCTTAAACGACCCAATTGGTTTTTGTCAAACATTCCTTGTTAATAAACATTTCTTGTGATTGAAAACTGGTCAGATTTCCTTTTTCTCTATGGTCACTTTCTGGACAATACTGCAACAAAGGGTCCCCTTGGAATTTTATTCCACCGTTGTGTTGCTTGTTTAATTTTAGGGCAGATGAACAAGTTTCCCACATGAATTCGGCTTTATAGACTTGAATCAATATGATGATCTTGTAAGTCTTCTCTCAGCTTAGAGCTAATATTTAAATTATCATTGCTTGTCTGGTGTTAACAACTTTAACTCTTTTTTTCTTGCTTATATGGCAGGTTCATAGTGGAGGAAATGTCTTCCGTTAACTATCCATTTCTTTGTGATTGAGCTTATCTCGTGCGAGTTTCAAATGGTCTAGTTACGTAGGCCTCTAATTTTGAGTGGTGAAGCCCGAATCAACCAAACCAGATAAATGTCGGATAATACAATAAGGTTGATTGATTGATGTTTTTCGCTGCACTCAAGATTATTTCACTTATGTGGCGGCCTTTACAGGTTTAGTGGGGGGGGGGAGCAGGCTCTTTGCCCGAAGTTAATCCATGGATGGAAGGCTCATGTCTGACAGACTATCGCTCTGCCGACTGAGCCCCCAATAAAATATGGAGGTAAAACATTTAAATTAAATCCAGCTCAAGTACTACAATTTCTGGGTTTGATAATTGTTTAATGCTACACTCCAAATTATTTCAGTTAATCTTGCAGGGATTATCTAAGAAGAAAATCACGTTCATGGTCAGCCTTGTGATTTTAGGCTTCCTTATTCTGAAATAATGATTAAATTCGATCTTGACTATGATTTTACTGATAGGAAATAACCTTAACACTGCAAAGCTATGACAAACATCAAACAATCCTTGTCAGTCTTGTAAAAACAAACTCCTGAAACACTGCACAAAGTTCTTAAGAGGCACATTTTTCATACACCCAAAATTAGGTTGTACATCTAGTTTCAATAATATCCGAGGTTGCCTGTCTGACATTGTGGAGCTTCATGTCTGGGGTGTGATGGTTAATGGATACGCGATAACACAACTAAGGTTAACGAGATGCGATTGTTTTGCCGATTCAGGCCGCACTAAAGATTATTTCACTTGCATGGTAGTTAGTTTTATTGGTGATTTCTTCACATTTTGTATATACACTTGATCCTTGATTTTAAAGGTTTTCTTAACACTACACTGAAAAAAAGCACTTTGCCAGCTGATTTTGGGTGACAAAGTTTTTAATTAAATACTGTTTCAGATTCTGAACGTGGGTTCCATGAGGTTGAGAAAATAAATGAAAAAGGCATCTCCACGTGTTTTCTAAACTTTATAACGTGGAGATGCCTTTATCATAAATTTATTTTCTCATTCTAACTTTTTAATTGCGTTGACGATAGAACTCATTTTTATTTAAAATTTATTCTAAGTAAAATAAACTGTTGACACAAATGACAAATGATGATTGGATAAATTTTTACACTAATGCAGTTGTTGGGTACATAAAAAACTTCCTAAACTCTTGTTAATAGCAATTTTTACTATATTTACTGACAGCTAGATAACAGATTTAATCCTTTTTTAATCTCATGACTGCTTTGAGGTTTAAAGAAGCAGGAAAATATGGACTTTATTTGAACGAAAAGATAGAACTCCTTTTATTATAATCATTATTACCATCAACCACATCACAGGCAAATAAAATCAATATATTTCTGGCTGTAATAATCCCTAATTAGCTACGAGATTAAGACATCATTATTTTATCATTATTCACTATCAGATTAAATGTAACAGTAAGTACTGCTTTCCTGCCCAAAAATCACCTGCAAAATAGTATAGGGAACATCTTAATAACCGGAGGCACCACCGCCTCTTGCTACCACTACTGGCATGACTCTGTGGAGATGCCGAATGTATTTCCGACACATTTGTGGGTTTACTCCTGCCCAAAAAACTTTAATCCCTTGTACTAACTCTTCAAGTGTGGAAGGCTTGGTGTGCTTCCTTATGTGGTAATTTAATGCAGCCCACATATTCTCTGGAGGTGTCGGCCAAAGATTAACTCCTCTTTCCTGGAACCAGAAAATCGTTTCACTGAAAATTAATAAAAAATACATGCTCATACTTTAACCATATTGATGCCTAAAAGTTTTCTATTTATTGTTTTAGATTCTACAGAGTGTTTATCCATTCCTAGAGTTACTAAAAAATTCAGAATAAGAAAGACATATTGATAAGTCTCACTATTTTGGTAATACTGTGCATATTATTGATAATATGGGATTGAATATATATCAAGAGTTTCCGCAACTCATGCTACAACCGGTTGTTGAAATTTCCATGCAGCTCACCATTTAGGTGAACCTTGAGAAAAAATAAACAAATTATTATGTGATTAGAGGGGAGACTCTTAGGACTTTGTCGGTAAATTAATTGAAGTCTTATGTGTGTCAGCAGTAAATAATAAATCATCAGGGGGCTTAGGCCCGGGGTAACTTTGCGAATGGTCATAACGTAATGTTGAAATCTAATTAACATACCGCGCTGTGTGTTTTGGATCGTTGTCTTGTTGGAACCGATGATGGTCTGGGTATGCCTTTCTGATAAAATGATTTTCTGGTATATTCCGATGAAATGGAGCATCCATTATTTCCTGGAATATGCACACGCTAGTAGCACCTCTGTATGAAATTCCGGCCCACACATGTACCTACATCACCAAAACAACAAAATCATTCAGTCTAAAAGCTTTCAGTTGGATGTTAACCCAAGAGTTTTACTTCTCACCTAGTTGTGGGCCTCAGTGGCTCAGTCCGTATAGTGATAGTCTCTAGTCCGACATATATGCGGACAGGGTTTTCCTATGGGCCCGAATTCCTCCCCCCACTTAACCTCTTACCTGGCAACGTCGCCAAATAAGTGAAACAATCTTGAGTTGAAAAACCTCAATCAATCAATCCAGGCCTAAGTACAATTTTTTTATCAATCTGACTTCAGTAGGACGGTCGGCAAAAAAAACGACCTCAAAGTAGGGTCAGTGGCTTTTATAAAAAAATAGTTGCGTGCAAAACACTAATGAATTTTTACACAAGGAATGAACATTAAAACATGCCAATATTTGTAAATGGGTGGAAATAAGAACACTATCAATACCTTTGTGGGGTGTTTAGGTTTGCCAACCATCTTCTTTGGCTCATTCTTCTTTCGAAACGATTTAGAAAGTGATTTTTGTATCTTAATAGAACTTTCAACAGTAAATATAACGTCGCTAAAATCATCGTTGTTTGCCATGCACTCCAAACAGAAAGCTAACCTCAAAGGCATATTCACATGACGAACCATTTGACAATACCTCGTTGAGGTATAAACCCATCCGAGATGTCTTCTAATGCGGTTTACAGAGGCTAGTGATATGGTGACTTTGAATGTGGAAAAAAGTTCTTTTTATAAATCTCGGGCACTTGTTTCTGGATTTGCTTTCATACGTTCGTCGATGAAGTCTAGGTGGTTAATACCCAGGATTGGTAATCTTCCGGCACGAGGTCTGAAATTGTTCCAAACATATCAACTTTCTTAAAAAAGGCACTTAAGGCTTGGATAGAAATTTCTATATTTTCTTGTATCGCTGCATTTTGTAGGCTTTTTAGATTTGGATATTTTCTTCTTAGAAGTAATAGTCGACTTCTTGAATAGGTTGATAGACGTCCCATGACGATGACAAACCACAATGAACATGTGACCTACAAAGAATCAAAACATATAGACGATCAGAAATTATGAAAAAAGTGTGAATTTTGGCAGCTCATGCCACTTTAACTAGTAAAATGTTCCAAACTGGGTCACTGACATAAAACGTATGGCATCAGCGGACATTCATAGCCACTAACGCTAACAGTGTTTGTTGTACATTCAAATAAACAGTATGGACAAACGATATCAGTATAGATAAAGAAAACTGTTTAAATTTTATTTCATTAATTTATATATCAACCGAAAAAAGAAAATCGTTCACAACAAGTAAAAAACACCTACGGCCGTACATGTACTGTAGGCAAACGCCCTTTTGTAGTTTTGGTCGCCTATGGCTTACAATTATAATCTACATGTAGCCTACAATCTACATGTAATTTTTTTTCTCGGCAATTCAAAAGGCGGATCGACCAAACGACTTGATTGGACAGCCGGAGACTTTATGTAACTATCAAAATATTGCAAAACATTGTCAAACATAACTGAATAGCATCATGCCTTTGGTCCTCCATTCCTCGGGTGACCGGTCACATCGATATGCTTTAAAAAAAAATTGCATTACAATTTACATTAAAATGTAAAATGGTCACAAAAGTGCATGTTCTAAACGTCAAAGAAGTTACAGTATGTATTCTTACCTCGAATGAGACGTAGTACTCTATTACGGATTACGATAGAGATTTGAATTTAACTTCTGTCAACTCGTGTCTGAGATTCGATAGCTGCACTTTGAGAGGGAAGAGTGAAATCGAGGCTCTGTTGTTCGTTGTTGCAGCGCGATTAACTTGACGATGGACGCACTTCGTACAGGTTACTTCAAGGAATCGCGCTCAGAAAGAGCGCGTGGACAGACAAGTTTTAAAACGCGATTACAGAAAACAGTCGGGGTTAAGTCTCGATTTCTTTCTTTTATAGTCGCGACTTCGCAGAAAAAGCAGCGCGTGTCTGACTCGTTCAAATCGCGTTTCAATCCCGTTTATGATCAAGTTATTTCTAACCTGTACTGTAATAATAATCAAGCTTTTATCTATGGGTAATTTCGTGCAGGACAATTGTATAAATCCATTTGTGTTCTAGTGGCATGATATGCTATGGTGATATCTATCAGTTAGTCCAAGCTTGTTAGTCCAAGCGAGTGTTGGCTGCCTACATTTTCTATGTAAAGGACAATAATGACAGCACAAATTTCCTCCCCATCTGACCCAGTATGTTCCCAAGTGAAGAAAGCTGTAAGTTTAAGTAAAAATAATTCAAAATTGCTGTGGGGGTATTAGACCCTAATCAAATATTTTTGAAGCATTGGTATGCATAATTTTACTGGATTATCAGGTGTTGAAGGAAAACAAGTAAAAATAAAAAAAGACGAAAGTATAGCTCACTCAATTATATACTAGAAGAAAAGTTCAGCAACAAGAGATCTGAAGCTAGGATTTCCATGCGCAAATTTAACACAGTTGACAAGTTAAATAGTCACACAGGTGTTTCCTTTGTTATCCTTCACACTAAGACGACTAATCTCAGCGCCGATTTCTTTACCGTCTTACAAAAAGTTTACCTCTTGAGAACGTACCTCACCTTCCTACCCTCCCTATAGAATTTGTCCATCAATCCACTCAATTCAGCCTTTCTAGTCCTATCTTCTGGGATAAGGTCTTCTGTAATAAACACATTGCTATTTTAATAGCTTTTTGACAGTAATTAGAACATTTCTGCATTCCGGTCTCATGAGAAACTTTGCTATTACATGTCGTGTCTGACCGTCCCTCTTTCTCCCCACTCGATGCGCATTTTCTATCTCAACACCACCTGTAATATTTAGGTCATTTTGAATACACTTGTTGACAAGCTTTATACAATCTTCCCCTGCAGTCTCCACTATTCCCCCAAACCTCAGATTATATTCTCTGCTATATCTTTCAGCATCTAGAACTTTTCAAGAGTTTATTTTCAGCCGTCAGATTCTCAACCTGCTTCTTAAAGGAGGGGAAATCTCTAGAAATACATAGGGATTATCGTCGATAACAACCTTCAAAGTACTTAAAACATTTCACGTCAATTACCTCCAGTGACCCTCAAGCTAATAAAAACAGACAGAAGTATGTCCTTTCAGTGGCTTATCTGTGTAGCCATTTTTCCGTTTTAGGATGACGTGATGTTGGTATAGCTATTTTTAGATCAATAATGACGTATTTTAGTCGCTCTCTAATGTATAATGGTAGATTTAGGTCCAAAAAAAACATGGCGACAAACTTGAAGTGGGAAGATTGTCTCCGAATATATAGGTCAGTATGCAACCTCGCGCCATTACTTAGCCAGCCATTGGCTAAATTGCATCACATGACTACTCTATAACGCACTTAAATTTTTATTCAACAATAATTGGATAAAACTAATGAAAAAATGGTGGCGGCCTTGTGAATGGCCTATGGAGCTTATTCTCTATTGTAACGCCACCTTCAAATTTCAATTATTCAGTTACGAGGGGATAAAACATACATTGGACAGTTGTTCTGGACTAAATGAACTCTACTCTTTCCATCTAAACTAGTCTAAAGCTTTGATTTTCTTTCCCTTTAAGATCTGAAATTGTCCGTACATTGTCTGAGGATTTACAACGTACATTGTCTAATTCAATATCAGTCACTTCCACAACTTTTGATTAGATTATTCTGAATTTTTTCTGTTGCAGATATTCTCTCTATAAAGTTACTTTGAACAGAAATAACCTGATCAAGGGTTTTGTTAATGTCCCGTAATGAAGATTTAATGTAATTCTGAAATGATTTGAACTCACTTGCCGTAGGTACATGTAGCCGGTTGCTTTTTCGAAGTAGTCTTTTTCGATAAAGGTAACTGAATTGTCTCATTTGATGTATATTCTCTCTTCACTAATGTACCATTGACTAAAACGATCGGCATTATCTTGAAAGGCATTAATAAAAATGAATTAACAACGCAATGAAGGAAGAATACTCTGTAAAAACGTGTTCATGATACAAATACTCCTTTCATAACAAACGAAGAATTGTATCAACAAATTGACGCCGAAAAGATCGGATCTTCTCTAGGCCCAGGCCTCGTAAACATCATTCTAACCGAACTAGTGAAAACAATTGAAGATAAACTGATTGAAGAGGGTGTTATTAGGGATCCCCTACTTGGAGGGGATACCTTTTGAAATCGTTCTGCTTTTTCTTTATTATTATTAGGGATCCCCAACTTGGTGGGGATACCTATTGAAATCGTTCTGCTTTTTCTTTATTATTATTAGGGATCCCCTACTTGGAGGGGATACCTTTTGAAATCGTTCTGCTTTTTCCGTATTATTATTATTATTCTTATTTGTTTTCCACGGTTTTTGTAGGTGATATAACTCAAACAGTTTTCTAGACACGACTCTCATCTTTCACATACATATTCTTAAACAAATTATCTAGGTCCATTTTTTCTGAATTGTCGCTACGCTACGCCGTTTGTCCGCCATTTTGAAAAAGGCGTATTTGCCCAAATTTTTTCTTCTCTGAAACCGTTCATCCGATTTAGCTCAAATTTCACATACACTTAGTAGAAGTCGGGGGACTACTAAGTTGTCCAAATCAAGAATCTCCGCGGAAATTCATAGCAGACTTTTATTCGTCAAAGTTATGATCTTTTTAACTTTTCAAAAAAATGCAATATCTAGAAAACCATTTATTGGAACCTAACGATAATTCCCATGCTTGTAGACCTATTATAGATCTATGAAATTTCAAAGTTTTTTGAATGTGCAACGAGTCACGTGACCAGGACGCCATTTCAAATTTTTGAAAACTTGAATGAGTCATATCTCAGCTAATTTTTCTAATAAAGCAATCGGCTTTTTAAATTTAGATAGACAACATCTTTCTTTATCTTTGAACCGCTTGGTAATTTTTGATTGGATCAACGGTTTTGTCGCCATATTGAATTTTATTTAAAAATTAAAAACTTAAGTTTTTCAAAATTGCTTTCAGATATCGACCATGAATTTAACATACCAATAGTGTTCATCAAGGTCTATGTTTTGTGAGAAAATCAACCAGTTTCAATAAAAACTCAATAAAATATGACTGTTTAAAAATATGATGTTAATAAACTATGTTCAAATATTTATATGAAAGATCTTCGACCACACGGACATACACCCATATCAAGTAAAGGACAAAAACGTAGGATGTTAATGAAAGATGTGCATTTTATTGATAGAATCTTGGTAAGTAACACGACAGACGGATATATTCACCATTGGGGATACAAATACGCCCAATATTTTAGGAAAAGAAATAGCACGCAGGGTCTCAATCAATCGCCCATTAGTTTAAGACTATAATAGAACTTTTGCGCAATTATTCCCGTATAGAGATTAAATGTTCCAGTAATCCACAACTGGCTTAATGACATATTTCAATGTCATTTGGCGCTCGCAAGCAAACTTACCGCAAACTGTAAGTTGTTTTAGCGACTGACACACTGAGAGCGACAGTGCTAAATATGTTTAAGGCAAATTATGACCAAATTAAAAAATATAACCAAATAGATATTCAATTTCCCGGTTTAAGGTTTTATTTCAGAGATTTCTGTCTCAATGTGGCGAATAATTACGATATAACGAAAAACAAACTGATAAAAACTTAACAGGGGATCCCGGACCTTGAAGTTGCCCCGCTGCAACTTCATCAGCCTCTAGTTATTATTATTATTATTCTTATTTGTTTTCCACGGTTTTTGTAGGTGATATAACTCAAACAGTTTTCTAGACACGACTCTCATCTTTCACATACATATTCTTAAACAAATTATCTAGGTCCATTTTTTCTGAATTGTCGCTACGTTACGCCGTTTGTCCGCCATTTTGAAAAAGGCGTATTTGCCCAAATTTTTTCTTCTCTGAAACCGTTCATCCGATTTAGCTCAAATTTCACATACACTTAGTAGAAGTCGGGGGACTGCTAAGTTGTCCAAATCAAGAATCTCCTCGAAAATTCATAGCAGACTTTTATTCGTCAAAGTTATGATGTTTTTAACTTTTTTAAAAAAATGCAATATCTAGAAAACTATTTATTGGAACTTAACGAAAAGTATCATGCTTGTAGACCTATTATAGATCTATGAAATCCTAAACTTTTTTGAATGTGCAAAAAGTCACGTGACCAGGACGCCATTTTAAATTTTTGAAAACTTTAATGAGTCATATCTCAGCTAATTTTTCTAATAAAGCAATCGGCTTTTTAAATTTAGATACACAACATCTTTCTTCATCTTTGAACCGCTTGGTAATTTTTGATTGGATCAACGGTTTTGTCGCCATATTGAATTTTATTTAAAAATTCAAAACTTAAGTTTTTCATAATTGCTTTCAGATATCGACCTTAAATTTAACATACTAATAGTGTTGATCAAGGTCTACGTTTTGTGAGAAAATCATCCAGTTTCAATAAAAACTCAATAAAATATGACTGTTTTAAAATATGATGTTATTAAACTATGTTCAAATGTTTATATGAAAGATCTTCGACCACACGGACATAAACCCATATCAAGTAAAGGACAAAAACCGAGGATGTTAATGAAAGATGTGCATTTTATTGATAGAATCTTGGTAAATAAGATGATAGACAAATATTTTCACCATCGGGGATACAAATACACCCAATATTTTAGGAAAAGAAATAGCACGCAGGGTCTCAATCAATCGCCCATTAGTTTAAGACCATAACAGAACTTATGCGGAATTATTCCCGTATAGAGATTAAATGTTCCAGTAAACCACAACTGGCTTAATGACAAATTTCAAAGTCATTTGACGCTCGCAAGCAAATTTACCGCAAACTGTAAGTTGTTGTAGCGACTTACACCAATTATGGTTTTCACACCGACGGCGACATTGATTTAGTGACCAGCGCCATAACTGCTATGTTCAAGAAGACAGACCTAATCTTGTACAATTTGATGTGACATTATATAAATAATATATAGAACGTTACCAAACTGAAAATATCAGAGACAGTGCTAAACATGTTTAAGGCAAATTATGATTGAAAAATATAACCAAATAGATATTCAATTTCCCGGTTTTAGGTTTTATTTCAGAGATTTCTGTCTCAATGTGGCGAATAATTACGATATAACGAAAACCCAACTGATAAAAACTTAACAGGGGATCCCGGACCTTGAAGTTGCCCCGCTGCAACTTCATCAGCCTCTAGTTATTATTATTATTCTTATTTGTTTTCCACGGTTTTTGTAGGTGATATAACTCAAACAGTTTTCTAGGCATGACTCTCATCTTTCACATACATATTCTTAAACAAATTATCTAGGTCCATTTTTTCTGAATTGTCGCTACTCTACGCCGCTTGTCCGCCATTTTGAAAAAGGCGTATTTGCCCAAATTTTTTCTTCTCCGAAACCGTTCATCCGATTTAGCTCAAATTTCACATACACTTAGTAGAAGTCGGGGGACTACTAAGTTGTCCAAATCAAGAATCTCCGCGAAAATTCATAGCAGACTTTTATTCGTCAAAGTTATGATGTTTTTTAACTTTTCAAAAAAATGCAATATCTAGAAAACCATTTATTGGAACTTAACGATAATTATCATGCTTGTAGACATATTATAGATCTATGAGATTCCAAAGTTTTATGAACGCGCAACAAGTCACGTGACCAGGACGCCATTTTGAATTTTTGAAAACTTAAATGAGTCATATCTCAGATAATTTTTCTAATAAAGCAATCGGCTTTTTAAATTTAGATAGACAGTATTTTTGTCCATCTTTGAACCGCTTGGTAATTTTTGATTGGATCAACGATTTCGCCGCCATATTGAATTTTATTTAAAAATTAAAAACTTGAGTTTTTCCGAATTGCTTTCAGATATCAACTTTAAATTTGACATACCAATAGTGTCGATCAAGGTCTATGCCTTGTGTGAAAATCAACCCGTTTCAATAAAAACTCAATAAAATATGACTGTTTAAAAATAGGATGTTAATAAACTATGTTCAAATATTTATAAGAAAGATCTTCGACCACACGGACATAACCCCATATCAAGTAAAGGACAAAAACCTAGGATGTTATGAAAGATGTGCATTTTATTGATAGAATCTTTATAAGTAATATGATAAACGGATATTTTCCCCATCGAGGATACAAATACGCCCAATATTTTAGGAAAAGAAATAGCACGCAAGGTCTCAATCAATCGCTCATTAGTTTAAGACCGTAATAGAACTTTTACGCAACTATTCTCGTATAGAAATTAAATGTTCCAGAAAACCACGACTGGCTTGATAACAAATTTCAATATCATTTGGCAAACTGTAAGTTATTTTAGCGACTAACACCCATTATGGTTTTCACACCGAAAGCGACATTGGTTTAGTGACCAGCGCCATAACTGCTATGTTCAAGAAGACAGACCTAATCTTGTACAATTTGATGTGACATTATATAAATAAGATATAGTATGTTACCAAACTGAAAATATCAGAGACAGTGCTAAACATGTTTAAGGCAAATTATGATTGAAAAATATGACCAAATAGATATTCAATATCCCGGTTTTAGGTTTTATTTCAGAGATTTCTGTCTCAATGTGGCGAATAATTACGATATAACGAAAAACAAACTGATTAAAACTTAACGGGGGATTCCGGACCTTGAAGTTGCCCCGCTGCAACTTCATCAGCCTCTATATAATCTTATATTCGCTTTGTTCGTAGTCGTTTTTTCTATGTCAACCTAAAGACTTTGGTTAGAATCAGGCTAATTCATTTCATCAATCGTTAAAATTCACTTGAGTGAAGTATATAGTTGACAATAATGTTATTTTTAGACATTTCATTCTATTCCTCATCTATCACTGTATTTCGTACACCTACTCACCCATATCAATATATACATGCCAACAGCTTTGAACCTTGGAACAGGAAAACCGCCCGGGTTAGGTCATTTACCTAGAGTAAATTCACTTGCATTATTATCAACATATCAACTTCCACTTAAAGTAAATTCACTCGCATTATTCTCGACATATCACCTTCCACCCAGAGTAAATTTACTCCCATTATTCTCGACATATCACCTTCCACCCACAGTAAAGTCACTCCCATTATTCTCGACATATCACCTTCCATCCAGAATAAATTCACTTGCATTATTATTGATGCACCACCTTCCATCCAATGTAACATCATCTGTATAGTTAGAGGGAACAAGTTTCAAAACAATCATTTATGTAAAGATTGATAACTTTCCAAGCCCCCACTGACCGCTGGATAGGCAGTTTTATTGGGAATTCCTTCGTCGGCTTTGCTGTGGTTAGGTGTGCGGTATCGACCCATTGTAGCTGCATGTTTGGTTCGTTTTAGCATGTTTGTTTACTGACTGTCAGAGAGAAAACAATAGCAGCAGTGATCCCCTAAATAACTCTTTACGTTTCCAATTTTGGTGGAAAGTTGACGTGCAGCCTTTCATCCGAGATTGACAACTTCTTATGTTTCTAAGCTGAAGTTAAACGGAGAATGACAACAAACTTACACTGTGTATCCTTTTAAAGTGGCATGAGCTGCCGAAAGTCAAACTGTTTTCATAATTTCTGATCGTCACTACACTAACAGGCTTTGAAGGCCATCGAAAAACTAAATGATTGGCGTTGGAATGAGGAAACTCCATACATTATGTGAACTGGAATAGTGTTCGAAAAGTAAATAAAATTTAAATAACCGGGACAACCATTCATTCATTATAAGCTAAAGTTAGTTCAAAACAATACTTTATCGTCCATTCTCGAGACTAGAATTACTAAAACGCTTCTGAATTATACGTCTTGAGAAAAATAGCCGATAATTTCAACATTCTGCTTCAACGTTAAAATATCAACATTTCAGCAGCTCATGCCACTTTAAGGTCGATATCATTTCACAACGCTATTTTACATGTAATAATGTGATGGGCTTGTCATTTACACATTTCCCTGAACTGGTCTTTTTAAATCTGAAATAATCCACGTGAATTCTAGTGTTTATATTACTTGTGGCCATTATCGCAATTTGATCAATCATTTGGTATCCATTTTGCCAGACGAAACGGGTATAGATTTAAATACATCTACATATTTTGTTCTATTATGGTGTTAATCTGATAAAATCAAAACTACCACATTCGAAGTCATAGCAAGCAATGTCATTTCCCCTATGACAAATAAACGTGATCATCAACATCCGCCCCCCCCCCTCTCCACACACCCAAATCGATCCGTCAGTCACTATCAGAGGAAGGAAGCATCCCCAAAGCGATAACGGTCTTCCAAGTAGTCGAGAAATCATGAGCTTTGATTCACAGCCCTATAGAGTCCGATTTATCGAGCTACATTCCGATTGGTCAAACAGAGATATTTACAAGGGTTGTAAAATAAAATACAGTGGAGTAGACAAACATGACAAGTACAGATACATTCCCAAGAGTATGAACATTTTATTCGCTGAGATAAAAGAGGAAGGATATGGAGTTTGTCTTGTTTACGAAAACCACATTCACAAAACAATTAAAACGTATGATTGTGCAAACTTTGCTTTTCATTGAAGAGCAACTTTGCGTGAGCCAGTCAAACAGCAAAGGTATACTTAGCGCCATTAAAAACGCACGACCCAAGAATGTAAAATATTTGGAGAAATGTAAAATATTGTAAGTACTCTTAAATTGAAGAACAAGGCATTGGTCACAATGAGACAAAGAGTTGACAATATGTGAAACCCTGGTGACTTTTATTCCTTGCAAACAAATCGTTGATACAGAAATTGAAGGTGTCATCATTCAATAATGGGTATGTCTACCTCGGGCATCAACACAAGCAGTACATCTGCGACGCAAGGACCTGCTGAGAGTGGCTATTCTGTGCTGTGGGATCCGGTCCCACTCTTCCTGCACTACCTGGATCAATTTACGTTGGTTGCGTGGCCTGGGTTGACGTTGTGCAACGGCATTCTTAAGCTGATCCCACAAGTGCTCTATGGGCGATAGATCGGGAGTCGGCAACATTGCCAGTTTCATGTTCCCTGATTCTGAGGCGACTAATTGTGGAGGGATGACACTGCATGTGATGTCCTACGGCGGCACAACTGAGACCCGCCTGTAACATGCCAATGGCACGTTCCCTTTGTTGTGTCATAAGTCGGGGTATGGTAAGGTTTTCTGATTTTTTTTCCGTCTTTATGCTGAGCTTCGTGTAAAGTGTTGAACCCACGACAAATGAGCCCTGAAAGCTGTTCTCAGTGACAGCAAAACACTCAATGGACGTTATTAGGAAATGTTGCGTAATGTTCACGACAGGCGCGTCGGGAACACCACAGGTTATCCAGTTATTGCAACTCAACTCGAACTAACAATAAACAACAAAACGTAAATGGCCAATAGCCTTATTGGGGTAGAAACATAAAATTCAACCGTGCGTTTTTAATGACGCTAAGTATATATCAAGATGATGCTACTATCGAACACCCAGTGGATGATATATACATTTATTATATAATTAGTAGTGAGATATTCAGTAACACAGCTCTGATATAAGCGATATCACCACTTTTACTGATAACATTTATATCATTACTGCCAGTGTCGGAACTATTTTCATTGGAATTGAGAAAAATTGCTAAAATTTGCAATCAAGTCTTATTTTATAAATTATCGAACAATTCTTAGCATTATAAATTGGGTGTTAAACACTTTTACACACACCAAACATTTTTTTCGCTTTGGCCTTTCTGTGGTGCTTACAGTATACAGGGTGTTAGGCCTGGGCCAACAGAATTCGCTAAACGTCAAAACGTGTTGCAAATCTACCCCACTTTATAGGGCCTAATGTAAAACTATGTGGTGCAGCTGGAGCATTGAACTTGAGAATTGTCAAGAAAATGTATCGAGAACCAACGCAAGTCATTGTAAACAAATATATGACTCTCAAATATATGACTCTCTCTATGATATATATGACTCTCAGTGCCAGCTGATCGTCACGCTCGCTCTGGGCGAAAATGTTAGTATGAAAGAGGCGACTCGATTGATTCTGGTAACAATAAATTATAGATCCAATTTATCCAAGCACAAAATCAACACACTTAATCTAAGAAATGTTTGAAACTCTCTTTAAACGTGGGTTCCATACTAATGATAAAAAATTAAAGACGTTTCACTTGACGAAGACACCGGCACAGGTGTCGAAAGCTTGTGTTGTTAAAAAACAACTGAGGACGTGGTGATGTCTTTAATTTTTTATCATTAACACTTAATCTAGTAAATCTTCATTTTAAAATAACAAGACTTTGCCACTTAAAAGTTTAATTTAAAACTCAAGTATAGGAAATATTCAACTTCACCGTCGATGACAGCGAACCTCGCTGTTAGTTGTCGCGCGTGCACCGTGTGTCCTTACGTGCATGCAAACACAGGTTTTTTTCCCGAAATAAGTATGTTGTTCTAGCAGAAACTTGTTTCATTATTCACATGTATGAATCGCAACGCGAAAATAAGAATTTTCGATGCACATTTATTAGTTTTTGTTGCATTGAACCCCCATACGACAAGCTATTTTATCCTACGTCGTACAGGCCCATGTGTGATTTGCCCAAATTTAGGTCATTTTCTTGGTCAAGAGACGATCGCGAATCATTCAGTTTGTTGCAGAAAATACACACAAATCTCACTAATATTATATAATAACTAGAATATTTGATGTTTTATCAGTAAATACCATTTATATTTCATCCCGTGGATCGTTCAAATACAGATTTATTGAAATATAAATGGTATTTACCGATAAACAACAAATATCCTCTATGTATACGTAATAATGTACTTGTCTGCAGATATACACTAAGTCATAATACTACCTAGATTTACTCAGTTTTTTACCAGATGATTGGTTATTTTTCACCAAACATTTACTTCTCTTGGTAATAAAACAGTTAAACTTCCAAAAGGTGTTGTCAAACACGCAGTCATAGCCTGCAAAAAGTTTTACCCAGTGTTTTCTGTGCCTTATCTGAGGATCTAAGCTGTCAATACTGTCATAACTATACATTAATGATATACCTCGTATTAACACAATTAGAAACTTGTCTCCGTGGTTACTTTAGACAAGAAGATTTTTCCTGTGTCCGTGTGTTTTAGTGATCACAAATATAATACATTAATGACAAACAATTGCTCCGTTCAAAATTTGGACACTGTATACTGCTATAGTGGGAGAAGTAAACATATTAAATGAACCAGACTCTATAACGATGAAATGCCCTGAGAAAGATGAACCATTCATATCAGTCGAATCATTTAATGCCAAGATCGAAAAGACATGTAATCAAGGCGCAATCTGTAAAGGTTTGAGGACTGTCAGCATGATAAAGGGCAATAGTCATTGATTAACCCATTTGTACCCAGTGTCCTTTTTTATTGAACAGTTATCAATAATAAACTAAACAGTCCTCAAATGGTATTAAATATATTAACAAGATATGATCAGAATTGTCGATAGTTTTCGACAAGTAGCGATCCGCTTTTCGTTAGCCACTTCCACAGGTTTACTTCTACTACTAAAATTCAAACGGTGGAAACAAGTACATGTACTCATTTAAAACGGAAACATCATATACATACCAATACATTTCAAGTAAAAAGACAATTATTGCTATTGGGGAACAATGCTTCAGTTACATATGTCTTCATTTAATTTCCATTTTTCAAACGTCTCATATACATGAATGTCTTTTTAAAACACACTGACTATTGCACCAAGTATTTTTCCAATCGAAATGTCATCTATAAAGGACACTGGACATAACGTACAAATTAACATTGTCGTCTGCTCTGTTTACGTAAAGATATATACGTTGTAAAATGAAGTCCTTTCCTATCTTTTTGATAGATTGTATTATGGAATGAAATACCAGTTGAATAAAACCTGCGATAAGACCGACATATTTTCATATTTCAAAAAGTCGGAGATGTTTACACTAATCAAGACTCTAGCCAATTTGAAGCTGATGATAATAGTACAATGGCATCCATAAATATATATGTATAAACACTTAGACACAGGAACAAATATTCTTAACTAAACAAACCATGGAGACAAATTTATAGCTGTGTTAAAAGAGGGTATGTCATTTCAACAGATATATACTTGGTGCAACAACATAAATGAGACGGACATAATTCAGATGAGGATGATGTAAAGGAAGATGTACAGAAGTTTGCCTTATTGTCGGTCAACGATTTACCAAACTAAATAAATCTGCGAAGCAGTTTATGAAAGTTTGCACAGGGGCCAGTTTGTTCATAACTCCATGAACCGAAGAAACTTTGAAGCCAATCAATATAATTAAATTACTATCCCATATACTAAGTAAAACAATAAAAAAATATTCACTGGGAGTGATATATTTTATTTTCAAGATTCAAAACAAATGAACGCGCATAAAGCTACACTTGATGTCAAATAATGTAGGGTATATGTCATTTCAACAGATATATATACATAACTATACACCATGAGACGAACATAATTCCGATGAGGATGATGTAAAGGAAGATGTACAGGAGTTTGCTTTACTGTCGGCCAACGATTTACCTGGAGGGCAGCTGCATAGCAGCGAAGATTACTCTCGTATTACTCTCCGCATTGGATCTCATCTTAACATTGGGTCGTAAGAGTGTCAGGGGTGTGTTTTGGTTCTCAGTATATTCCCAGCTCATGTTCCATTGAATATAAAACAATCCATATATTCTACCTAATCAGATGCGATGCACATAATTTGTATTACATTTTATTGTGTATCGTTTATGATACATGAAACTGACGGTGCAGATGAAACAAAAGACACTGATGACAGCGGGGAGGAAGATGTACAGTGCACGAACATCGGTAACATCGGGAGGCGAAATGGCTGTCTCGGACATGGCGGAAAGATCTTTATTGTTGTCCAAATTAATTGATTGAACAAAGACCGGAGTTTCTACAAGATGAGCTGACCCACACAAAATGTTTGGAACAGATAGCAGATTAGTGGGTAATCTAAATAGTTACCGATTAAAGTAAGCAGTTAATTACAGCGATTCTCTAAATTTGGTCATATCTCATTATTGAAGGTTTTAAAATTAATTTAGTTCTATACGTTAAATTGGCATGAGCTGCCAAAATTCACACTTTTTTCATAATTTCTGATCGGCACAATAGTAAGAGGCTTTGAAGGACATCGAAAAACTAAATGATTGGCATTGGAATGAGGAAAATCTATAAAGTATGTGGCCTAGCCTATACGAACCAAAATAGTGTTCCAAAAGTAAACAAAATTTAAATAACCGAGACCACCATTTATTCATGCTAAGCCAAAGTGAGTGAGTTTGTGACCCGAAAAACTGGTTTGACTACACCTGGATATTTTACCTTAAAACAGAATGTTAAAATTATTGGCTATTTTTCTCAAGACGTATAATTCAGAAGTTTTTTAGTGCTTCTAGTGTGGAAAATGTGCGATAAAGTATTGTTTTGAACTAAGTTTGCCTTAGAATGAATGAAGGGTCGTCCCGGTTATTGAATTTTTGTTTACTTTTCGAACACGTTTTTCGGTTTGTACAGGCTGCATACTGTGTAAATTTTCCTCATTCCAACGCCAATCGTTTTCGATGGCCTTCAAAACCTCTTACTGTCGTGACGATCAGTTTCCCATTTGCTATCCCGTTTACTGGCGGAGAGATAAAGAAAATTTGCACATAATAACGTTGGCAGTAAGTTGTTAACATAATGAATCTTCTACAATTCTCATATAAATTCGTACCACATGCTCTTTCCCTACGCACATCTGTACCCTCAAAGGAACCTTGCGATCCACGGCGGCTCCGTCTTATATTGATTCGCTGGTATGTAGATACCAATATACATGTAGTTTTCTGTGCGGTCTCTCTGCTTAATACATGCACACCGATATTGGTATTTACTGTAGTACAGACAAATACTAAAGAACAAAGAACAGCGATTATATAAAAATCCCTGCTGCTTACAACTTAGTAAAACAGTTAGCTTATATCAAAACATTTCATTATTTCCCCCCTATTTAATTGATTGATTGGTGTTTTATGTTGCACTCAAGATTATTTCACTTATATTGCAGCGTTGCAAGACTTGGTGAGGGAGGAAACCACCGACCGTCGGCGAGTACCTTACAACCCTCCAACAACCGGCGATCGACTGAAATATCCCCTCAGAATTTTGTTTCTATTTCTATTTGTCTGTGTGATTCAAACCCGGGCCACATCTAATGGAGGCCTGTGTTGAAGGACTATCACTCTAACCTACTGAGTCACCGAGTCCTCCTCCTCACTATTTAAGGAAATACATTTTAATGCCCATACCTCCCCATCATCACTGAGGGCCAGGGAATGGAAGCCGCCACAAGCCACTTGTACAATCTTCTTGTGTTGTATATTTGTTACTGGTGCTGGAGACGGGCCATGATTAGTTGTTCCGTTCCCAAGTTGACCGTATTCATTAATACCCCAACTATACACAGAGCCCTCTGAAATAAAGACAATGCATTGATTTGATTGAAAATTAGTCAAATTATATGTAAAAGCTGTATGTATTACACACCAGGCAATGCTTAGTGTAACATGGCTAACACCATCCGTCCCATGAGATTAATATATCATGTCATTTGACGCATGCGCTTCGTGTTTGAATTGGGAGTACATCTGCCTTTATCCATATAACATGCCGGGTTAAAATTGAAAAAAAAATAGCAACCGGAATGTCTTTTTGAAATATACCGTATCGTTTTAAACGTGACTGGAGTAGCCATAGTTGTGATTTTTTTCTTCTTAATTCAGGCATTGGAAGAGAAAACAGGAGCATGGACACAAAAATGAAATCATTCATGTTAAAATAGCAAAAAAAAAATAACATGTGCCGCTTCGTTCGGTAACTTTTAGCAATCAATATCCCGATAATGGTGACGAATATATATGGTTATGTTGTGTTTTTAATCTCCACAGGTGTCATGTAAAACAGACAGAGTTTGTTGGGGGTTTACAACGGATTGTAAGAAAAGACCTTAATATACTGCAGATGTAACGTGGGACTAATTATATTAACAGAACTATTGTGTTTGGACGTATACTAAAAATATTGTGTTTAACGAACAAAATATTCAATTAGCAATCTGTCTATAGAATTAGGGATTATTTGTTATACTTTGGTTATTTACTTTAACAAAATCCTTTGGAAGTAAGTTAAATTTACTAAGTTGAAATCATACACAGATTGGTTAAGCTGGGTGTTTTCTTAGTTATTTCTGACATATTTCCTAACATTGCATGCATATAAAAACCTACCAAATTCCAAACGTACATGTAATAACTGGTTGTGCATGTGTCTAGGTAATATACACGTAAATGTGATCTGCGGGATCTGTCATTCGCCTGACTACGCTAAAATAACAATACTAAAAATAGGGGTATGCACCCCATAAAAGCAAGCATATAAAAGGAGACGTATACCGGTAAGCAAATTATAAAAATCTGGCGCTGAAGACATGATGCAATATTAAGCCACATATATACTGGTAAGATAATGCTAATTTGATGTTATATGTACATATAAAGACAGTTGCGAGAAAGTACTGAAAGGATATGTCACGTAATGTGACATATTCCTACCCCAAAACCCATTAAGTAGGGAGAGAGAAACTACGGGTGTGTAACTTTTCCAAAATATCCAAGGTGGATTCTGGCGATGGTTGAATGTATTTAAACACACAATCGCTTTTCCAATCACCTATGTTTTTAATAATTGCTAACGGTGTTCCAACTGGGGGTAAATATACAACAAACTTTTAATAGACATGTGATCATATAAACAAAAACTATGAGGTACCGTTGCATAACACTCATGAAGTAATTTTACGAATTTTTTCATATACCCAGGCAAATGAAACCTCGAAATCGAGTCTGCTAAAACATTAAGTTCGCCCGGCAAAAACACAGAGGAAACTGTAAAGTTATACATATTGGAAAGATTACTTATTTCTTTTATTATGTGCGTCGCCATAAGAGACCGTGAACAACCCTTATTTAGCATGAAAACTGTAGCAGAGTTATCAGAGAAAAACTCAACATTACAGTTTGTCCAGGTCTTTGCCCAGCGTCTAGTTGCCATTAAAACAATAGCAAGCTCTTTTATGTTAATATGGGCATCGGCTAGTTCCGGACTATCCAAATGCCAAACAGTGTACAGCCAATCATTTTGGTAGAACGCTCCACCGCCAATAGTACAACTGTCAGTGGCAATATTGATAACCGGCCTGTCGTCCCAAATTAGCCTACGATTAGCTGTACCAGACAAATTTACAAACCACCATTCTAAGTCATCTTGAATAGTAAATAATTTTGCTTTGTGGTGTGCTAATTTCATACATGTGATCAAATCATAGACTGCACGGATATATAACCGCCCCCATGGAATTACATAAGATGCCCAATTCAGTTTACCAGCCAATTGTTCCAATTGCTTACGCGTAGCTCTACGTTTTTTTCTAAAGCTCTTAAGGTAAGCAATTAAGTCACTTAACTTTCCGGCATCCAGGCATAAAGTACCAGATACTGTATCAATACAAATACCAAGAAATACGATTTTTTGACACGGGTCAATTACCTTAGACCAGTTAATTGAAAAACCTAAAGATCTCAAAAGTGTTATTAATAAATTAAGCGCTATACGGCATGACTCAAACGAATCTGCTGCAATCAGAAAATCGTCAAGGTAAACCACAGTACATCGAACACCACGCCGTAACATCATGCGACGCACAGCTTGAGTTATTCGGTTAAATATTGAGGGGGCCTTTCGGCTTCCAAAGGGGAGCTTATAATTATTAAAATATGTGGTTTTGTCTTCACCCTTAAAACTCCAGTGCAAACCTGTAAATTTATAATTGGATGGGTGAATATTTACGCTTCTGTATGCAGCATGTAAATCAACTTTACACATGTACCAATTGGGTTGAATTTGATCTAGAACATCTTGCACAGACTGATAACTACATTCTGGTTTACTTGCATAGTCATTTACACTGTGACCCAAAGGCCGGCTGCAGTCATGTACTAAGCGCACCTTACCATTTGGTTTGAAAACAGCATTTAGAGCACTAGTAATTAACACAGGATTTTTTACTTCCGTATAATTGCCCTCACAGAATTCGGTTAAAATTTGGTTTTCCACTTTTGTACAGCTTGAAGCACATGTTGCAGAAACAGAATTATTCACAATCACATTTTTTGGTAACACATCATTATCGTCAATAATAGTAAAGCCATTCTGTATACCATCCAGTAAAAACAATTTGTCTGGGTCATGAGACAGTTCTTTTTCCCAATTAGCAAGCTTATCTCGTAAGGGATTAGAGACAAGCTGTGCTAATCGTTTTTTGCATCTTGATTGGTGGGTGCGTTATGCCTGCCTGTATGGTTTGCCTCCCCATGGTTTGGAGAATAACAAGCTTTACACACATGAGCATAATTACAGATGCGAAGAGTACAACCATTTCTTCCATTAAATTTCTCACAAATAGGTTTAGCCGATTGAGGATCATATTTAGTGCGCTGGTTAAGATTACGCTGGGCCGATGACTGTTGTGAAAGTCTCTGTCGTAACCAGCTCTGCATAAGAAACGGGACGTCGGTTCCCCATGGAAAATTTTCCGAGCACTGCTGTCGTCTATACTGAGCATCATAATTTAACACAGATGCCCATTCAAACACTTGGCAAAAAACTCCAATTTTAGACACGTAATCCACATAATGCGATACAACAGTTAAAGAACACTTATCTTTTGAAATCATTTCCTGAAGTATTTTGCAAGCTCCTTCGAAATATTGTGCTTGTGTCAGTTTATTATGGGGAATCTTCGCATCCTTAATTCTAATTTCCACCGGGCCAAAGGACACATTTTCAGCCTGATTTGAATTATTTATAGCCGACACATAGTCTCGAACTTCTCTGAGTTTTGATGGCTGTTGTGCGTTTGATGAGGCCGTAACGCCCAGTTGCGTAAGAATGTCGTACATACCACTATTTGTCTGGTGCTGATCTGCAGTACTGGTGGGCTCGAAGGTAGCTCCATTGCGGCACAGATTATTGAGGATTCCCAGTAACTCTTCCGGACCGCTACTGCCTTCATGGCCAGTTGTCTGGGGCACTTGGTCAGGTACAACAGCTGGTCGAAGTCCTTGGGTAGCATCAGCAAGTAGAAGACGCTGGGCTAGCGGCAAATTCCCAAATTGATGAGTTTCAGTGTCAGTTTACATAGACTTTTTTGCGACTCGAGGCCATTTTCATGTAGAGCCGACAATGTCGCAGCAGATATTTCATTTGACTCGGCCCATGATTTAATGTCAAATACCACTAGGTCCCCCTGGTCGGTGTTACGCTGAATATTCCCCGCAGTACCAGTACGTCTTGAAGCAGGCATTGTGCATATAGCCACGTATAAAAGCAATTAAAAATAAGTCTTAAAATTCAAGCTTGCAGGCAGTGTGACATGCTGCCGCTAAAGTCACCGTCGGAATGACATATCATTAACAGCGAGCTACCAGGAAAGCTTTACATTAAAAAGTATTAGGGCTGTCCGGCATTTACACGTCAATAACAACAAGATATGACAGCCAATGGCCACACACCGCTCAGCCACAAAATTAGAATGACAAAGCAGTGACCCCCTGATTACTAACTAGTACACACACGCTCAGGCCATGCATGCACCAATCTGCCTGTCGTTTTAAAATAGACTTGTACAAGTCCTAACTAAATACTGTTAGGCATATTCATAAAATACCCTGTAAGGGGCCCTTTATAGGGGTGAGATGTTGTTGGATAAATGTTAAACTGAAAAAGCCGTCCTCCATGTATTAATTACATAAACAACCTGAGTGTCGTTTTATGATGTCCACAAACTTTGCACGTTTTTAATGTGTGATATTTGGAGCATTTTGTAAATTTATTGGGCTTGCCTTTTCAACATCTGTATTTGGTCAATACTGTATACGGTAATGTCTGAGTTAATTCAAGTGCTGGAAAAAAGTAGAAGAGTGCAAATTCTCATTTTAATTCAAGAGAGAGCTTGTAAAACATTCAATGATTAACTGCTGGTCAATCATCTCCCTGGACTGAGATGTGTTGAAAGTTTAAATCTCATTCAGAACCTTTTTGTTATTGAGGATTTAGCAACATGCATAGTCCTCTAATTAACTCAGGTATTACCGTAGTTGTCAGGGGTTGAGTTGAATAGTGTAGAGGGGTGTTTTAACACCCAACAGAACTCAAAAAACGTCGAAATTGATGAGAGCTAATTGCATGTCATTTCTTTTTCAACCTGTTGAGTCAATTTGAGAGAAATGAACTAATCCACCGGCTGGATTCAATTATGTAATTTCCTTGACACGTTCATCGTTTGGGGAAAGTGGCGGGAAATGATATCCAGATGTGTTGTTGAAAATATTCACTGTGTATAAATACTGACTGATACAAATATAGAAAAGAATTATCTAAAGAAATCAATTGATGAAGATGCATTCGAAGTATGCATATATCACATATCATACATGTATCTTTCCAAAGTGAACTACTTCCGTGCAAATAATGCAGGATTATAGTGCTTCTTTATATTTTTTCACAAAATGTAGAATTCTTTAGCCTGTCTTATTAATTTTCTGAACAACAGTTTTCTGTAATGTAAACGAATGAAAGGCCTCCAAGAATTTGAAAAAAAACCTGATATGCCACCACTGCTTCTCCCTAGGGTAAAGGGTTGTCCCAGGGACTAACTTCTGTCTGCACACGTCAATAAAAGAAGAATATCTAAAATACCCTTGAATCAGACTGAAATGCAATGTAATTTATGAAACTCAAATTTGGTCAACATGTGGTGTTATCCTTTTATATAGTGCAGACAGTCCCTCAACATAGCTCAACTTTAAGTTGAATTGTGTTGAGTTGAGGAATGTTGAGTAGAATAGACCGGGCTTGAATGTATGCTGCAATTAGTTCTTCAAATCTAGTATTGTAGCAATTAGCATTTCATAAATCATCAACATCAATAATTAACCAGCTTTGCTTTTTCGTGTGATCTATCAATTGTATAGAGCTGGTTATTACAGCTTTAATAAGCAAAATCTGACCCTTAGAGAATAGATAGGTGATCAGAATTGTATAATGTTTTACTTTCGCATTATAAAATTTCTTTCTCGAGAAAGAAATGTGTCAATTATGTTGCTCGGATTAAATACGGGGGCTGTTTCATCTGTGAATAAGTAAAGAGTTTGTTTTAATAAGTTTACTAATGACCACTGTGTTGCACAATTTTACACAAGCACTTTAACACACTTTCAGTATATGGAAAATGACGTCATAAGAGCTGTTAATACATCTGTACATCGCTAGCTTTTTTAACGAGTGCTAATTGGTCAGGTAAATGTAGGAAAGACAACTTTCCCATTCGAATCAGTGCACGCTGCAGAATTTACGAGTTGAACCCTAGTAATCTGCCAAGGTAAAACACGCAAGGGTTTATAAAACCTTCAAGGCCTGTTCTCACTGTGCAATTGTCGTACCGACTTGCGATTCAAATGGATGTATTTGATTAGTTGACAAATCGTATCGACCAATTGTAATCATTCATTTTAATCACATTTTACAAGTCGGTGCAATTTGTCGAACCATGAGAATTAGTCCGGGTTTCTGACTCCAAAATTACTATTTTTTTATACTAACAAAAAAGGCATTTTGGACTCCGAAACCCGGACTAAGGGAGAATGGACATTAACCATGTCCCAAGAAGCTGATAATGTGGGAGTTTAACAAAGATGTACATTTCGTTTCAGTCAGTTCGTTTTCACAAATTTCAGAGTTATTAACGTTTTATAACAATATATAGAAAGACCAGGACAATATGTGTTTGTCATCGTTTTTGTACGCGCATTGGCCTGTTAATTTACATTGGTTGACATGCTGCATACCATGTGAGGATGTACAATTCCTATTTTGGTTTCGTCGTTTCTATTAATTTAAGAGTTTTTCCAGATCGCCGTGTAAGATAATAACCACATGGGCATGTCAAAGGATATGCTAATTTCTATGCGAACATGTTTAAATTAAAAACTTTTGTCCACTAAAACAGATGCCATACAAATAAATACCATAGGTCTTTTTTACCCAACGTATTATTCTCTACATGTTATGGGCATTGATTGATTGATGTTTTACACCACACTCATTAGGTTATTTCACTTATATGGCGGCGTTGTCAGGTTCAGTGGGGGTGGGGACCCCGACCTTCTGTGAGTACCTGGCTACATACAGAGACTGAGCGAAAAATTCACTCAGAAATCTTTCAATTTGATCTGAAAGTTAATTGATCCTGTGATGCATCGCTGAAAGGTCTGTGGGATTAAGGGACGATCACTCTAACCCACTGGACCACCCCGGGAATGGATAAACACGAACAGTGGTCACATATAACAGCAATAATTTACACGAAAACTTTGTTGATGTAAAACACAACTAAAGGACGTATCAACAAAATTGAGACAAATAAACACACAAAAAAAGTTTACCTGCACTTAGGGCTAATAAATGCTGACCTCCATATGAAATATCAAGAATTTCCTTTTTACACAGAGGAGTTATTTTCCTGGCTTTATTGCATTTTCCGTCTTTACCTAAAATATAAAAAACCATGTGATTTTATAACATAGCATAATACTATCCATCAAGACAACTCTGATGTTGATCAAATTGATCTCTTTTACAGCTTTAGTTGATTTATTCATGAATAACAGAAAACCACCCTTGTTCTCAAGTTTCTGCTTCTATAAATACCCATTCTGACAGATCAAGTGAACACAATAGTTTGTTGTTTAAAATCCTGAATTCAGCCGAAACAAAAATATGGTTATGTAACAGAATAACGATTACTTAGGGCTAAGAGATACCCATATCCATATGAAATATTAAGAATCTCTTTTTTACACAAAATAGTTATTTCCCTGAGTTTATTAAATGCTCCGTCTGTACCTAAAATATGAACAAGAGTTTAAGAAACTCATAATACACCCGCAAGGGTAAATTCATTGTAGCACACTATCCTTATATTCAATATTAAAAACATGCTTTAAACAGAATTTCGGCTGGTAGAATCTTTCAGTCACCTAAATAAGACTCGAGCTTTGGGAATTTTAGTATTTGACAGATCACATACCTATAAGCTGCTACCTATATCTGAAAGCTGTACCAAAGCTACTTGCAAAAGTGCCTACACTACATATAGGCATACAACAGCAATTCCATTTAATTGCAGATTAAACAATAGAAAGAAGGTCGCAACTCATTTGGTCACCTTGGTTATTAAATAAGTTGTTTGGATATAACTAAGCTATTCTGTGAAACCACAGACAGAATAACAGCCATTTCCTCAATTACTGAATGCCTAAGGGCTGGGTGACTGTTTTTTGTCAACACATAAAGCGAGACTCCAATTTACTTTTAGTACTAGACACTAAACGTCTGTTTTGGTCGCCGCAAATATCAACACTCCAACTTCATTTTGGTACAGAACACACCATCTACTCATAAGTCAGTTATAACTTTAAAAAAATGTAAATCCATCGAATAGTTTCAGAGTAACTCAATGCCAAAAGGCTGGTGACTGTTTTGGTCGCCGCAAATATCAACACTCCAACTTCATTTTGGTACAGAACACAACAACTACTAATAAACCAGTTATAACTAAAAAAAAATTTAAATCCATCGAATAGATCCAGAGTAACTCAATGCCAAAAGGCCGGTGACTGTTTTGGTCGTCGCAAATATCAAGACCTCAATTAAATTTTGGTACAGAACACACCATCTATTCATAAGCTAGTTATATCTGAAGAAAAAAATTAAATCCATCAAATAGTTTCAGAGTTATAAATGCCAAAAGGCATTTTGCATCACTTGACGTTTAGTGGTTCTTACGATTTGCATCAAACTTTACATTTCTTTACGTTTAGTGGTTTTTAAGATTTGCATCATACTTTACATTTTGCATCACTTTATGTTTAGTGGTTTTTAAGATTTGCATCATACTTTACCTTTTGCATCACTTTACGTTTTGAAATACAACACCTCTACTGTGGGATAATCATTAGATAGTAATAATAATTTTACCAAACTATATCGATGTAGTGAAGACAGCGTCAAATTAACTTTAATGCATTATTGGACTGAGTGAGATTCGAACCCGCAACCCATTGGTGGAAAGCTGCTCAGATCGAGCGTCCAACGCTCTACCTGCTGAGCCACGGAGGTTCCCTGTACTTGTTGAATTTGAAAAAATAATGGTTGTTCAATGTTGAGCCATTGTTGGGCCAAGGTTAAGTTGTTTGGTCATGTAAATTGCTGTCAAAGTGGTTTTATTATGGTGGATTTATTGTTTGCAGTACTGGATTTGTAACGCGTCGGTACAAAGTCCGCATCGTCAGTCATTTAATATTTCATTAAGCTTCGCTCAGCTAAGTTGGCCGAGCGTTAAATCACAGTCTCTCCCTCTGTTGGACCACAAAACGTAAAGTGATACAAAATGTAAAGAATGATGCAAAACGAAAAGAAAAACGCACTCAAAACGTAAAGTAAGTCTTCGCAAAACGTTTAGCATTGCCTCTCAAAACTTTATTTTCCATAAAGAGTTTGACTCTGGTTTTGGGATGGCTTTGAATATTAGAATAACTAGTCCTTCTGATTAGAATCATGAATATTTAGTTTTTGAAAGTCTTACGTGAATTTAGTTTTGGTAATGTCTGCTTAACTGGTCTGTTTTCCTTTCTTGTTAGAAACAGAAGATTAAAATAGATGCATTTATTTTAATATTTACATTCAACAAAAATATATAGGTGTCCTACAGGTTCTCTATTGCCCATCCTATTACACGTCTCATTAAGAATTTTGGGCTTTTGTCTGACCCTTCCTTACTGGGTCTTTCACTTCATCGTTCAACATTAATATATTGGTGTCCTACAAAATTCTTTTGGAATGGAACAAAAACTTACTGTGTTCTCTAGAACTTTATGTTTTGGTGACGTTTTAGAAGACAATGTTATACGTTTTAGGAACTCTTTTGAGGTTGAGTTCGTTTTTCTTTACGTTTTGCATCATACTTTACATTTTGCCTCACCTTACGTTTAGTGGTTTTCAAGATTTGCATAAAATTTTACCTTTGGCATCACTTGACGTTTAGTGGTTCTTACGATTTGCATCAAACTTTACATTTAGTGGTTTTTAAGATTTGCATCATACTTTACATTTTGCATCACTTTACGTTTAGTGGTTTTTAAGATTTGCATCATACTTTACCTTTTGCATCACTTTACGTTTTGAAATACAACACCTCTACTGTGGGATAATCATTAGATAGTAACATTGGCGGGACGTGCATAACCTGATGGCAAAATTTGCTTTTTTATTGTAGGTTAATGTTTTGCTGTTCCCCAATGATCCGCTGTTAGCTGTATATTCGCATTGTCGGCCATTCTGGCTAGCTTAAGCATAAGTAGAACAACATTGGCTAAAAGTTGTGCTCAGGTCGGCAATCCCATGGTTGATTTTTACTTAGTTATAACTAAAAAAAAATTTAAAATCCATGCAATAGTTCCGGGTTTACTGAATGTCAAAAGGCTGGTGACTGTTTTGGTCGCCGCAAATATCAAGACCTCAATTAAATTTTGGTACAGAACACACCATATATTCATAAGCTAGTTATATCTGAAAAAAAATTAAATCCATCAAATAGTTTCAGAGTTATAAATGCCAAAAGGCTGGGTGGCTGTTTTGGTCGCCAAAAATATTGAGACTCCAATTTAATTAAGGTACGCGACACACCATCTACCCATAAGCTACATATATCAGAAGAAAAAAAAATAAATTCAGGCAATAGGTTTTAAGTTATGGAGCAGACACGAATCCGGGACGGACAACGGTAAACCAATATATGCCCGCTTTAAGAGCGGTGTATAAAAAAGTGATAACATAGCATAATACTATCCATCAAGGGAACTCTGATGTTTCAAATTAATCTCAATCTTTTTGCAGCTTGGGTTGATTTATTCATGAATAACAGATAACCACTCTTGTTAAGTTTCTGCTTCTATAAATACCCATTCTGACAGATCAAGTTAACACAATAGTTTTAGTTGTTTAAAATCCTGAATTCAATCGAAACAAAAATATGATTATGTAACAAAATGGATTCAATAACGATTTTTGAAGTGAAAAATGTAAATAATTAATTCATGATCTAACTTACATAAGTATTAATGCAAATGTCAACCATTTTAAATCCATATATCATATCAATTGTATATATCCCTATGTGTAACACTTTCTAATCGAGCTGAAATCTGATAACATTATATATATTGTTTGGGATTTATAAGTCGATAGAACGAACGATAAAATATTGACCTATCAGGATCAATAATGCCACTTGGATAAACACAATCTAACATCGCATGATACGGAGGGCTGAACCTGGGCCGAAACAAAACACAGTCTTTTGTTGTTTAAGATGCAGGCCCACAGGAACATTCACGTGATTCAGAAATACAATTTTTGAAAAAAGATTGACACATAATTAATTACTATCATTTATCCTCTGTCTGAGAATACTGTTAGATAACATGTCGCCTATGTTGTGCTATGGATGAAGTGTCATAGTACAATACAACCCTTCTTCTCTACATATGATATTCAAGTTTTTAATGATCTATATATTGTTAAGCAATATACGGTTTTGCAATAGTTTGCAATTTCAGAATGTTTACCAAACTGTATCGATGTAGTGAAGACAGCGTCAAATTAACTTTAATGCATTATTGGACTGAGTGAGATTCGAACCCGCAACCCATTGGTGGAAAGCTGCTCGGATCGAGTGTCCAACACTCTACCTGCTGAGCCACGGAGGTTCCCTGTACTTGTTGAATTTGAAAAAATAATGGTTGTTCAATGTTGAGCCATTGTTGGGCCAAGGTTAAGTTGTTTGGTCATGTAAATTGCTGTCAAAGTGGTTTTATTATGGTGGATTTATTGTTTGCAGTACTGGATTTGTAACGCGTCGGTACAAAGTCCGCATCGTCAGTCATTTAATATTTCATTAAGCTTCGCTCAGCTACAGTTGGCCGAGCGTTATATCACATTCTCTCCCTCTGTTGGACCACAAAACGTAAAGTGATACAAAATGTAAAGAATGATGCAAAACATAAAGAAAAACGCACTCAAAACGTAAAGTAAGTGTTCGCAAAACGTTTAGCATTGCCTCTCAAAACTTTATTTTCCATAAAGAGTTTGACTCTGGTTTTGGGATGGCTTTGAATATTAGAATAACTAGTCCTTCTGATTAGAATCATGAATATTTAGTTTTTGAAAGTCTAACGTGAATTTAGTTTTGGTAATGTCTGTTTTCCTTTCTTGTTAGAAACAGAAGATTAAAATAGATGCATTTATTTTAATATTTACATTCAACAAAAATATATAGGTGTCCTACAGGTTCTCTATTGCCCATCCTATTACACGTCTCATTAAGAATTTTGGGCTTTTGTCTGACCCTTCCTTACTGGGTCTTTCACTTCATCGTTCAACATTAATATATTGGTGTCCTACAAAATTCTTTTGGAATGGAACAAAAACTTACTGTGTTCTCTAGAACTTTATATTTTGGTGACGTTTTAGAAGACAATGTTATACGTTTTGCGAACTCTTTTGAGGTTGAGTTCGTTTTTCTTTACGTTTTGCATCATACTTTACATTTTGCATCACTTTACGTTTAGTGGTTTTTAAGATTTGCATCAAATTTTACCTTTTGCATCACATGACATTTAGTGGTTCTTACGATTTGCGTCAAACTTTACATTACTTTACGTTTAGTGGTTTTTAAGATTTGCATCATACTTTACATTTTGCATCACTTTACGTTTAGTGGTTTTTAAGATTTGCATCAAATTTTACCTTTTGCATCACATGACATTTAGTGGTTCTTACGATTTGCGTCAAACTTTACATTACTTTACGTTTAGTGGTTTTTAAGATTTGCATCATACTTTACATTTTGCATCACTTTACGTTTAGTGGTTTTTAAGATTTGCATCATACTTTACCTTTTGCATCACTTTACGTTTTGAAATACAACACCTCTACTGTGGGATAATCATTAGATAGTAACATTGGCGGGACGTGCATAACCTGATGGCAAAATTTGCTTTTTTATTGTAGGTTAATGTTTTGCTGTTTCCCAATGATCCGCTGTTAGCTGTATATTCGCATTGTCGGCCATTCTGGCTAGCTTAAGCATAAGTAGAACAACATTGGCTAAAAGTTGTGCTCAGGTAGTAATCCCATGGTTGATTTTTACTTATGTTAGTTAGTTTGGTTTGTCCAACATTTGATAATGTTATCAGCATCGTTGTGACTTTAATTCGACCCTGTGTGTGTTTTCCATAGTCATTAATGATTGAAGAATGGTACCCCCTTTTCACGATTTTTGCGTCATTATGTGACTAAGTATAATTTGTTCATCATAAGCATATTTTTATTTCCACTAGAATATATATATATATCAACATGATAAGATATGGTATAATTGCACGGATATTTTATTTAAAAATTGAGTGAAACAAATGAAGTCCTAATGAAAAAAAGCCAACCATACAACAAAACAAAGAGAGGAGATAATACATTAAGGTGGAGAATTACTTATGGATAACACCTTCTTGGTTTATTGGGTGACGATTTTCGATGTAGTTCTTACATCGTTATCAAAGTCAATAAGGATATAAGAACTACATCGAAACGTCGCCACCCAATAAACCAAGAAGTTGTTATCAATAAGTAATTCTTCCCCTTATTGTTAACCTTTCAACTTCTAAATGCCATTGAAATAATACATGCGGTCTGCATGTCTTCCTGCAGGATATCTGCAGCCAGGCCATTCATTGGTTAAGGCCGAACGATATACAAACGCCAATATATAAATTTCACCGTTAGGTAGCTATTCATAGGTAACAATCCTTACCTGAACACTAACGCATGCCAACGTTAACACACTTTAGCAAAACATTGTGACCCTAAAGTAAGACTAACTACACCTATCGGTTTTTCAGTGTCAGGCCGACAGTTGGGTAACTGACATTGTAATAGCTCAAGGCCACCGATGTGCCATTGTCAGAACAGTGTTGGCTCAACGGAGAAAACTGACCCTTGTCAAACCAGTTATAGACAGACGGTTGACAAACACAGTACCAACCACTATACACCATTGACCCCACCGTTAGCAATACACCATCTATAGAACGACGATTGACAAACACAGTACCAACCACTATACACCATTGACCCCACCGTTCGCAATACACCATCTATAGACAGACGATTGACAAACACAGTACCAACCACAATACACCATTGACCCCACCGTTAGCAATACACCATCTATAGACAGACGATTGACAAACACAGTACCAACCACTATACACCATTGACCCCACCGTTAGCAATACACCATCTATAGACAGACGATTGACAAACACAGTACCAACCACTATACACCATTGACCCCACCGTTCGCAATACACCATCTATAGACAGATGATTGACAAACACAGTACCAACCACTATACACCATTGACCCCACCGTTCGCAATACACCATCTATAGACAGACGATTGACAAACACAGTACCAACCACTATACACCATTGACCCCACCGTTCGCAATACACCATCTATAGACAGACGATTGACAAACACAGTACCAACCACTATACACCATTGACCCCACCGTTAGCAATACACCATCTATAGACAGACGATTGACAAACACAGTACCAACCACTATACACCATTGACCCCACCGTTCGCAATACACCATCTATAGACAGACGGTTGACAAACACAGTACCAACCACTATACACCATTGACCCCACCGTTCGCAATACACCATCTATAGACAGACGATTGACAAACACAGTACCAACCACTATACACCATTGACCCCACCGTAAGCAATACACCATCTATAGACAGACGATTGACAAACACAGTACCAACCACTATAGACCACTGACCCACCATTCACAGTACACCATCTATAGACAGATGATTGACAAACACAGTACCAACCACTATACACCACTGACCCACCGTTCACAGTACACCATCTATAGACAGACGATTGACAAACACAGTACCAACCACTATAGACCACTGACCCACTGTTCCCAATACACCATCTATAGACGGACGATTGACAAACACAGTACCAACCACTATACACCACTGACCCACCGTTCACAGTACACCATCTATAGACAGACGATTGACAAACACAGTACCAACCACTATAGACCATTGACCCCACCGTTCGCAATACACCATCTATAGACAGATGATTGACAAACACAGTACCAACCACTATACACCATTGGCCCCACTGTTCCCAATACACCATCTATAGACAGACGATTGACAAACACAGTACCAACCACTATACACCATTGACCCCACCGTTCACAATACACCATCTATAGACAGACGATTGACAAACACAGTACCAACCACTGAAAACCATTGACCCCACCGTTCGCAATACACCTTCTATAGACGGACGATTGACAATCACAGTACCAACCACTATACACCATTGACCACACTGTTCGCAATACACCATCTATAGACAGACGATTGACAAACACAGTACCAACCACTATACACCATTGACCCCACCGTTCGCAATACACCATCTATAGACAGATGATTGACAAACACAGTACCAACCACTATACACCATTGGCCCCACTGTTCCCAATACACCATCTATAGACAGACGATTGACAAACACAGTACCAACCACTGTACACCATTGACCCCACCGTTCGCAATACACCATCTATAGACAGACGATTGACAAACACAGTACCAACCACTGTACACCATTGACCCCACCGTTCGCAATACACCTTCTATAGACGGACGATTGACAATCACAGTACCAACCACTATACACCATTGACCACACCGTTCGCAATACACCATCTATAAACAGACCAGCCACTATACACCATTGACCCCACCGTTCACAATACACCATCTATAGAAAGACGATTGACAAACACAGTACCAACCACTATACACCATTGACCCCACCATCTATAGACAGACGATTCACAAACACAGTACCAACCACTATAGACCAATGACTCAACCGTTCGCAATACACCATCTGTAGACAGACGATTGACAAACACAGTACCAACCACTATACACCATTGACCCCACCGTTCACAATACACCATCTATAGACAGACGATTGACAAACACAGTACCAACCACTATACACCATTTGACCCCACCGTTCACAATACACCATCTATAGACAGACGATGCACCAACCACTATAGACTATTGACCCCACCGTTCGCAATAAACCATCTATAGACAGACGATTGACAAACACAGCACCAACCACTATACACCATTGACCCCACCGTTCACAATACACCATCTATAGACAGACGATTGACAAACACAATACCACTGATCCCGCTGTTCGCAATACACCATCTATAGACAGACGATTGACAAACACAGTAGCAACCACTATACACCATTGACCCCACCGTTCACAATACACCATCTATAGACAGACAATTGACAAACACAGTACCACTGATCCCGCTGTTTGCAATACACCATCTATAGACAGACGATTGACAAACACAGTAGCAACCACTATACACCATTGACCCCACCGTTCGTCTATCGCGAGTCAGTAAATTTACTAACCTTCCGGTTGTGTGGTCTGAGAATTCTATAACACATGGAAGTTTGTATTGACAGGGGATGGTGACTTCTGTGTGGGACATAAAAGTATTTTAGTATTATATAATTTGAAAAAAAATAGTCAGCCCATGGCTGTATTAAAAACGGTCTGGGTTTATAAAAATGTTTATCAGGTTGCAACCAAGGCCATGTGGCACAGTTTAGAGCGTGTTATTGTCGGTTATAAGTGAATTATTATTGACAAAATAATTTATATAAATATTAAATGGAAGAGTTAAAGTATTAAATGAACACAATTGGAGTACACACAGAGACGGCCAGTTTAGATTCTCTCAACAATTGTCCAGACCAATTAATTACGATGGATCCCTCAGTGGGAAATATACATCAGTATGGAGATCTGTAGGATTACCAGGAATATAAATATACACAAATAACTCGACCACAGCATTTGGAACGTCACAGTTTAAAATATCTAAAATGGTTGCCCTAAGATAGATGTCAATTAGCTGGAATACTGTTGACTTTTCAGACAACAAAAGCTAAACTGGTATTCAGAGACGCCATTTTGAATAAATTCATAAAGTGACTTTAAATTGTATGCTGCCAAATGTATAATTTGAATCCAGACCTAATATTATTAAACAAAGCTTCAGTTCTAAGAGTTGAGAAAAGTTTGCAGTGTAAGAAGAAATGTTCAACAGTCAGTGAGAGTGAAAGACAGTGAGAGTGATCGTGAATATGATCACTATAGAAATCATTTAGGGAACTGCAGCCGTTTCTAAGACGGTATGAAATGATAATACTCCACCTGTCGCCAGTGTAGTACCACAAAGGAGGTTGTGTTTGATGGTTTATTATTTTGATTTGACTTTTGAAGATACTTGCGTCTTTAAGCCATCCCCACCTGGTATATAAATCAACTTGGTAGTAATTTTATGATTATAAAAGTACTTACTTATTTATGTATAATTGATAATCTTAAAAAAACTGTCATTTTTCTATCTACAACTATCGTCAAACTGGTTAGAATTAGAGGTACACTCGTTGATTATAAATATGAAAGAACAGTTCTCTTCCTCTTTCATATGTGGCTTAGAGCTGGGATTGTTTGTATCTCTGATATTTTAGATAGACACAATAAGTTATTACCATATGAAATAATTAATGATAAAGTTGGGAGAAATCCTGATTTCTTGTTAGAATATCACATCTTAAACACAACTGTTAAAAATGCAAAAAAGTATCTCCAACGGTTTGATAGATATAGAGACAGCTGGAAAATCTCTCAGGGCTTGACGGCAAACGATTTTTCAGAATGTTTCAATTATATGGAATATATAGGATCTCCATGTGACTGGTTTGAACCAATCGAAATGAAGTACTCAGTGCGAGGTGGGATAAACGTTATGTTGATATGAAAGGACACTGACACTGTAAAACACTATCTTTGTGAATGTATCAAGTTTAGATCATCTCGTGAAGTGTTACGGAATAAAATTCTATCTAGCATCTCTGTTGAAAATTGCTTGAATCCTCAGGAAAATAGAAGTAAGACTCTTGCGGCTGTGGCGCAGTTTTTAGTTTCTTCTAGGCGCCTCTAATACCTTAATTTTTCTGAACTAAATATATGTTAGCTTAACCTTATTGTTGTTGCATAAATCAATCTCATGTAGGTTGACAAATGCTAATGATCTTAACCACCACCACCAAGGACACTGACAGGAAAATATCCTATTGAGAGAGTCAAAGAAACCCACTTGATAGCGCAACCTCTTGGTCTGGTATGATTAATTAACAGTTAATATGTTATACTGGTAGTCATAGTAACGCAGTGTACATGTGCGTGTCACGCTGTTAAACTTGATTATTACATTATTTCGCTCTAAAGGCACAAGTGGCACAAGAGGTTATCAATATAAAATTGTTCGTTACAACATGACAGAGGTGACAAATTGTAAAGATACAGTGTTCATTTAACGTTGGCATGTAATTTGGATGACCTACATGTAACTAATATACAAAGAAAACCCGATGTTTTAATGTTAAGTAACACGTAGTACATATTTTCCCTTAGACGGGTTATGCTGCAACAGACAAACATCAAATGATATTCAAGTTGACCAGAGCTGCAAAACGTAAAATAGCATTGGTCTAGGGACACTTTGCCCTTTACCAGTTTCAATTGGAAATAACGATTTTCAGCTCATAACACACAAGCACTTACCTAATTGTTTTATCTGCATCAATTAAGTTTTACTTTTAACGTAATTCAAGTTTAATAACTTGGTACAATATTCCTTTGGGTGAAACATCTACATCACAATAATATCTCTGTACATGTAGCTGAGAAACAATTCACCTGGAAAAACTTAACCCATTCACAGCTAGAAGACTGGAGAAAGTACTGCCGAGAAAAGTTTACTTCAGTATAATAACATTCTCTAAGTCTGATCATTTATGTGTAATTTTAGATTTTCAGACATCTACCTTAGAGAGAAGCCAACATTTTGGAAGTTTAACAATATTTTATTAAAACATATGTTGACATGATAAATAATGTGATGTTCTCAACCAAACAGACATATATGTATGCTAATCAGTATGATCCACATCGGTAGTGATATTATCTAGACAACAGACATGATAACCAGTGTGATCCACATCTGTAGTGATATTATCAACCCAACAGAGATATGATAATCAGTGTGATCCACAGCGGTTGTGGTATAATCAACCCAACAAACATGCTTATCAGTGTGATCCATAGCGGTTGTGATATTATCAACCCAACAAACATGCTAATTAGTATGATCCACAGCGGTTGTGATATTATCAACCCAACAAACATGCTAATCAGTATGATCCACAGCGGTAATGGTATTATCAACCCAACACACATATGTTAATCAGTGTGATTCACACCTGTAGTGATATTATCAACCAACAGACATATGATAATCAGTGTGATCCGCAGCTGTAGTGATATTATCAACCCAACAGACATATGATAATCAGTGTGATCCACAGCTGTAGTAATATTATCAACCCAACAGAGATATGATAATCAGTGTGATCCACAGCTGTAGTGATATTATCAACCCAACAGACATATGATAATCAGTGTGATCCACAGCTGTAGTGATATTATCAACCCAACAGACATATCCTAATCAGTGTGATCCACAGCTGTAGTAATATTATCAACCCAACAAACATATGTTAATCAGTGTGATCCACAGCTGTACTGATATTATCAACCCAACAAACATATGTTAATCAGTGTGATCCACAGCTGTTTTGATATTATCAACCAACAGACATAAGATTACCAGTGTGATCAACAGCTGCAGTGATATTATCAAGCCAACAGAGATATGATAATCAGTGTGATCCACCGCTGGAGTGATAATATCAACCAACAGACATATGATAACCAGTGTGATCCACAGCTGTAGTGATATTATCAACCCAACAAAGATATGATAATCAGTGTGATCCACAGCGGTTGTGATATTATCAACACAACAAACATGCTAATCAGTGTGATCCACAGCTGTTGTGATATTATCAACCCAACAAACACATGCTCATCAGTGTGATTCACAGATTTAGTGATATTATCAACCCAACAGGCATATGATAATCAGTGTGATCCACAGCTGTAGTGATATTATCAACCCAACAGGCATATGATAATCAGTGTGATCCACAGCTGTAGTGACAATATCAACCCAACAAACATATGCTAATCAGTGTGATCCACAGCTGTAGGGATATTATCAACCCAACAAACATATGTTAATCAGTGTGATTCACAGCTGTAGTGATATTATCAACCCAACAGGCATATGATAATCAGTGTGATCCACAGCTGTAGGGATATTATCAACCCAACAAACACATGCTTATCAGTGTGATTCATAGCTGTAGTGATATTATCAACCCAACAAACATATGTTAATCAGTGTGATCCACAGCTGTAGTGATATTATCAACCGAACAAACATATGCTAATCAGTGTGATCCACAGCTGTAGGGATATTATCAACCGAACAGACACGCTAAACAGTGTGATCCACAGCTACTATGGAATGTGTGTAAAAATTAAACCGAAAATAAATACCATATTTTGGTTAGAAACAAAAGATGGAGAAAAAGTTAACACGGCTCAGAAATTATCTGAGCAATTATTCTCATATTTTTCTGAGTCATATAAACTTGACAAACCACATGCTCCATGAGAATATGATCAGTATAAGATATACAGTTACATAATTTTGGGGGAGATGCAAATGTATGTGAGGGATTAATTGAAATAGAGAAATGTCATAGTGTTTTAAAAAATGTAAAAATGAATCTAGTCCAGGTTTAGAAGGCTAAAGTCCTGCTTTTTATAAAGTGTGGTAAACATTCTCGCTTTTATTTGTCAGTCTCTCAAATAAAAGGGGTCATGACGTTTATTCCAAAGAATGAAATAAATCTATCTGATTAACATGCACTGGCTATAAAATAGGAGCAGCCGTATTAGCAAAAAAGACTCCAGTTAGTGGTACAGCAGAAAGTAAGCAATGATCAAACAGGGTATATATAAGCAAGGGGATCATTTCAAAATTTAAGATTGATACAAGATGGTATTAATTGTACTAACACGGAAGAGATATCTGGAATAATTCTAGCTTTATATTTTAGTAAAACCTTTGACTCAATATCTAAAGAATTCCTGTTAAAAGTCTTAAGGGGCATGGGTGTCGGGCTACAATTTTGTAATTAGATTGATATTTTAACAAAAACACAAATAGTTGTGTAATCAATGCAGGATGGCTTACTAACTGGTTCCTGATAGAAATCGGAATTGAACAAATCTGTCATTCGAACACTTTAATTTTTGTGATAGTGGTTGAAGTAATAGTTTGACAAACCAGTAATGTAAAAGGCATTCCGTTACCAAATGATGAAGTACTTAAATTACCACAATATGCCGATGACACAACAGCAACCAAATCTTTGCGACAAAGAGTCAATTGGAGGGACATTTAAGGTTGTAAATGATTTCATCTGATTAGTGGATTGATTTTAAATATTCATTGAGAGGTATAGTTTTTGTAAAAATATGTTTGATGATATACTATATGTATAGATGTAAACTATATTTGATGGGAGTTGATAACCATTGGCATACATGTACATGATTTTTACCCAAACTGAGAGCATATTTACATACAATTGTATGTACACGGGGTAGAAACCAAGTACCCCTGGTATCATAAAGGAAAGAGTTTTTTTTTAGCTCAGAATACTTTCACAGAATTGAAAATAAAATGTTTTAACACAATCTAGATAAGACTACCCCCATACTTCCTACCCAAAATTTAAGCTCAGGCAAGATCATTTGTTTAAAACTTTAGTTTGGAAGTCATACCAAAGCGTGCTTTCCTGACATGACATCAGTGTTTTAATAGTATTAGTTAATTCACGTGTTCCCTAGGTAACCGTAAACATCAATGGTTTCTAAATGCTTATTGGTGATAACAGACGCCGGTAGGGTTTTAGTCTTACAAAATACAACAATTATTTCTGAACACTAAAACACCAAGGCACAGGGAAGATCTTTGCTCATATAAATGTATGTGATTATATACAGACAGGCCAGATTCAGAGACACAACCAGAATATAAAACCAAGTTAAACACTTTTAAATAGATGGATATCACCAGTGACTCGGTTGTTTTCATCTACTCATTTATGAAGCCATCATCACAGGGTGCTTTGTGGTTTTTCAACTTTCGCATACCACTTCGGATTTTGTCAACAATGGTTTTAGCATCTAGCTCATGTTTGGTGGCTTCGTGAATATGATCTTCGCGTTTAGGGTCTGTCTGGCCAAGTGAATTCAGCTTACTAAAGTGGTTACTTACAGGCAATCTTTTCTCGACAAGACTGGGTATCAACGCTGTTTGAAATTCTACCATAGTTTCATGGTCTGTTAAGCCCGGCCCAGGTCGAGTTAAGATCCGATCCAATCGTCGTAAACTCCAGTCTGTAGTGAATCTGCGATCAATCAGTCGGAGAACTTTTTTCGATATGAGCGGCCTTAAGACTTTTCAGATCGGTCTCAGACTGATCAGTCTTACGATCGTAAGGATAGAAACATGTTCTATTTACTACCGATCAGTCTTAAGGTTGCAGCTAATCAGCGACATATACTTCATCACGTGATTGAAGACGTATTGTTATGTCATTCATAGTTGTGTGCCAGTCTGCCGAATATGGTGACGAAGTTTCCTTCCGATCAATTAATCGCATCGACCTGAGCGGAGCTTGAGACTGATCAGTCGGGAATCGTTTGGCTGAACGATAAACCAGTCGCACTTGACATGGACGGTCTCAATCGCAAACAATCAGATCGGATCTTAACTCGACCTGATTTTGATTTTTTGGTATCTAATTTCAGGAAAAGAAACTCTTTTCTGTTTAACCTACATGCATTTTTAAACCAAGGTTTATGGTCACTGCTGTTAACTGGTGAGTAAACTCTTTTCTGTTTAACCTACATGCATTTTTAAACCAAGGTTTATGGTCACTGCTGTTAACTGGTGAGTAAACTCTTTTCTGTTTAACCTACATGTATTTTGAAACCAAGGTTTATGATCACTGCTGTTACCTGGTAAGTGTATTCTATCATAACCGAATGATTTGGCAACGGAGGTTGTAAAACGGTTCGTTGGATCGTCTACTAACTTGTTAATAGATTTAAACAAATCAGTTTCATTACCAGTTTTGTCAGATGGTTGTTGACAAAAAGAAGAAAAATCAGCTGTGTCAATATTCGTACAGAATAAGCTTTCCTGCTCCTTAGCTCAGTTAATAATAAAATAAGTAGGAATACTTCTCTAGATCGTACGAGTTTGACAATTTGGTGTCTGGATTTGAAGAACGATTTGACAATCTTTATCAAAATAAGTTTGTTGAATGGCTGAACTTTGAATTTATGATAGTTCTAAACTGAATTCCTGTGACAATTGTAAAATGCACGCAAAATAAACGTAAATTTAACGGATACTTTGAACGCAAAAGTTTGTCATAGAAATACGCTTAATACTATATCACTCTCACTGGTCATCATTGACTGAGGTTCACATTTTGTATAATATTACCACCAAAATTCATAATGCGAGAGACACTAAAGCTACAAGACGCAAATTTTACTAGTTTCCTTTCATTTGACCTAATTTTGTTGTCTTGGATGCTGTGAAGAATCTCATGATGAGAAGCAATACATAAAGTGACTTGAACTGTCATGTTGACATTATCGGATATCTTTATCGTCAAGTGTCATTGAAAAAAGGCTGTTTAATGCTGCTAGTTTTCTAAACGTACAATAAGTTTGTATGTTGAGCTTATTTAGGCCTAATATGAGTAAACCTTTGCCCCATTTATTTAAAGGCCCACTTGCCGCCGTAGCCTGTTTGACATCTGTTAAGAAAACCAATTTGCACCGGCGTACTACAGCTAAAACCACTAAAATTAAACATAGCACACATAAAGCATGTCCAATTAGGTTTATAATGTATAAATGACGGGGAGAAACAAACGAAGAATCGAAGCTCGATTACAACAACAACACCGATCAGCGTTGGTTAACTTAAGTGTTGGATTACCCTCATTCAAGCTTTTTTGTTTGTGGTTTGCACTCGGCAGGCTTTTATAGTCCCTCTTACTCGATCGTTAGTATGTATTTCTTCGATAAAGTTCGTAAAATTATACTGTGTCGTTAGATCGCCCACACGACTCAAACCCTTACGGCACTTTTGCAGACGACCAGGTTCGAAGTTTCTTGACATTACGGGTACCTCAAAAATCTGTTTTTCAATTTCTGGTAAAAATAGAAAGTTCCTAACTTTTTCTGTCTGGGAAAAATACAGAAAACCGTCCACTGTTTTTAATGTAAACAGTCTTCTGGATTTTCGCGGCAAGTGTGCCTTTAAAGTTGGTTTGGTTTATAAAACCAAAGTGGATGAGCGAACAGGCTAGACGTCTATATCAACGCTTCTCCAAAAAGTTTGTTTACTTTTTGAAAACTATATCGCTTCGCACATTCTAGAGGCCGTACATGTTTTCCTTTTTTGATTGATGGCTTAAGCTGCACTCAAGATTATTTCCCTTAAATGGCGGCGTTGTCAGGTTTAGCGGGGGAGGAAACCGGGCTCTTGTCTGAAGGAAACACCTGACCTTCGTTGAGTACCTGGCAAATCGTCCACATACGGTGACCGAGTGAAATATTCACTCGAACTGACGCCGCATCGATGGAAGGTCTGTGTGGGAATGAGGGACGACCACTCTAATCCACTGGACCAAAGCGGCCCCTTCATTCTTCGAAAGTAAACTGCTATTTTATTTCTTAATAAACATAATGTACTGGCAATCAAATATTACGGAAAGAGTTATTTTGCCAGTTGTTGTATCTACCTTTTTCTCAAGAGCAAATTAGAAGCGTTTACGCGCAGCTGGTATAAATACGGTGCGTTATATTAGTGTTCAGAACTTAGTCCTAGAATGAAAGAGCGTTCGTCCTTGTTATTTACATTTTCTTTACTTTTCGAGCATTATTTGTCTTACTTCGGCCACAGACTGCAAGGATTGTTCTCATTTCAACGTTACTCATTCATGTTTTTGATTGAATTTTAAGCTCAGTCTACTTTAAAGAAATATTATCTCTTGTTTTATTTTAATCGACAACAAATGATTTTTTTAGTTAATAGAAAGAAGATGTAAAGCTTTCTCTAACTTTCTATGTAAGCAAAAGGTATATGAAATATATATATTTACCTATCCCTAGACAAACGTCGTGGTTCGATCCCACGCCAAATACGTCATCATTTTTTGTGATGAAAAAAGCATTTTCACCACGGTTGTAAAAGACATATATTTTCCTGATGGATGCTTGAACAGTTTGATCCAGTTCACCCAAGATGGGAAACTTGCTTATGACGTTTGAAGACATTATGTGTGTTTCCCAAGTATCCTGAAATTAGAGAAAAGTGATACATGTATATCGATTCCGTGCTTTATCAAAATATAAAAAATGCTATAAAAGGATTTTCCCACTGCTTTATGTCAATCATATCCATTTCATTTAACTCTTACTCTATTTTTCTCTTTTGATAAAACTACTTCTGTTGTTGCAAATATTGTGGGATAATGTTTGATTTCTGTTATACACTGAAATGAACAATTGCTTTGAAAAGGCGGGGTGTATAATGACGACATGTTCGTGACCGTGATGTCCCACCGAACTATAAATCAAATGGTTTTATAAAAGTAACAGTTTACAATGTTTGTTGACTGTTTCAGGACGCATATACATAGTTACCATGGTTACCAATTAGCTGATTACATGTACCTTATCAGATCCTGTTTTAGGTTTTTGTTTGTGTCCAGGCTGTCATACTTTTTTTTTAAATTTCGGCACAGTTTTGATTTTGGATGTGAAAATAGTTATGTTGATGGTTATGTGCCATATATCTTACTTGTCTGCATCCATGATAACCATGGTTACCGAACGGCCAATATTCGTGTGACAGGGCTATAACTCCAATTGCTCTAAAGGTACAGTTCTATGTTTTTGTTTATGACAAGATACATGTATGGTAAAGTCTCATGATGTGTGGTTACTATGTTTCCAAATTAGCTGATTACCATATACAATCGGTTCTTCTCTAGTTGTTTATTTCCGGACTGTACTTTTAATTTCGTCACGTTCCTGATTCTTGGTGATAGAATGAATCAGATTTACCGTGAATTACTAAACAGTCAATATTCATTGATTACCTACATCCACAAAGATGGGCCAGCACAGTCAGTGAATCCACTGGAGAAATGTGAAAATATTGCCAGAAACCTTGGACGCTTCTCTTTAGATAGCATAGTCAATTACCATATGTCATTTGGAAGTACTAATTGGTTTTAATAAAAACAGCCTTCCGCTGTTTTGGTCTGGCATCACATTAAACAGATGTTAATAAAGAAGTGTGGCAATACAATATGATAAGATGATGGGATGGGGGGATATACAAAGTTAATAATGGGCGGTCAAATGAGGATGGAGATTGGGCATACATTTTGCTGTTACATTTTTAACGAATAAAATAAAAAATGGAAAACAAGTCCAATGTCGGTCAAATGATGCTGGAAATAAAAAATATTTATATTAAAATCCATGAAAAATCCATTGAAATAAAGAACTCAATACTTTACACAAACACGGTACTATATATTTGGCTATATTACATGAACCACAAGAACATTAAATATTAATAATTTAAGGCAACATATATTTACAAGACTTGATATGCTACACGTGTGTGATCAATTTGAATGCGTATATTTTAAGAACGTGTAATCAGTGCATGGTTTCTCAACAAAATAAAGTTCGCAGGAGTTTTGGTGTAGTTTTTCTGTGCTCCTGTCATATATATGTTCTTGGCATATTAAACAGGTTTTGAAAGGAGGCTGTCTGAATTAAAGACTGAAAAAAAATTGTGGATGTATAATGAGACCATGTTAGATAAAGAGAAATCTGAAAGCTGGGTGGGGTTCGGTCTTTGACATAGATTAGAACATATGTAAAATGACTTCTGTCAGATGTTTTGTAACTCATAAAAACCTTGTCCACATCTGTTAGATCTGTCGGGACCACCCAACAAGTCATATCAAAACATTAACAGTTCCACAAATGGGAAATGTAATTGTGTTCTATTTCTATATAAATATCGCATTGTTACTATTGCTATGGCTATATGTGAGCTACCTGTGGATACTTAGTTCCGAGAAATACATTAATTCAATGCCTAAGTGTTCCGGTTTAAGATTTCATCTCTATAAAAACTTTTTTGAATTCCATTGACCTTAAGGTTAGTAACTCCAAACAACAGTTTAGGTAACCTGACTGTGAGCATTTAGTATTTTGGGTAAATATAAATATATATTGATTATAAAAATCGTGGTTGATGTAATTTTGTGGAGTAGCGATCATGTCAACTTGGGCATTGGAAAATGGTGCCTGACATTTTCATTATAGGCGTTTTACTTTTCAGTGGGTTGATTCACTTGAAGCAGTTATACATGTAGTTTTGTACACACAAACAAACTACAGACACACCTGAATGTCTAGTGGATAATATGTACTGAGGACCTATTTAATACAATCGTTAGTCAATAAATAGGCCTTGTTATAAAAGTATAATGATATGTACTTAATAAACACTTGTACAAAAAGAAGCATAACATTGTTACATGCAATACCAATATATTCAATACAATTCTACTGATGATAAGGCTGTGATTGTCTGGAGTTGGTATATGTAGATATTTTGTATCGCGGAAACCAAATTACTATACTTTGTATAGTCCTTGCTATGGCGACCAAAGCAAATTATCACATTGGAATACCAGTACTTCACCAGGTTAAACCATATCGAATAATTTAACAATTACACGCAGTCATTGTCAGCATAAATGGGTTAGCCTGGTATCTGTTTTAAACGATTAGCGATTGAAAGGTAAGATGTAAAAGCTGACAGAAAACCACCAAGGCTTGCATACCCTACATCAATAAAGGTTTAGTACATTGCTTGGTCCACCTACCTTCGGCCTTGAAATGACTAATATGTTGTAAGTATATAGGTCAATAGTCTGGATATATATTTATACAACTCACGTGATATTGACTCCCCCCCCCCCTCCCGTGTATGTGCCTTAGATAAAACCAACAATTATCTCCCTTGGATTTGTTTCCTTTTTTTTTCTCAACATGTTTATTTAATCATTGAATGTACACTTTAAGCCAAGGGCTTATACTGTGTCCTATTGCATATACAGCAATGCATTGTATTTTAATGAGAGCAGACTATTTACAGTATCTTTAATACTTACTTAACGATGATGAAGAGAACATTGTATGTATATAAATTTGTTTGTGACTTATCTATAGATGTACATACATAACACATGAGTGAAATATGGCAGGCTTTGCAAGATTAAACAGTTACCAATCTCGGTGAATCCGTGAAGTATTATAAAAATCGCTTTGCGTTTGTAAAAAAGGTGCACACTGATCTCTTAATAGTTTTATTTAGGTCAGCACTCAAGTCAACGGTTCCATATAGTAGTACTAATGCTATCAACAGGGATAATAAATTCTACATCTCTTAATAATAATGTGTGCTGTACATTAAACAGCGGGCAGTGGAGACGAAAGTGGTTAGCTGTCTCGGAGGGAGATCCACAGAGGCATCTTGATGAATCTGCTACAAAGTTATTAAATAAATCATCGTTGAGGAAACTACAACCATTCCTCATGCGATATAAGTCGATGTTAGAGAGGCGCTCACCAGTATAATACCACAATTCGAGGTTTCGCAAATCTTTAAGGAAAGACGCGAGACAATTTAATGGTCGGGAACATTCAACAAGTCATTTGACTGAACGAAAATTAGTAAAGGTGTGGTGTGTCAAAACATTAACAGTTCCATAAATGAGAAATTTAATTGTGTACTATCTTCATGTACAACACTGTGCTGTTACTGTTTACTTTAAAACTCGGTCATTGCTAGGGCGACATGTGACCTACTTGTGGATACCTAGTTCAGAGAAATACATGAATTCAATGGCTTCGTGTTCCGGTTTTAGATTACATCTCTATGGAAACTATTTTTAGTTCCATTGTGGCCTTTAGGACAGTAACTCCAAATTTACCTATCAAATCAAATAATGGAGACGAAAATGTCAAAAGTATGATCATGGGCAACGATTGATGCTATTTTTCCCCGGGCTTATGTCAGTTGATAAGTAAAACAAAGGTGCATAGAACATATCAAGCCTGACTTCCATGTTAAATATCAATCTCTATGCTTTATCTCAACATAGCATGACAATGAGTGGCTGTTTGAACCTGAATTACTTATACAAGTCAAAGAGATCGATGAACCAAAACATTAGGTCACAATCTCGTCAAGTATGACTACCAAAACCCACAAAACAATGTTTTTTACCAACACGAAGAGATCGATGAACCAAAACATAAGGTCACAATCTTGTGAAATAGGACTAGCAAAACACACAAAACATTTTTTTTACCAACACAAAGAGGCCCATATCGAGACCGGGGAAGCGGCTAAAACTAGTTTAAGGGACCTTCTCAATACAGGAGACCCACCCGAAAACAAAAACCAAGGTATGGGTAAATGCTTGTGGTCCATGTTTAGATTTACTATCTACCTTGGTTGGCATATTGTCGGCAGACAATCCCTCCCAAAACATAAGCTATTGGGAAAATCTGACTTCTGGTAATCAATTATTAAGATGTATTACTGGAATCAAAAATTGAATTGTGTTCTTGGTCTGTTCAAAACTCTATATTGAGACCGTATATAGCAAATCGTTCTAAAATAGATCCGATCTCTCTTTAAATCAATATGATTAAAAATAAAGTTATTCGTTATTTTTGTCCAAGAACAATGACAATTTATCTCCAACATTTTCACAAATAAGAATGGTCCCTTAACAACCCCATTATACCCTAAAGCTCTCAACAACTATGTGGTTTGCAGACATTTCAAAATGGATAGTTTGCACTTTGCCATTAACCTTGTATCTCCAAACTGTTTGATCTGTAGCCTACTATTAACTGGAAGGAGGCTGACTCTTTTGTCGCCATTCATAAAAATCACAGGAAGTATTTAAGGCTTACATGATAAAACAATCCATAACAACTCACTTGTATGTAATATAGCCTAAGCTCAAATCTAAGCCTTTTCATGAAAATGTTAATAACTTCTTTTCTCGAATTTTCGACAAAAACGTCATGTAAGCACAACTTATATCTATGACTCTTGTGGGTCACAAGGCTCACGACTGCCAAACTAATATCATTGAAACTGTATCATTCTACCCTAGCAGGCTGTTTGTCCATCCTCAAAACCATTGTCACCAACCATACAATCCGTTCATTACTTAGGCTTCAATATTAATCATCGAGATATGACATTGAAGTTAACTACTAAAAACGCTCAGAGCTTGTTTTCTAAACGTATTTATTTCCAATAAAAAAGAAATGTACACTTTAAGCCCTGGGCTTATACTGTCTAAGGTACTGTTTACATAGACAATAAACAAAAGTAAGAAAAGACATAAAATTATAGAGGGGGATACGGGCTGAATGCTGCAAAGTTCTACAAGTAAAGGTTGGTTAAGGATTCATTAAAGGAACACTTGCAGCGAAAATCCAGAATACTGTTTACATTAAAACAGTAGACGGGTTTCTGTATTTTTCACAGACAGAAGAAGTTAGGAACTTTCTATTTTTACCAGAAATTGAAAGTTTTGGCACCATTTAGTATTTTTAATTTGAAATTGAAAAATAGATTTTCCAAGTACCCCCAATGTAAACAAACTTGGAACCTGAGCATGCGCACATGTGCCCTAATGTTTTGAGTCCTGTAGGCAATCTAATGACACAGTAAAATTTTACGGACTTAATCTAAGAAATACAGACTAACGATCGAGTAAGAGGGACTATAAAAGCCTGCCGATTGCAAACCACAGACAAAAACGCCTGAATGAGGGTAATCCAACACTTAAGTTAACCGACACTGATCAGTGTTGTTGCTGTAATCGAGCTTCGAATCTGCTTTTGTTTTTCACCGTTTATACATTCTAAACCTATTTGGACATGCCTTATGTTTTATATTAGTGGTTTTAGGTGTAGTAATTAAGCTCGTGTAAATTGGTTTTGTTAACAAATCTTGAACAGGCAAGTGGACCTTTAAACAGTTTATAAATCATACAATTTTAGGATCAGAGGTAGTCTGTCTGGATTGTCCGGCCTTGGTTTTAACGGAAACGTTCAGATGTGGAAATAAATTGACAGACAGACACAACAATGTTTGTATTTCACTTATATAGCGGCGTTGCCAGGTTTAGCGGGGGAGCAAACAGGGCTCATTGCCCAAAAGGAAGCCCCCCACCAAAATACGCTCAGAAATTTTTCAATTTCTATTTGGTCTGAGTGTGATTTCAACCCGCACCACATCGATGGAAGATCTGTGTGGGACTGAGGGACGATCACTAACCCACTAGGCCGACTGGGAGGTTTGATTGTTTCACGCCATGGCCTTTCCAAGTGGATCGGCACCTTCAAAAGGTTGATTATCTGAAGGAATTTACCTTGAAAATAATGCTGAATGAAAAGACAGTGGATGCTGGAGATATCATCGAGACAGTTGAGATAGAGTGTGGACTGAGCGCAATAGTCGCTTGTGTCCCAAAGACATCTTTCACTGTACGTTGAAGATCATGGAATCAAAGAAAAATTATATGATATGGATATGACAGTGTTATCGGGGCCAGAATATATTTGTGTATTGCACGATGGACGGATACAAGTATGTTCTATATGCTTTTCAGACGAACATTTGCAAATAAAATGCTGATTGTACTGTTTTACAAATGCGGGGAAACCGGCCATATTTCAAGATACTGTCGAACTCCCCCATGTGAGGGGTGTGACAAGTATGGAAATAAATGCCTGTGCAGTACTGAAAACAGAACTATACTGTGTGACAGATGTGGTGCTCAAGAATGTGAATGTGGAGGTCATCCTCATAAAGAGTCGGAAAGTGAGTTTGAAACTTCTCATGAAAATATTGAGTTTCCCAAGGGGGGTGACCAACCCCCCATCCAACGAATCGAAAGTGGAAGTTACTTCACAGTGTGGAGAAATCAACAGTGGGAAACGAGCCCATAACCCCGAAAGAATAGACGTTCTGATTGATTCAAAACCAGTCAAAAATGACATCACCGAGAGCGATAGTCAAGCTATCCCTGATTGTTCAGTCTGCATTTGCCTGAGATGAAGTGTACTGATCTGCCTAGCTGTCAATCAGATAACGATACGGCGTCCGTGGATACTGGATTTACACAAGTGGAACGGCGGATAAGCTGTCGCTGCAGTGACACATCAAGTAGAAAGGCACCGTATCGCTCTTGGACTAACAACAATGTATAATTGGGAGATTTATCTATTTCTTGGTTTCATTGTGGTGCTATTATCTTCACTGAATTGCAAAAGCTGTAGAAGCATTGAAAAGATTGAAGAAAATAATAACTATTTCTGCTCATTGAACTGTGACATTTTGAGTGTACAAGAGACTCATTGGGACGTACCATTTATTAATAATTGTACCAATTTAATTGACAGGGATGTATATTATAGCAATGGTACATGTAGTGTGAATAGTGGTGATGTTGCTACATTCGTGGCCTATTCTATAAAAGATAAAGTGATTAATGTAGAATCCTTAAAAGTTCTGAAAAGAGGCGTTTCTATGCAAAGATAAAAACTACTTTCCAATTTGAAAAATATTTATCTGTGTTACCGGAAAGACTTTCTGACTTTATGATCAATCTGCTGCTTTTTAGAACTTCTAACCGTTTTCTACCAAAGGGTAGATGGGCAAATTTGCCAACTTACCTTAGATCATTTGACAAATGCAATTTAGATGTAGGCGACGAAGTCCATTACTTATTGCATTGCCAATTCTATGTGCCTCAACACTTGTTGAAAATAGCCCATTATTTTTTAAGAAATATGAACAGTCGTCTACTGTCCTAGTGTAAATGAACAGTTGCAGAATGCAACTGATTTTGTGGTGTGCTTCAATTGCGCTTACCCCCCTCTAGGCGAAATTTCATCACGCATTGGTCTTCGCTGCTTTTTTGCATTTTATGTAATTCTTATCCAATCATCTCACTATAGTCCGTCACGTGGGTGTCGTCTGCACTTCCATCCTTGTCTGGTCAACTTCACAGCCATTTTCTATTCGCGAGCGTTAGTTTTGCCCTCCTCCAACCCCTTCTCCACCTTCTTCTTGGTCAATTTAGTGTCATAAATTAAATTGTTTAGTGGGGCGGTTCAGCCCCACTTCATTTACACTAGCCAGTAAATTTATTTGAAAATTCCTTTATTTAATGTCTAATTGGTTATTATTTATTTTATTGGGTATTTTATTTTACATTTAACGTTACCTTTTGCTTTCACGTTTTACTGGACAATATTGAATTAAAAAGTCACTTTGTGGCCTTAGTCAACTCAATCTGTCTTTATTGTTTTATTGATGCTAAAGCACAAAAGTTCTTCACATGGCTTGCAATCTTTATTTATCAATAGAAATGTCAGAAATCTAAGGAATTTGAGCCAATTCATAGGCTTCATTTCGAGAACTCTGAGTGGCTCTACTGATAACACCCACAGAATGACTAAAAGCACCCCTACCTAACAGATGTGCATACTTGAAATGGTTTTGTAACCCCATTTTTTTATCTTCACAACTCTTCTTAAATCATTGTAAAACAGGTTCATCCAGTCAATGAAAAAGCTTCCAAAACCAAATTTCTCTAACATGGCAAATAAAAAATCATGTGAGACACTGTCAAAGCTATGTAGTTGTATGGAATGAAGGTGCACACATTTTTGTCCATGGTGTGATTACTAACAAGATTGTAGATGGGGGATTAAATCTACAGGATATAAATACAAAAGTACATCCTTTTCGTTTGAAGGTTTTCGTTAAAAAAATGAATTGTAATGTCAACGCAGTATGGAAACATTGCCTGCACGTCTTTCTCACAAGGTGTGGTTTTCTAAATCTGTCTAGAGAATTGTTATATGTGTCCCCCCAAAATATTCTATCGAGCAATGTTTAAATGTTGGGCCCAGTTTCTAAAACAGACTGAACTAGTAATTAAAACAAGAGAACAGTGCTGGTGTCAGTCCCTTTTTGGCAATCAATGCATTAATCCTAAAGGAAAATGAATTCAGTTTGAAACATTTATAAATTACTGACTAAGGCCAAGCTCCTGTCAGTCATCAACCTAATGAATATCATAGGTTTAATTTATTACAACATTTTATGATGGATATAAAAGTCTAAATGATATACCTCTTTTTAACACAATTAGAAACTTGTCAGACAAGAAGATTTTCCCTGTGCCCGTGTGTTTTAGTGTTCATAAATATAAATGCAAAGCTTACTCTGGTTGATTGTTTGGTGCTTTACGCCGCGCTCAAGATTATTTCACTTATATGGCGGTGTTGCCAGTTTTATTGTGGGAGGAAACCGGGCTCTATGCCCGGAGGAAACCCACAACCTTCCGCTGGTAACTGACAACCATTCGACATAGGTCGTTCGAGTGAAAACCCAGTCAGAAAATTTTCCAATTTTTTGGACTGAGTGGGATTCGAGCCCGCAACCCATTGGTGTAAGGCTGTTCGGATTGAGCGTCCAACGCTCTACCTACTGAGCCCCCGCGCTTACTCTGGTAAAACACTTGCTATATGAGACTATACCTGGTTATCTCCCCTCATCAGCAACATATGAGATAATAACTGAAAGTTATCCAGAAGAGGACTTTGGTCAAACGGATATTTATGTTAAGTCTCTGGTGATAGTGAGGGCAAATCGCTTTCTGCCTTCACGATTAAAGATTTTTTCTCCGTATTGCAACGACATGTACGGTAAACAAAGAATGTGCTAGCCTCAGAACATGGGCTGACCTTTTTCCTTTACTGGATGTCAGTAAATACTTCAAGCTGTGAGTTTTAAGTGTCAAATCACCTGAATGTAAAGATATAGACTTTCGTTTTATACATAATACATTTTTCACAAAAGTTAAACTGCATTGTATTGGTAAGACGGATACAGCGATTTGTAGTCTTTGTAACTCTGCAACAGAATATTTGCTATACATATGTTTTCGAATTGTAGCTCTCTGTTCGTTTTTTTTTACCTACTTTGGCCATATGCTAGAGATACCATTTCAGTATGTGTCTGTGAGATATTTGAATAGCATGGATTATAGAATATATATTCTTCTAGGGTATCCAAACAAACATACAAGAGTTAACCACATATTTGTTAACTTTGTTTGCAACTGTGCTAGGTATTGTATTGCCAAATGTAGAAAGAAACGTCTTTATGTACCATAACAAAAAATATATTTGTTAAAGATTTTCAAATATTGCTGTAAGAGCACCGTCCAAGAGCGTTTTAAATATTTCGTGGAAAAAAAGAAAAGATAACAGTTTTTGAATGACACTTTGTTAATTTAACCCCTTTTGTTTATGTGAATAGGGATTGTCAGCTATCTCTTAAGATCTGATCTACTTATCATTTAACAGTGCCCTAAATGAGATTTGTAATGGGTTTCTATCTCCATGCAAAATAATGTATTGTCACTATTTACTTTATAACTCGGTCATTGCTAGGGCTACATGTGACCTACTTGTGTATAATTGGTTCCAAGAAACACATTAATTCAATGCAGGCCTACGTGTTCCGGTTTTAGGTTTCATCTCTATAAAAGTATTTTTAATTCCATTGACCTTTGGGATAGTAACTCCAGTCAACAGTTTAAGTAACCTGGCCATGAGCATTTTTTTGGTGAATATAAATATATATTGATAAAAAAATCGCAGTTGATGTAATTCTGTGACGTAGCGATCACTCCAACTTGGGCAATGGAAAATGGTGCCTGACATTTTCATTATAGGTGTTTTACTTTTCAGTGGGTTGTTTCACTTGAAGCAGTTATACATGTAGTTTTGTACACACAAACTAACTACAGACACACCTGAATGTCTAGTGGATAATATGTACTGATGACCTATTTAATACAATTGTTAGTCAATAAATAGGCCTTGTTATAAAAGTATAGTGCTATGTACTTAATAAACACTAGTACAAAAAGAAGCATAACATCGTTACATGCAATAGCAATATATTCAATACAATTCTACTGATGATAAGGCTGTGATTGTCCTGAGTTGGTATATGTAGATATTTTGTAGCGCGGAAACCAAACTACTATACTTTGTATAGTCCTTGCTATGACGACCAAAGCAAATTATCACATTGAAATACCAGTACTTCACCAGGTTAAACTGTATCGAATAATTTAACAATTACACGCCGTCGTTTTGATGATACAGTGTAAATTGGTTAGCCTGGCACCTGTTTTATACAATTAGCTTTTGAAAGTAAAGATGTAAAAGCTGATTGAAATCTAAACTAAGTCAGTACAAAACCACCAAAGCCCTCATACCCTACATTAATAAAGGTGTAGCAAATTGTTTGGTTCACCTACCTTTAGTGTTCAAACGACGTTTGGGTTATACGTATATAGGTCAATGTTTCTGGATAGATATATTAATACAAATCACGTGATATTGACTTCCACCCCTTATTTTGCCTTATATAAAACCATTATCTCCCTTGGTTTCATTTGAGTTTGCTTACTGAGACGTAAATATATTCAAAATGATCAATGTAAAATGCATGGCATATCCAAGCCCTGTGTCTGAATAGGGGCCAACCTTTTTTTAGGGGAAACATTCCAGTCCCAGATGTTTTAAACTGCATATTTCTGATTTTTCTAAACATAGAGCCAACAACTCATATTTATTAGCATCAGCACGATCTGTTAGGTATCAAGTGTAAATACCGACCTTAACTATGAAATTTACCACCACAGAAGACCACGGTACAGCAAAAATGGCATGTCCCAGGTGTGTAATTATTAAATTGACGTACCTGAAAAAGCATATTATTATGCAGAACACCTATATATATGCCTGTATTAATAGACATACTACTGAAGTTTTTAAATAATAACACACTTTTTCTGTTGTGGGAATTGTAAGTGTATGGATAGCATAAAACCCCTGTCCCTCTACCCCTGACTCAACTCCGTTACCGCAGCGCATTTTCATTCTACCCGCTAGCACATGATAGAGTGTTTGTGGCGCGTTTTACGATTTACAGCCAACGTGTTTGCTGCCAGGAACAAACTCTGTAAGTAGTTCAGCATTGTTTTATTTCAACGTTACCAGGTATTAATTGAAAAATGAGGCGTATGTTTATTCCTACTCAACTCTGTTGAGACCCTTACACTCACATTATTGTTCTTTTGGCAGAAAATGATGCTGCACTGTGTAGTTCTTCTGTACACCATGCTAACGAGTAAAGTAGGTCATCTCGCCAAGCCGGTACATTGGCACTGGCTGATTTAAACTGAAGAATCCTCAACTTCGTTACTCTCAACTCCGTTACCTCTGTTGCACTTGATGTTGGTAACGGTACACAAAGGGGCCTACAACAAAATTGAATTTATTTTCACAGTAGCATTTAAAAAAAAATGAATGAAACCATTGGCGTTATTTTCCCCTGTTTAGGTACACTTTCAGTATGCCATTATCAGCGGCGAAGAAGCAGCGGAAATACCGCGAAAAAATCAACGCTGATCCCCAGAAAAGAGAGATGTACCTAGCTAAAGAAAGGAATCGTTGGCACCAGCGTGTAGATGCTAAGAAAGTACTACCTGTGGCCCGGCTGTCCGAGCGGGAAAAGAGAAGAAAGCGACGAATGTGGCGAAAATCTGCAAAAAAGTAAGCTGTGTTTGAACGCTTGACATGCATGTATAATAACTTCAAACATTAACTATAACCCGTACCGGTGCTTAAGACGCTGAAACCCACGTAACCTGTTCACAGTCTAATAAGTTAAAAGGTTGTGAGAAAAGTGTAAGAAATCTGTGGTAATAAGATTCTCCTAGTTGGAGCTAATGTTACTTCAGCACTAGTGCTCCCAATTCTGTAATAGAAATGCGATATTTTTCAGCCGTAAAAACGCACACAAAGGCCAAAAGATAGTGCATATAGTTAATCCATCAGACTAAAATCACACTATAGGCCTACGATTCATATATAGATAGGCAGTATTTTTGTTAAAAATGTCTACAGCTATTTATAAGACCAGGACACCTGTCTGTAAATACGGAATTTAAAAAAAGGGTTGATTTTAATATTCAGTTAATTATATTTACAGGTATTACAAATCTCAAAAGTTAAGGAAATCCCTCGAGCGTATGTACTTGAGTCCACCTGTAAGTCCAAAGCAGAATGTTCCAGTGGAGGAGGTAGTACATGTAGCTGACCCCCCACCTGTCGCTGGTCCCAGTCATCAAAACAGAGGTAGTCCTGAACATCATCATACTCAACCATCAGCATCAAGTACAGCTCAGAAGAGGCGTGGCCGAAAAATTGTTCGTCGAGACCGTGCCCAAGCTTATCACACCATTGAAGCCCTAAAAAAAATCTTCCTTCCGTCAGAAAGTCTCGCGATCTGTACAAAAAGCGCTACTGCTACAACTTCAACAACGACAGAGAAAACGCCCCAGAAGAAAGCTAGAGTTGGGAGGTAAGACGGACATTGGTATACCATTTCGCACTCACAGATGAACTTCGACAGAAATTTTCCTCTCCGTTAAGACGTGACAGACAACTTGCATCAAAAACAGTTGCTGGTAATATTCTCAAGAAATACAGGTATTTGGCTAGAGCAAAGCGAACCATTGGTCTTTCATACAAACAGCACCTTGCCAATACAAGATTGGGTACTTCAATGATTTATCAAAGGAAATATGTAAATCCCAAAGTTGGACTGAAACTGAGAAAAATGATAACTAATTTCTACCTGGATGACCGTAACAGCAGAATGACCACTGGGAAGAAAGACACAATCACCCATGCCAAACAAAAGAAACAGAAGCGCCTACTTAATGACACAATCAAAAATCTCCATGGGATGTTTGAAACCGCGTTTTACACCAAAATTTCTTATTCATCGTTTCGTAAATTGAAGCCATTTTGGGTTGTTTGTCCTTCTGCCAAAGACAGAGACACCTGTTTGTGTAAAATCTGTGAGAATAGGAGGCTTATGCTTGAACGACTCATCCATTTGGGTTTCCTTGATCATGGATGTAAACTTATTGACCTCATGTCTAAGATATGTTGTGATCCAAAACAGAAAGAGTGTTGCTACAGAGAGTGTGAGAAGTGCTTATTGAAGAGCACTGTGTGCGACCTACGAGACAACGAGAAAGGCCAGATGGTTAATTGGTGGAAATGGAACAAAAAGACAGAAGCAATGGAGACAGAAAATGGATCCAAGCAGACGGTGTAGCGATGGGTTAAAGAAGAGTGCAACGGAACATTGAACAGTCTTGTTGCATGTCTGAGCGAATACATGTGCATATAAATCTGCAAGCATTTGTTTAATGTTGGCCATCAGCTTAACAGTATACAGCAGCTGAGAAGCTCTCTTCTCGCCAAAGAGGCAATTTTACATATCGACTTCGCTGAAAATTGGGTATGTAAATACAGCCAGGAGATACAATCAGTCCACGTCGGCGCCTCACATGACCAGGCTACTCTTCACAACGTAGTAGTTAATTTGAAAGGAAGCGCACTTAGTTTTTGTACCATTTCAGACAGCAAACGGCATGACTGTGTTGCAATATGGACCTATCCTTGAGTATCTCCAGAAAAATTTCCCAGAGGTAAAAACGCTTCACATACAAAGCGATGGTCCAACTACACAATACCGTAATAAAGGCAACCTGTTTCTCACCAGCACGCGTCCTTTTGACTTCCGTTTTAAAGCAGTAAGTTGGAGTTTTTCTGAGTCTGGACATGGCAAAGGAGCACCAGATGGCATCGGAGCAACAGTAAAGCGAACAGCAGACTCCATTGTCGCTCAAGGCGTTGATATTCCTGATGCGGAAACCCTTTATTATAAACTTAAAGTTCTAGAAATTAGACCAATTCTCATGTTCGTGTCCAAAGACAGCCTACCAAAGCAAGCAGATGTACTACCAAACCTTAAAGTTGTACAAGGAACAATGAAAATGCACCATGCATATACAGCAGCACGAGGCCAGCTTTACCACAGGGTACTCAGTTGCCATTGCAAACACCCAAGATTTTGTGACTGTTTTGCGCCAAAGCTCGCGCTGTTTCAAACTAATGATGCGGCAGAATCGAGACTGGATCCACCTTTAGTGCCAAATGAAAGTCGCACACCTGAATCAACAGAGGCCGTCTTACAACCTGAGGATCATGCGGAGCCAGTAGATGCCAAGCCAGTACCATACCACGTAGATGCAGCTGTCTCATCCATGGATCTTCAACCCATAACAATGGTCAGGAGAGGTTGGAAAATGGTGCATTGTTCTGTATGATGACTGCGCTTACCCGGGTGAAATTGTTACATGTGAAGATGATATTGAAGTAAATACTATGGAAAGCGTTGGTTTCAACAGGTTTATATGGCCTTTGTGTCCACAGTGTCTTTGGTACGATAAAAGTAAAGTGTTGGGCATTATCCCAGCCCCTCGCAAAGTAAGTAGTCGCAGAGATATCGTGCAGGTAGAGCCATCTATCTGGGCGAATATTCAGCAATTGTACCTCTAGTAATACAATACTCGAAATCATGTGCCATATTTCATTAAACTAAGTATACTTAGCGCCATTAAACACACACGACCCAAAGAATGTAAAATATTTTGAGAAATGTAAAGTGTAAAATATTGTAAGTACTCTTAAATTGAAGAACAAGGCATTGGTCACAATGAGACAAAGAATTGACAATATGTGAAACCCTGGTGACTTTTATTCCTTGCAAACAAATCGTTGATACAGAAATTGAAGGTGTCATCATTCAATAATGGGTATGTCCACCTCGGGCATCAACGCAAGCAGTACATCTGCGACGCAAGGACCTGATGAGTGTGGCTATTCTCTGCTGTGGGATCCAGTCCCAACAAAACGTAAATGGCCAATAGCCTTACTGAGGTAGAAACATAAAATTCAACCGTGCGTTTTTAATGGCGCTAAGTATACATGTAGTTGATAAATTTCAGTTTGTTAACAACGTCATTGAAAGACTTATTTTAGGTGAAATAAATACAGATGTTAGCCTATATTTTTGTTTGTCTTTGTGTTATTGGCATCCAGTGTTTGAAGGGTAGTGGGGTTCCTGGGGTTCTGGTGTCTTCCACTAATATTACTTTGTCGTGTGGGAGAGTTCGCCACCATTGTTCGCCAAAGGCCTGTGGTTTAATCTAGGCACTCCGATTTCCTCCACCCATAAAATGCTTGGCACAACGGTGAAATGATCTTGAGTATGGCGTTCAGCAATATGCGTAGATATTAAAAAAGTTTGAACGGTAGTTGGCGGAGTGGTGTGTCGCTCATAAGGTCTATAATAAGCCGAGGCAAGTTGAAAAGCTGTCCATTTGAAAAGGTATAACTCATCACCGTTACCCTCCCTCACCTCCGTTACCAACCAGAAATAGCTCTCATATTTTTTATCAAACAATCCTATGGATAATTGGATTATGTCAAGTATTAACCCCGGGTGGTCAGCCAAATGTATGATAATGAACCCTTTTGAAAACCTCTAATTATTTTATCTCCTTACTTTGGAAATATGCCAAAATTAAAATCTTTGGAGTCAAGACACATTTTGACAGTGCACACGTTAACATAGGATAAGATGTCAATGTTTTGAGGGTGACATTTATACATCTGGTAGATTCATATCATACAAAGTCAAAATTTAGGGGTTTGGAATAATTTCTTTAGCCAGGAGAACAAAATGCTACGGTGACGGAGTTGAGGTTTAAATACATTCCCTTTACTTTGGAAGTCACTGTAATAAAATCTACCACTTATCCAGCTCTGCTGCCTATTTATTCAGTCGTCCCAGTCCAACATATATATAATTACGTAAGTCTTAATTGTTTATCTCACTGATGAATTTTCAATTTTTATAACGTGCAGTATGTCCCCTAAAAAAATTTCCGCCCATAGACTCAACCCCACAATATTAGTTACAGGGTTTGTTCGAGGGGGATACGGAAATATATGGGGTCAGTAAACGAATATTGGGCGAGGCGTTATGGTGTGTTTCCACGGACTTGCGTTAACGTGTGCGTTGACGGATGCGATTTTCCCTAACGAATGGGAACTACAGAAATACACTATAGTGTTTCCATGGCCAGTCCTATAGTTTTTAACGCACGCGTTAACGGGCGGAGAATGGAGCTTGTCCCATTTTTAACGCATCGGACGAGGTAACGGACGAGGGATTTCGCTGATCATGACGTCATTGAAGGGGTTTTCTGACCCTAATTACCTTTTCCTGTCAGATCGAAATCCACAGAAAACACCCAGTGAGTTTTTTTTACTCATTTTTACTGACTTGTGTTAGTGTTGTAAATGTATTTTGCATGAAAAAGCTATGTAGATGTCCACTTATTCACATCCTTTCCCCAAACCGAAAAAAAGAATTGTTGTCAAGGATATGACCTTGACTTTTAACCGTAATCTTATGACAGATCGCACAATCGATCGCATGCGTTAACGCAAGTCCGTGGAAATACTTCATCCTATCCATTAAACAATCGCATCCGTGGAAACACACCATTACTTGGGAAATGACATTTACAGTTGCGATGTCACTTGCTTTACTTTAAACGTCTCCTGTGACGTCACCCTATTGTTCGAGCGGATGATAATTTTTCACGAATCGTCTGCAATCGTGCCCACATGCTTACCTCCCCTTTGCTTCAGAACTAAGCATGTGGCTAATGGCGGGACATCTTAGACATGGGAAAACCCGCGAGAGATGGGAAATGGTTATAACCGAACAACTTGTAAAATTAACTGCCCCATACCTTCCAAAACCCACTCTTAAAAGAGAATACATCCAGAAAGCATGGTGTTTATGTCTGAAAGGGACAGAAGCCGTTCAAAATATAGTTCCTGACGTCATTTGTCAACACAAAACATGGCGACGATTCCGAAGACTAGTCTGAGTGGTCGTTCACAGCTGTTTACTAGCTAAACATTCCTTAAAATCACGACCAGAAACGAGGGACTATACAGGCAAGTGTATAATTTTTATCTGCTGAGATTTATAGCGTTTGCATCCAGCACTAAGGCATCCAGGTAAACTCATTTTACTTTCAATTGTATTTTGCGGTTAGGCGCAGACAGTACGGTCGGTAGTTGTAGCCAGCACTACTCTTCCTGTACAGGGCCATTCCAGCCAGCAGGTTCATGCTTCAGTCAGCCCCTGCGTCCAGTGCCTGAATGTTCGTTGTCATGGTGTTTGTATGGTTTTATTTTATGTACCCCACATATGTCGCACAATATCTTTCTTTATATTTTGAACTAGTTCAACTACGCTGGTACATTTTTTTTCTTTGGGAATTGTTTGTATGTAGGCCTACATGTAATATGAATTATGATTTATTTTAACTAGCAATACAGTATTTAGAACAAGGGTAAACTAATTTGGCATGAGCTGCAAAATATTGATATTTCATGGATGAAACAATACTAGGAAATTACCAGTTATTGTTTCCCTCAGAAATGCAAATTAGATGATCTGCTAAAGTGGTGTAAATAAGTAACTTAGGCCTAGAATGAATGAAATTATATACATCCCTGTTATTTAAATTTTGTTTACAGTTTTCATATAAACATTGCTTCATACAGCTAAATGCATATTATTTGTTTTGATGTCTTTTATTATGGGTTTTCGATGTACTCTAAACTCCCAAAACTGTTAGCAAAAAAACAGCAACTTTGGATGCTCATGCCATTTCCAAAAAAAATAATTTAGGAAAATAATCTCTTCACGTAGGCCCTACATATATTGGCTGGGAGGTGAATATAATATAATAATAGCATATTATAACTATTCAATAAAGAGGGACAGTGAATAATAGTTAATACAGTGGAGAGCTAAATATATTATATCAATATTGAAAAAAAAAAATTAGTGAAACTATTTTTTTTTCAAATACATAAGCTATGGTGAAAAAAAATAAAATATAGACTTGCATTTTGAAAGGAAATATCTAAAATATCTATAACTTTTATAGAATTTTGTGTTCAATAATTGTAGTTAATAATGATATTGTCATTAATTTGTTATTAAACAACATATTATATTTTTTGTTTCAGATTAAGCTGTTTTCCACTGCAGTAAAATCATATCTGTCATGTCATTATGGTTCATGAAAAATAAAAAAATGAGGATGTGCAGAAACACTAGAGGGTGTCAAGAACTATCTGAAAACATTGAATATAAAAGTTAAAGGTTTATTACATTGAACTATGTTACCATGTGCTCAACATATCAGGCAGGGGAACATTACCAAGATTTCGACATGCAAGTTAACTTGCACTTGACTGATGCCGTGGATTTCTTCATTTCTTTTGTAAAAATTGGACAAAATATATACTGGTACGGTGTTGTATACTAATGTAGAACATAAATATGCATGAGTTGTCTTTATGTTATTGCGCATGCGTGCATAATAAAGAGCATCCAGGCAGTCAGCGTGGAGCCTTCGTTTGAATCAGAGGTTGTCTCGGTGTTGTCATTTAACTAGATTAATAGTGGCGTTTATTAATTGTGCGCTTCTCTAGTAAGGATACAAAATTGGCGACGAGGATCGTTTCGGACTCACTCGTATTAAAAAATGGCCGTATTTGGCAAGGTTGGGGTGTTCGACGAAAAGAATGAACTTTTTGATGACTATGCCGATCGCTGTGATGCTTTTATGGCGGCAAATGATATAGCAGACGGAAGGAAAGCCAATCTATTTTTAGCACTGGTAGGTGCAGATTCCTTCAAACTTTTAAAGAATTTATGTACTCCTGATGCTCCTAATACTAAGACTTACGCTGAACTCAAATCATGTTTGAAACAACATTTTACACCAACACCTATTGTGATCGCTGAAAGGTTTCGTTTAGATAGGGAGGCGAAACAAGGCCCTAATGAATCTGTGTCAGATTTTATCGTTAGACTAAAAAGGTTAACTTCAACATGTGGTTATGGTGATTTTTTAAATGAAGCATTGCGGGATAAACTTGTGTCTGGTTTAAACGAAAAGATGTCTCGAACTCAAACTCATTTATTGTCAAGAGCACGAATTACATTTGAAGAGGCAAGAGCTAAATGTATTTCGGATGAGTTGGCGTTGAAGGCAAACATGACGCACATGGGGGACTATGCTACGGGGGAGTCACATCGAGAGCAGCACGGGGGGTGGCGTGTTCAGGCGACTCAGCCAATGGCATTGCGACAAGCCAGCCAGGCTTCTGAGAACTGTTTTCCACCATGTAAATGTTGTGGTCGTCGTAATCACCGCTTTGAAAACTGTCAATTGAGAAACCTCGATTGTTATTCGTGTTCCAAAAAAGGACATTTGAAACACATGTGTCCAGTTGCTAATAAAGGAAAATTTCACAAAGGAAACCCCAGGTCACAGAGGCGAAAGGGAGGAGGACAGAAAAATAAAGGAAATTCAGCAGCTCGTTATGTTGAATCGGATGAATTAGAGGAAGTGTTTGATTCTTTCGGACTATACAGAAACAGTGACGATCAAAAATCAAAATCTGCTCCCATAGTAATTAAAGTAAAAGTGGGTTATCATGATATTGATATGGAAGTTGACACTGGTGCTTCACGTTCAACTGTTTCAGAGTATGTGTATAGGTCTAATTTGTTTAAATACCCTCTTAAACGCTCAAACATTACTCTGAAAAGCTACACAGGTGAGAAAGTTCCACTTTTGGGGGTAATCAATGTTCCTGTAAAGTATGGTGGAAATAATGAACATTGTTTAGACTTGATTGTTGTCAAAGGTAATAGACCATCATTATTGGGCAGAGATTGGTTGAATGTTATTAAACTTAATTGGGCAAACATATTTTCTGTAAATGTAAATGAAGACAAAAAGCCCAAAGTAAATGTACCCCAATCTAAGGAGTTTTCTAAAGAATTCAATGAGATGCTTACTAACAACAGTAAATTGTTTTCAGTTCAAAATACAGGTATAATAGGTTACAAAGCTTCACTCAATTTAAAGCCAGGTGCTAGACCAGTGTACCAAAAGTCTAGACCGGTACCCTACTCTATGGTTGATACTGTTGAGAAAGAATATGACAGATTAATTAAAGCAGGTATTTTATATCCTGTAGAGCACAGTGACTGGGCTTCTCCAACAGTACATGTTCCAAAACCAAATAAAACTGTTAGAGTTTGTGGTGATTACAAACTAGTAAATGAATCTATTGAAGATGATGGCTATAAATTACCAAACACACAGGATCTTTTTGCTAAAATAACACAAAAAGGTGTGCAACCAAAGGTATTTTCAAAATTGGATATGCTTAGTACATTTAACCAGTTACTCCTAGATGAGGAATCCTCCAAATTATTGGTATTAAACACACACAAAGGGTTGCTAGCTACAAAAAGGCTAAGTTTTGGGGTGAAAACAGCACCTACAGTATTTCAAGCTGTCATTGACAAAATACTTGCTGGCCTTGATCATGTGTTATGTTATATGGATGATATTATTGTAGCTCCTAATTTAGAGCACCACACTAAATTGTTAAATGAAGTGTTTAACAGGCTAAACAAACACAACGTGCGATTAAATGCAGCAAAATGTCAGTTTTTCAAGAGTAAACTTGTCTACCTTGGTCATGAACTTAGTGCTGAAGGCATACGTCCTATTCAAAGTAAAATTGATGCAATTCAAATGGCCCCCACACCTAAAAATGTGTCAGAACTGAAATCATTCTTAGGTTTGCTGAATTACTACGGAAAATTCGTGTCGGACATGTCTTCAAATTTACATCCGTTGTATTCTTTACTAAATAAATCAGCAGAATGGATATGGGACGAAGAGTGCGAAAACGCGTTTCAGTATGCTAAAAGTGTTTTAGTGGGAAACCAAGTTCTAGTACACTATGACCCGAGTAAACCGCTTGTTCTAAGCGTGGATGCCAGTCCCTACGGTTTAGGCGCAGTCCTTAGTCACAAAATGAAAGACGGTTCGGAACGCCCTATCGCGTACGCGTCGCGAACGCTGAGTTCCGCGGAGAAATCCTATGCACAAGTAGAAAAAGAGGGATTGAGCATAATTTTCGGAATTAAGAAGTTTAACATGTATTTGTATGGTAGAGAATTTACATTGGTGACCGATCATCAACCGTTGACTCGAATTTTTGGACCGAAAACCGGTATTCCACCGTTAGCGGCAGCACGTATGCAAAGATGGGCAGTGTTGTTGTCAGGATATACGTATAAAATTGTCTATCACTCTTCTGAGAAAAATGCGAACGCGGACCTGTTAAGCCGACCTCCAGTCGATGATCACACTACCGCAGACCCAGGCGAGGTGTATATGATAAATTCTGTTTTAAGTGAACTACCTATCACAGCTGAGCAAATTTCCCAAGCTACTAAAGCCGATTCAATTTTATCTAAGGTCTTAGATTTCACCTTATCGGGATGGCCCAGCTATTGTGATGACAAAATTACTTCAGCCTTATTCGTCTAGAAGGGACGAATTGTCCATTGAAGATAGCTGTGTTTTGTGGGGTCGTCGCGTAATTATTCCTTCAAAATTACACGAGCGAATTCTGTCTGAACTACACGAATGTCATCCTGGCATGTGTCGTATGAAAGCATTGTCAAGATCATATGTATGGTGGCCAGGACTGGACAAAGATATTGAAGATACGGTCCGAGCGTGTAATTCGTGTATTGATGCACACGAAGCCCCGAAAGCAGTTCCATTATTGTTATGGCCGTGGGCAAACGAGCCTTTTCAGCGAGTTCATGTTGATTTCGCAGAGGTGGAAGGGCAAATGTTTTTGATTTTAGTTGACAGTTTCTCTAAGTGGTTAGAAGTAGTTCCTATGCGTTCAACTACCGCAAGCTCTACCATTACTGTGTTACAAGCAATTTTTGCGAGATATGGTTTACCGCAACAATTAGTTTCAGACAACGGACCTCAATTCATTGCTGAAGAATTTAAGGCATTTTTACGTCAAAATGGCATTGACCATACGTTGTGCCCTCCTTATCACCCATCTAGTAATGGTTTGGCCGAGAAAAATGTACAAACTTTCAAGAGAATGTTCAAAAAGACAGACAAATCTTTAGGTATTCCAAATCGTGTATCAAGCGTGTCTATGTATTTTCGAAATACACCGCACACAACCACTGGCATTACCCTAGCCGAATTATTTTTAAAACAACACCACGCACACGTCTATCTTTGGTAAAACCTAATTTACAACGTAAAGTTGAGCGAAAACAGGCGGCTAGTAAATTTCAGAAAGACAGTGCTCATCCTAAGGTACGTTCGTTTGACATGTATCAGCCTGTACGCGTTAGAAATACGAGGGGAGGAAGAGAAAAGTGGTTACCAGGCATTATTGTTGCTATTAAGGATCCTAACACATACCTAGTTAGAGTACCGGGGAACAATCGTAGATTTGTTCACGAAGATCATCTTATTGCTGATGATTCCATTTCAGCTAGTGATAAAAATAAGTTTGATTCCAAACCAATACAGGTAGAGGTAAATGTTCCACTAACCAGCTTTCCTAAGCAATTTATTCCTCAAACTGTTCCAATTGTTACCCAACCCAATCTAAATCCACTGAAAATGAACCAATTTGTAACGAACCAGTCAGACCTAATGATTCACCTAAAATCACTCCAGAATTTCAGCCACGTAGATCGATTAGAACAACCAAACCACCAGATAGACTGGATCTTTAAAACTTGTGTAACACTCATTAATCAGTTAGAATGTTTATCTTTCATAGTGTGAGTTAGAAACTTTTATCCTAATAATTGTTTACTTTGATGATTGTATATCTATGTTTTTTTTATGTTCTATTGTTTACGCAGTTCTATAATTAAGTATTATGAGATGTGTTGTATCAAACATCTACAAGGGAGGAAATGTTGTATACTAATGTAGAACATAAATATGCATGAGTTGTCTTTATGTTATTGCGCATGCGTGCATAATAAAGAGCATCCAGGCAGTCAGCGTGGAGCCTTCGTTTGAATCAGAGGTTGTCTAGGTGTTGTCATTTAACTAGATTAATAGTGGCGTTTATTAATTGTGCGCTTCTCTAGTAAGGATACAAAATACGGAAACTTGGATTAATCAAAAATAGAAAAAGGGCGTCATTTATGTTTTCATTTATCAAAACGTGTTTTGCCCAGGTATCCTAGTAGATGAACATCATTTCATAATTGCATGTCCAAATTATAAAGATTTACGTACCCCTTTATTTTCCCAAATCTTTCCATTCTGATTTTTTCTGGTTGTTCAACCAACAGCTGAATACCAGATTATTAAATAATAAGACAAGGCATTTACTGCAGTGAATTGTGGTAGGGTATAGGCCCTATACTCTACTGTCTACACACCTCACTGTCTGTCTCAGACACTTTACACGCGTTCAACTTCAAGAGATCTGTCGTAGTATATGTGTCTTTGTACAGTTGATTTCACTCTTGAAAAAGCAAAATCATAAATCTAAAGTCAGTTACAAACATTCTTAGAAATTTATTTTTTTCTAATGGCCTTCGCGTCCAGCGAAAATCTTTATTATACAACCAAGCTACAATATCAACCTAATCGGCTGTGGGCCACGTGTTTATTTATAGGTCAAAGAAGTTCTTGCGGCGGTGTGGTGTGGCTGAGATCAATCCGCGTAAATGGACTCTCTAATATGGCTTCCGTATGGCTGAGAGGTTAAGTCTCGCATGCGAAGATTAACTTCTCTGTTTAGATTGGAATCGTCTGCAGACTCAAACATGCAGCCCAATCGTGCCTACATGCTTACTTCCCCTTCGCTTCAGAACTAAGTTAAGTCTCGCATGCGAAGATTTACTTCTCTGTTTAGATTGCATGCAACCCCGTCCTTTAGATGTAAATGATTTACCAGGCATGCTCATTGGAAACGATTTCATAATAAAGAGTGATGTTAGCCGGTTTGTCTAAATGAAGCGCTTTAAGGATTTAGTTTGTTGGATATGTACGATTTTAAAGTGGCATGAGCTGTCAAAATTCACACTTTTTTTCAGAATTTCTGATCGTCACTACAGTGAGAGGCTTTGAAGGCCATCGAAAAACAAAATGATTGGCGTTGGAATGAGGAAAATCCATACAGTATGTGGGCTATACGAACTGAAATAATGTTCGTAAAGTCAACAAAATTTAAATAACCGGGACGACCATTCATTCATTCTAAGCCATATGTAGTTCAAAACACTAGTTTATCGTACATTCTCGAGACTAGAAGCACTAAAAAGCTTCTGAATTATACGTCTTGAGAAAAATAGCCAAAAATTTCAACATTCTGTTTTAACGTCAAAATATCAACATTTAATTATCACCTAAATGTACATCTCCAAACACTTGTTTGTGACTCGGACAATTAAAAGAGACTTTTGCTGTTAGGCTGTTGGGAAGATGGATGCTTTATGGCTCTGATTTTCTAGCGGTATGATTTAAGTGGTAAAATATCACGAAAGTGAGAATTTTGTGGACAACTAACGGATCCATTGGTATGACCGTTAAAATGGAGTGAGGTGTATCATGGCTAATGGATACACTTTTCATGGGTAATGGATACACTTATCATGGTTGATGGATACACTTATCATGGTTAATGGATAGACTTATCATGAGTAATGTACACACTTATCATGAGTAATGTACACACTTATCATGAGTAATGTACACACTTATCATGGTTTAAGAATACACTTAACATGGTTAATGGATACACTTACCGTGGTAATGGATACACTTATCATGGTTAATGGATACACTTAACATGGTTGATGCATACACTTATCAAGGGTAATAGACACACTTATCATGGGTAAAGAATACACTTAGCAGGCTTAATAAATACACTTATCATGGTTAATGGATACACTTATCATGGTTAATGGATACACTTATCATGAGTAATGAATATACTTATCATGGTTAATGGATACACTTATCATTGTTAATGGATACACTTATCATGGTTAATTAATACACTGATCATGGTTAATGAATATAATTGTCATAGGCAACTGATACACTTATCATTGTTAATGGATACACTTATCATGGTTAATTAGTACACTGATCATGGTTAATGGATACACTTGCTATGAGTAATGGATGCACTTGTCATGGTTAATGGATACACTTATTTTAGGCAATGGACACATGTATCAAGATTAATGGATACACTTATCATGGGTGCTGGATACACTTATCATGGTTAATGGATACACTTTTCATGGGTGCTGGATACACTTATCACGGTTAATGGATACACTTTTCATGGTTAATGAATACATTTATCATGGGTTACAGTTACACTTATCATGCGTTACAGATACACTTATCATGGTTAATGGATGCACTTACCATGAGCAATGTACACATTTATCATGGTTTAAGAATACACTTAACATGGTTAATGGATACACTTATCATGGACAATGTATACATTTATCATGGGTAATGGATACACTTATCATGGTTGATGGATACACTTATGGGTAATGGATACACTTATCATGATTAATGGATACACTTATCATGAGTAGTGGATACACTTATCATGGTTAATGGATAGACTTATGATTAATGGCTACACTTATCATGGTTAATGGATATACTTATTATGGTTAATGGCAACACTTATCATGGTTAATGGATACACTTATCATGATTAATGGATAGACTTATCATGATTAATGGATAGACTTATCATGGTTAATGGATAGACTTATCATGGTTAATGGATACACTTATCATGGGCTACAGTTACACTTATCATGCGTTACGGATACACTTATCATGCTTAATGGATGCACTTACCATGAGTAATGAATACACTTATCATGGGTTATGGATACACTTATCAAGGGTAATGGATACTGTTACGATACCGAATGATAATAAAAGGAAGTAACAACAAACCAGCAGATTTTATGTACAAATTTTGATTTATATTAAAAAGCAAACGGACTAACTTATTTACAGGCAAATATTGCATAAACGTTGGAAAGAAAACATATCAAAATGACTTACTTATACAAGTTAAGTAATTACAGTTCCTAGAAATCTGTATCCTTCACAAAGTTCACTGGTTTAAATCCGATGACCACAAATCGACGAAATATAGATTCCCAGAATGAATCTTGAACTTGAAGACACAATGGTAAATCCGCAGGATAGAATATTGAAAACACACTGGTTTAGCACACTGGTGGTATATCCACAGAATAAATTCTTGACAGAATTCACAAGTCAGGTATCACTGACAAAGCAGGCCGAATATCTTATTCAAAGATAGTAAACTGAGTTCAGATAGAAATCTGACTCATATCAGACCGTAGCATCCAAAGTATATCGAGACCAGTTCAAAACTAACTCTATGTCATAATACGAATATCGTATTCAAGATAGCAGCTTACTAGCTGTATCATACAGAGTCCAGATATAAATCTGAACTATAACAAAATATCTAGCTTGTATAGCACCCGAGACCAGTTGGAAAACTGACTGACTCATAACGATAAAACAACGTCTTCTATACACTCTCAGTACTTCCAGAAAGATCTGAGCATTTGCATACAAATAGAGTATTTCGAGAATCTTCTCGGATCTACGCATTATTTACAACAGGTTATGAATTAAACAATATAGGACTGAGATTACCTCACTATAGAGACTAGAACTTTCCAAGGAGTCGTCATAGTAACAGTTGGGAATATAGGTCAAAATTGAAACAGTGTTTAAAGTTAGCAAAACAAACAGACAATACGTCACAATCGAGAAATTTCTAAGTCAATCGAAATAGATACATATGTTAACAGTTCAGCTGTACGTAACACCCTCCCCCTTCAGAGAAAGAAAGTTTTGACAAAAACTTTCTTTAAAAAAAAAAGTACAATAGAAATATATAGATAGCACTATATAACATTTGGTTATTTACATTCTAGATAAACAATCAGCAATAACATTATCTTTACCTTTAATATGTCTGATATCAATGTTATACTCTTGGAGTATAAGACTCCATCTTAACAAATGCTGATTTTTACCTTTTAACTTGTTCGAAAACACGAGGGGGTTATGATCAGTGAAAACAACAATAGATTGATCTGCTGAAGCAATATAGACTTCTAAATGTTGCAAAGCTAAAATCAATGATAAACATTCTTTCTCAATAGTTGAATAAGATCGTTGGCATTTATCAAATTTACGTGAAAAATAACAAATTGGATGATCGATGCCAGAATTATCTTCTTGTAATAAAACTGCACCAGCAGCAGTGTCGCTGGCATCACAAGCTAATTTAAATGGCTTTGAAAAATCAGGTGCTAAGAGAACTGGATCGCTACAGAGTATGGCTTTAATTTTTTCAAAAGCTTCTTGACACTTATCAGACCAAATAAATTTTACATTTTTCTTAAGTAAATTAGTTAAAGGCTCAGAAAGTGAAGAGAAATTTTGGCAAAACTTTCTATAATAGCCAGCCATACCCAAGAAGCGCTTCAGTTGTCTTTTACAATCAGGCACCGGAAAATTTGAAATGGCGTCAACTTTAGCTTTAACTGGTGTTACCTGACCCTGACCGACGACAAATCCGAGATAAATAACTGTGGCACATCCAAATTCACTTTTGGCAAGATTGATAGTCAACTTGGCTTCACTGAGTCTCTCGAAGAGTTGGGTTATCCTGTCAAGATGGTCCTCCCAAGTCTCGCTGAAGATGATGACGTCATCGATGAAGGCACGACAACCTTGTAAACCGGATATAACCTGGTTAACGAGTCTTTGAAAAGTGGCCGGTGAATTCCGCATACCAAAGGGCATTACTTTGTATTGGAACAGTCCTTGAGGCGTGGTGAAGGCGGAAATTTCCGAAGCTTTTTCCGTTAGTGGGATTTGCCAAAACCCTTTTAGAAGGTCAAACTTTGACACAAACTTGGCATTACCGAGGGCGTCAATACAATCGTCTACCCTCGGTATTGGATAGTTATCTGGTTTGGTGACACTGTTCACTTTACGGTAATCCGTGCACATTCGAAATGTACCGTCAGGTTTTGGCACTAATATGCACGGAGAGCTCCAACTGCTGTTACTGGGTGTGATTAAATCATTGTCCAGAAGATATCTAATTTCTTTCTCAAGATATTTGGCTTTGGTTGGATTCAGCCTGTAAGGATGCTGTTTAATGGGCGAAGAATTTTCAACACACACATCATGAAAAATAACATCAGTTCTGGATGGAACATCCGGAAACAAATGTGAAAAGTCAGAGATCAAACTTTGAAGTTGGTCTTGTTGATGAGGTTCCAAATGGCACAGTTTTATGGAAATGTTTTTAAGAATTTCAGAGTTCTCCAATCGTGTCTGTAGCTTGGAATCCAACGTTGGTGTTCCATAATCCTGGAATGTAGACTCTTCGACGAAAGAATTGTCAGGGTCAGTAGAAACTATGCTAACTGGTAAAATAGGTTCATTGTCAACGCCATTTCTATCTATATATGGTTTTAACATATTAATATGACATAATTGACATGCTTTGCGCCGATCAGGAGTCTGAACTAAATAATTAAGATCACTAAGTTTCTTATCAACAATATAAGGACCATTATATCTAGCTTCAAGTGGTTTGTTAGGTACAGGCAATAAAACAAGTACTTTTTGACCTGGGAAGAATTCCCGTTTTACTGACTTACAGTCATACCTTTCTTTCATGTTGTCCTGAGAGGACTTTAAATTTTCCCTGGCTAGTTCACAAGCTCTGTTAAGTTTGTTACGAAAATCAGATACATATGTTAATTGATTCACAGGATTAGTTTCAGACAAAAATTGTTCTTTATACAATTGTAAAGGACCTCTAACAGTGTGTCCAAAAACTAGGTCAAAAGGACTAAATCCTAATGAATCCTGTGCACATTCTCTTGTAGCGAACATAAGTAATGGGATACCTTCATCCCAATCGTTTCCAGTATCAAGACAATATGTTCTGATCATATTTTTCAGTGTTTGGTGAAATCTTTCCAAAGCGCCTTGGCTTTCTGGGTGATATGCAGATGAGCAATATTGCTCAATACCCAATTCATACATAACTTGTTGAAATAAGCCAGACATAAAATTTGAACCTTGATCTGACTGTATGGATTTAGGTAAACCAAACAAGGTGAAAAATTTGGTTAGAGCTTTAACAATAGCTTTAGCTTTGATGTTTTGTAAAGGTACGGCTTCAGCAAAACGAGTGGTCATACACATAATGGTTAACAGATATTGATTACCAGATTTAGTTTTGACTAAAGGACCAACACAGTCAATTAAAATTCGACTAAATGGCTCTTCACAAACAGGTATTGGTGTTAATGGTGCCTTAGGAATAGTTTGATTAGGCTTACCAACAACTTGACATGTATGGCACGATCTACAAAAGTCTACAACATCTTTACGTAATCCTGGCCAAAAGAAATGATTAAGTATCTTTTGATAGGTCTTATTTATGCCAAGATGACCAGCTAATGGAGTTTCATGTGCAATATGTAAGACATCGGCATGATAAGGCTTGGGCAAAACTATCTGATGTTTCACAGCCCATTCGTCATTTGCCGACACGTCAGGTGGTCGCCATTTACGCATAAGAACATCAGATTGCGTATAATAACATACAGGCTCATCTTGTACATTATCACCATCAAAAGCAGACTAAAAAAAATTGGAAATATTAGAATCATTATGTTGTTCAATAATTAACTGATTCTTAGACATGATTGGTTGGTTTTCAGACTTACAATTTGTGTCAGAGTCAGTATTTGCATTAAACAGATCATGTAAAAAGGTGTCATGTAAATTAACAGAAGTTTTATTAGAAACATTTTCACCCTGTTCAGAAGAAATCTGTTTAGTCATGGCTCTAGTTACAGCACATGAAGGAAATAAGTTAGGTATTTCTTGTTCAACTTGTTCAAAATGTTGAGCTAAGTTAGGCTTGTTAGAAAGTATGGGGTTTACAACGACTTTGTCCCCAGCTAAGTCATTACCTAACAACATTTGAATACCATCAAATGGTAACAATGGTGTAATACCAACGACAACCGGACCGGATACAATGTCCGACTTTAAATACACATTATGTAATGAGACTGGCTCATAATCAGTAGAATTTACACCTTTAATTAAAGCATTGTTGCCTGAATAAGAACTCTCTGAAAATGGCAACGCTTTAGACAACATGAGAGATTGAGATGCGCCTGTATCTCTAAGTATTTTAATTTGGACAGCATTAGAATTTTCACTATCAAGTGAAACAGATCCAGTGTGAATAAATGGTTCAAAAACTTTCATTACATCATCGTGAGATTTTGAGTTTAGTTCTCTAGAAGGAGTTTGTACACAAGTAACTGCCTGCTGTGTATTTTCAGTGTCTAAAAGGCACAATCCATTTGGTTTAGAATAATCATTATCACGATTTGGTTTTAGTTGAAAACAATTAGACTGCATATGGCCAGGCTTTTTACAATAGTTACATGTAATTCTACTAAATTGTTTGTTATTTTGAAATCTATTTCCATTTCCAGTATTGCCATTATTACCAGTCTTGCCAGTATTTCCAGTATTACCAGTATTTTGTGGTCTTGATTGATTTTTAAAGTGAGGCTTGTCATTAGGTTTAAAAGAATTTTGAGAACGATCTCTAAATGAAGATTGTTTACCTGGCTTGCTCTCAAATGGAAGTTTGTGAGTGACTGCGTAATTGTCAGCTGCGGTTGCTGCAGACTCTAAATTATCCACCCCCTTCTCCTCAAGATATGTTCTAATATCACTATGGATACAACATTTAAATTCTTCAACTAAAACAATGTCTTTTAAATTGTTGTAATCTTGATTTACCTCTTTAGAAAGACACCATCTCTCAAATAGTTGTTCCTTTTTCCTAGCAAATTCAGTGTAGGTTTCATCTTTATTTTTTTCACAATTTCGAAACTTTTGACGATAAGCCTCTGGAACCAGGTTATAAGCTTGTAGTATTTTATGTTTGACTGTGTCAAAACTTTTAGACTGCTCTACAGATAATGATGTATACACATCCATAGCTTTACCGACAAGTACGCTTTGTAAAAGCATAGTCCAATATTCTTTAGGCCAGTTTAAATTTTCAGCTATTTTTTCAAATGACAGAAAATATTTGTCAATATCTTTCTCACGGAATGGTGGAACTAATCTAATATTATGGGCTAAATCAAATTTACAATCCCTTTCAGACCTTTGTTGAATTTCTGAATGTCTAATTTCCATTTCCTTTTCAATTCTCATTTTTTCAATCTCCCTCTCATTTTCAAGTTTCATTCGCATCATTTCTTTTTCTAGTTCTTTCTCTCTCATTTCTTTTTCTAGCTTTTCTCTTTCAAATTGCAATTTTTCTCGTTCTCGTTCTGCCGCTAATTGTTCACGTTCTCGTTCTCTCTCATTTAGTAATTTCTGCATTTCTATTTCTTTATCCATTTTAAATTTTTCTTGTTGCACTAGCCATGATTTATCTGTATCAGGTAAATATTCACATAATGCACTTTCGTCAAATGCTTCAATTTCAACTAAATGTTCAGCAATATCACGTTGTAATATTTGTTTACGAGAGCATTTTTTTAAGTTTAGCCCTAAATATTCGCCTAACAAAAATAAATCGTTCCTACTTAAAGAATCGAAAATGTCCTGATCGGGCGCTTGCATGAAATCGTCTGGATTAAAGTCAGACATGGTGAATAAAATCTGCTGGTATAACAAAGATTAAATGCTTAGTTGAATTTAGTTTTAGAATTTAGAATTTTCCCCGAGCACAATCTCGCTCAATGAATTACGAAATTTTCCCGGACAAGCCCCCAATTTTGTTACGATACCGAATGATAATAAAAGGAAGTAACAACAAACCAGCAGATTTTATGTACAAATTTTGATTTATATTAAAAAGCAAACGGACTAACTTATTTACAGGCAAATATTGCATAAACGTTGGAAAGAAAACATATATCAAAATGACTTACTTATACAAGTTAAGTAATTACAGTTCCTAGAAATCTGTATCCTTCACAAAGTTCACTGGTTTAAATCCGATGACCACAAATCGACGAAATATAGATTCCCAGAATGAATCTTGAACTTGAAGACACAATGGTAAATCCGCAGGATAGAATATTGAAAACACACTGGTTTAGCACACTGGTGGTATATCCACAGAATAAATTCTTGACAGAATTCACAAGTCAGGTATCACTGACAAAGCAGGCCGAATATCTTATTCAAAGATAGTAAACTGAGTTCAGATAGAAATCTGACTCATATCAGACCGTAGCATCCAAAGTATATCGAGACCAGTTCAAAACTGACTCTATGTCATAAGACGAATATCGTATTCAAGATAGCAGCTTACTAGCTGTATCATACAGAGTCCAGATATAAATCTGAACTATAACAAAATATCTAGCTTGTATAGCACCCGAGACCAGTTGGAAAACTGACTGACTCATAACGATAAAACAACGTCTTATATACACTCTCAGTACTTCCAGAAAGATCTGAGCATTTGCATACAAATAGAGTATTTCGAGAATCTTCTCGGATCTACGCATTATTTACAACAGGTTATGAATTAAACAATATAGGACTGAGATTACCTCACTATAGAGACTAGAACTTTCCAAGGAGTCGTCATAGTAACAGTTGGGAATATAGGTCAAAATTGAAACAATGTTTAAAGTTAGCAAAACAAACAGACAATACGTCACAATCGAGAAATTTCTAAGTCAATCGAAATAGATACATATGTTAACAGTTCAGCTGTACGTAACAATACACTTATCATGGTTAATGGATACACTTATCATGGTTAATGGATAGACTTATCATGGTTAATGGATGCACTTATCATGAGTAATGTACACACTTATCATGGTTTAAGAATACACTTATCATGGTTTAAGAATACACTTAACATGGTTAATGGATACACTTACCGTGGGTAATGGATACACTTATCATGGTTAATGGATACACTTAACATGGTTAATGGATACACTTATCAAGGGTAATAGATACACTTATCATGGGTAAAGAATACACTTAGCAGGCTTAATAAATACACTTATCATGGTTAATGGATAGACTTATCATGGTTAATGGATACACTTATCATGGTTAATGGATACACTTATCATGAGTAATGGATATACTTATGGTTAATGGATACACTTATCATGGTTAATGGATAGACTTATCATGGTTAATGGATAGACTTATCATGGTTAATGAATATAATTGTCATAGGCAACTGATACACTTATCATTGTTAATGGATAGACTTATCATGGTTAATGGATACACTTATCATGGTTAATGGATACACTTGCTATGAGTAATGGATGCACTTGTCATGGTTAATTGATAGACTTATCATGGGCTACAGTTACACTTATCATGCGTTAAAGGATACATTTATCATGGGCAATACATACACTTATCATGGTTAAAGGATACACTTAGCAGGCTTAATAAATACACTTATCATGGTTAATGGATAGACTTATCATGGTTAATGGATACACTTATCATGGACAATGTATACATTTATCATGGGTAATGGATACACTTATCATGGTTGATGGATACACTTATGGGTAATGGATACACTTATCATGATTAATGGATACACTTATCATGAGTAGTGGATACACTTATCATGAGTAGTGGATACACTTATCATGAGTAGTGGATACACTTATGATTAATGGCTACACTTATCATGGTTAATGGATATACTTATCATGGTTAATGGCAACACTTATCATGGTTAATGGATACACTTATCATGATTAATGGATAGACTTATCATGATTAATGGATAGACTTATCATGATTAATGGATAGACTTATCATGATTAATGGATAGACTTATCATGGTTAATGGATACACTTATCATGGGCTACAGTTACACTTATCATGCGTTACGGATACACTTATCATGGTTAATGGATGCACTTACCATGAGTAATGAATACACTTATCATGGGTAATGGATACACTTATCAAGGGTAATGGATACACTTATCATGGTTAATGGATACACTTATCATGGTTAATGGATAGACTTATCATGGTTAATGGATGCACTTATCATGAGTAATGTACACACTTATCATGAGTAATGTACACACTTATCATGAGTAATGTACACACTTATCATGGTTTAAGAATACACTTATCATGGTTTAAGAATACACTTAACATGGTTAATGGATACACTTACCGTGGGTAATGGATACACTTATCATGGTTAATGGATACACTTAACATGGTTAATGGATACACTTATCAAGGGTAATAGATACACTTATCATGGGTAAAGAATACACTTAGCAGGCTTAATAAATACACTTACCATGGTTAATGGATAGACTTATCATGGTTAATGGATACACTTATCATGAGTAATGGATACACTTATCATGAGCAATGGATATACTTATCATGGTTAATGGATACACTTATCATGGTTAATGGATAGACTTATCATGGTTAATGGATACACTTATCATTGTTAATGGATAGACTTATCATTGTTAATGGATAGACTTATCATGGTTAATGGATACACTTATCATGGTTAATGGATACACTTGCTATGAGTAATGGATGCACTTGTCATGGTTAATTGATAGACTTATCATGATTAATGGATAGACTTATCATGGTTAATGGATACACTTATCATGGGCTACAGTTACACTTATCATGCGTTACGGATACACTTATCATGGTTAAAGGATACATTTATCATGGGCAATACATACACTTATCATGGTTAAAGGATACACTTAGCAGGCTTAATAAATACACTTATCATGGTTAATGGATAGACTTATCATGGTTAATGGATACACTTATCATGGTTAATGGATACACTTATCATGAGTAATGGATACACTTATCATGGTTAATGGATACACTTTTCATGGTTAATGGATACACTTTTCATGGTTAATGGATACACTTTTCATGGTTAATGAATACACTTATCATGGGTTACAGTTACACTTATCATGCGTTACGGATACACTTATCATGGTTAATGGATGCACTTACCATGAGTAATGAATACACTTATCATGGGTGATGGATACACTTATCATGAGTAATGTACACATTTATCATGGTTTAAGAATACACTTAACATGGTTAATGGATACACTTATCATGGACAATGTATACATTTATCATGGGTAATGGATACACTTATCATGGTTGATGGATACACTTATGGGTAATGGATACACTTATCATGATTAATGGATACACTTATCATGAGTAGTGGATACACTTATCATGGTTAATGGATAGACTTATGATTAATGGCTACACTTATCATGGTTAATGGATATACTTATCATGGTTAATGGATACACTTATCATGGTTAATGGATACACTTATCATGGGTGCTGGATACACTTATCATGGTTAATGGATACACTTATCATGGTTAATAGATACACTTATCATGGGTGCTGGATACACTTATCATGGTTAATGGATACACTTATCATGCGTTACGGATACACTTATCATGGTTTATGGATACACTTATCAAGGGTAATGGACACACTTATCATGGTTAATTGATACACTTGTCATGGGTAATGGATACACTTATCATGGGTGCTGGATACACTTATCATGGTTAATGGATACACTTATCATGCGTTACGGATACACTTATCATGGTTTATGGATACACTTATCAAGGGTAATGGACACACTTATCATGGTTAATGGACACACTTATCATGGTTAATGGATACACTTATCATGGTTAATGGATAGACTTTTCATGGTTAATAGACACACTTATCATGGTTAAAAATATTTGCCTACATTGGTCCCTAGAACAATACTCATACAAAACCAGTTGGTCAACTGTAGTCATGTCAGCCGAAAGTTGATCAGAGCTTGGCTGGTTGTTATCAAACTGAGCCTTTAATCCAGACCTGCTGCAGAGGTTATGTTATTGAGATTTACTCACGGGCAGTGAGCGTTTTCACCACATGGGGCAGCTATCGATCGACTGAACATAAAACGACCGCGGGCAACACCTACCGTTTTTTCTAGCGTGCGTTTTTTCTAAATCAAACGGTAAACAAACGAACGATAACTGGGGACAGTCCCTTAATGGATATACTTATCATGGTTAATGGATATATTTGTCATGGTTAATGGGTACACTTATCATGGTTAATGGATACACTTACCATGATTAATGAATACACTTATCAAGATTAATGGATACACTTATCATGGTTAATGGATACACTTACCATGATTAATGAATACACTTATCAAGATTAATGGATACACTTATCATGGTTAATGGATACACTTATCATGGTTAATGGATAGACTTGTCATGGTTAATGGATACACTTACCATGATTAATGAATACACTTATCATGAGTAATGTGCGCACTTATCATGATTAATGGATACACGGATCATGGTTAATGGATATATTTGTCATGGTTAATGGATACACTTATCATGGTTAATGGATACACTTATCATGGTTAATGGATATACTTATCATGGTTAATGGATATACTTGGCATGGTTAATGGATATACTTGTCATGGTTAATGGATACACTTATCATGAGTAATGTGCGCACTTATCATGAGTAATGCACACACTTATCATGAGTAATGTACACTTACCATGAGTAATGTACACACTTATCATGGGTAATGGATAGACTTATCATGAGTAATGTACACTTACCATGAGTAATGTACACACTTATCATGGTTAATGGATAGACTTATCATGGTTAATCAATACACGGATCATGGTTAATAAATATATTTGTCATGGTTAATGGATACACTTATCATGGTTACTGGATACACTTATTATGGTTAATGGATACACTTATCATGATTAATGGATACACGGATCATGGTTAATGGATACACGGATCATGGTTAATGGATATACTTGGCATGGTTATTGGATATACTTGTCATGGTTAATGGATACACTTATCATGGTTAATGGGTACACTTATCATGGTTAATGGATACACTTACCATGATTAATGGTAATTTATGGTAACAATTGATATTGTTGTTTGTCCCAGTATTTTTCATGTGTTGCTTTCCTACCTCCTAGACCCAGGTAAGGGGACAGGTTGAATCAGACCTCCCTCGCAGACTTAATCCAGTGCTCGGGGCAGATCTTACTACCTGGTCATTTGTCACGTGGTCTATTAGACTCGTACATTGGTTCGGATCGCACGGGCGTTACACGAGTATTTTATTTTCTCCAAATAGCTGTTGCTGTTCAATCACTAACATGTAATGAAAAGGTTAAGTTTAACGTTATTAGTGTTGATACTGTTAAGAAACTTATAAATATATCCCCATGTTTAACAATTTAACTTTCGACCTGATATATATATTGTAAATAGTTTCACTCTCGATATTGTAAAACCTCGAGGGAGATTTGTAACATGCATATTTAGGTTATTACAGAAAACGACATTTTACGTTACCATTTAGTTTTTCAGGCAAAGTTTATTGTATTCGTTCTTCGTCAAAAAACATACCTGTCTTATTTAGGTAAATTGTTCAAATGTTTCTGTTTTGCGAGGCATTGTTATATCATATTGTATATTTGCGTGCAAAGCAGAAGGTTTAAAAGTAATATATACATCATTCGAAAGCATAATACGAATGGAGGTAAAATGTGTGCGTTCCAGTACACTAGAGATCGGTTCTAAAAATTGATTAGAGACAAACACGAGTAGAATCATGTCGACTGAATAATGCGTGGAAGCCCAAAGTGACCCCCAACCCCCGCCTATCTTATTCGGTGTTTTGTCCTACTGTGTCGATCGGTTTGATTAATGCAACGGCGATATACTGTCGCTGCTATTAAAGAAGATAGTGGCACATATTTTTAACATGTTTGAATATATTCTGGAGTAAAACTATTTCCGGCTCTCTCTGTTTGTTCCTCTTCGTTAGTACCGGAAATAGAACATCGCTTATATTATGTGGACATTGCTCTTCATAAATTGTTAATCTGAATATAGGCATTGAAACGGGGCCCGCATGTAGGTCGAGTTTGTAAAGTACGTCTTTGTAAATGTGTACATAATTTTTCGTCATGTATAGCTTGTGCTTATTGTCTGTTCTCTACACTCTGATGGAAGCCTCAATATCACGAACATTTTATTCATCATTCTAACGCCAGAGGAATACAATATACAGACCATTGAGTATATTTACAAAATGTAATCCAATGGAACCTTGGCCAGTTTCGAATAGCATTTGACAGACAGGCATTTTTTGCTTCTAAAAAAATATTACATAACAAATTAACATAGTACATTTTTCTTACATGTTGACTATGCCTAGTGCCGCTCAATGGAACCATTTACTTTTGTTACGATACAAAATGATGATATGTTAGGGTCATAATGGAATGTATAAGTGAATAGGTTTTTTGTGCTTTGAAACGGTATCTAGCCTACTCATGTGTTTTTGGTCACCGTGTATCGGGCTTTCGGTCACCCTGACTTAACCTGGTCAGTGACTCTGTTTGGCCAGCAACCACCATACCGTCCTCGTACATTTGTATCACCATTAATTAAATTAATACAGTTCCTCTCTCATAGCCACAATATATCGTTACCGTTTTTGGCGCTTATCACAGTTATTTTCTGTTTAAGCACCGACCATTTCAGTCGCTATGCAATAGCAGTGCCAACAAGAAGCATGATTGCTACTGTAACAGCTGAAGCCTTATTTAACAATTTCATCGTACATTATGGCATTCCCATAAGGCTACATTCAGATCAAGGGGCAAACTTGGAAGGGAAAGTCATTAAGGATTTGTGTCAGTTACTAGGGATTGAAAAATCTTGCTCAACACCTTACCATCCAATGGGTAATGGCATGTGCGAGCGGTTTAACAGAACGTTGCTCGACTGGCTAGGAAATCACCAGAAACCCAATTGGAAACAATATGTATCTCCTCTTGTACATGCCTATAACTGTACAAGGCATGGAAGTAATAGACAAGCTCCGTTTTTCTTATTGTTTCGTCGCTGTCCTCGACTAACTATTGACGTTGCTTTTGGTTTAGGTTTTTCAACAGGTTCAAAGGATTTGAAAAGGTACATAGAGAATCTTCGGGACCGATTAGAATCATCCTACAGATTAGCATCTGAGATGGCAGACAGATCGAGGGACAAACAAAAGGTAAATTATGATAGGAAATCTCGTGGAGCAGAGTTGCAAGTCTGCGACGGGTATTTGTTAAGAAATTGGTATTCGAAGATATGCATAAAATTTCTGACCGTTGGGAGAGTGAAGTCTATCTTATTTTAAATCCTCCCAATCCAGCAATCCCTGCTTTCAAAGTACAGAGAGAAGATAAACTTGGCAGAAAACGAACGTTACATAGAAATTTACTACTGCCTGTTAATGTGATAGATAAACAACCTCCTGTTAAAGGTAAATCGGACGATACAATATGTTTAGACAATATTTATACAAAACAGGAGGACAAAACTGGTAATCAACCACAAACTACGGGACCTAATGATTCTGATACATCCGACGATGCAGACTTGGATTCAAATTCATCTGGTCAGTCAGAACAAATAAACAGTGGTCAAAGTACTTACATTTTAAATACGGAACCGCTTGATAGGCAACATACCCCTCCTGCATGTGCGTGCCGTGTGCAAATATACATGTTAAGTAGAGATGACTTTTCAAGCAACATCGAGTCTGTAGTGCATCATCGGCTGGTAGGTTTACCTCCCCCGGAAGAAGTGATCTTTTGCTTGTTATCATACAAAATGAAGGATTTAACCTGATAATGTTGTGAGTGTGGTTATATTCTGTCCTTTTAAATTGAAAACTGGGCTGTCATGAACGTATACAGTCACCAAAGGGTTGATTTCACAACATTTCCCCCGCTAGCGTCGTCAGCAACCCAACCTGTCAAAGCGGTAGCCATAGTGACATTATGTCATTCTGCTTCAAAATATCTGGGTCAAGCGTTGCACGTGACCAAAGCTTATCGTTGATTGGTTAAAAGTTCCCACTCTGCCCGAGGGAGGGAAAAGGAACGGCAATCAACAACAGGTCACTTTTTCCTCATTTTTCTCAATTATCGGGGTAGAATCGACTTTAATACCTTCGTCTTGGTGTTTATTGCATAACCCGATACCGCTGAACGTTGGTTCGCACCTCGTCAAACCCATTCTCGTGGTTTGACTCGGTACGAACCAACGTTCAGCGGTATCGGGTTACGCAACAAACACCGCTACGGCGGTATTAAACCCTTAAACATACCCCTCCTGTACCAGCACCTCAACGTTCTACCCGTACACGTACGCAGTCGCCTTGGATGATGTCTGGCGAATACGTTATGTCACAGGTAAGTAACGACTGGGTCAGCAAGGTAAGTGTTTTACATTCTATTGCAGATTCCGATATTTCAGATGACATGAAAGATGAAGTATGCAGAACGATGCTCTATGATTTGCGAAACAGTTCCTTAGACTCTAGGAAATGACGGGACGCATTTCCTGTAGATGGGGAGTGTGTGACGGTAAGTATAATTCTATTTGTTTTGGATCGGAGGTCATTTTCATGTATATATTGAAAGGTGAGTATTGGTGTGAACGCTTGGTGTATGTATTTTATCTTAAAAGAAAATAGTAAAAATATTGTTTATGTGGAGGAAGGGTTATTTTTCCATTGTGATCGTCATCTAACTTGGCAGAGGTCTAACTTCGGGAATGTTTGGAGTTTGTAGTCCGTGTAGTGAGTTGATTGGTTGGACATGGGTCGTGCTGCACTCAGCGCGCACCGATTGGCTCAGAGCAATTGGATGGGATTTCCTGGACATCTTTGCACAAAGTTTTTTTCACTCTTAGACCGTTATTGAATGCAGTGAGGCGTGTGTCTGGTAGATATTCAAAGTTTCCCAGTCAGTCGTCAACCCAACAATTCTTGTTGTACTCTTTTTAACACAATAAGAAACTTGTCTTCGTGGTTATTTTAGACAAGAAGATTTTCCCTGTGCCCGTGAGTTTTAGTGTTCATAAATATATATATATGTCCCAGATTTAAACTATATTTGGAACAGGTTACGCGGCACCCTATTTTCGGCTTAGGATTAAGTGATACTGTTACTCTTAGTAACGAGGAACTCCACTTCTTATGATATGTCTTTACTCAATAGAGAACTTTTATTTTTACCTTGTTCTAAATTTTTATCTGATAGGTAATAGTAGGTTTTGAGCTGATATTTATCGACGTTCAAGCGTGGTATGCAAGTCGTTTTCACATAAAAAAGGGTTATTCGCCCCGTCCTTACACGTGCCACACAGAAATAAACGTAAGTCGTGACTCTGTATCAAGAAAATGTTACGGGTTTAGCTAATTCTAGAAACCAACATAACGTTACACACTCATAATGTCTTTTCTTAAGTAAGCTAAGGGGAAATCCAAACATAGTTTTTAAACCTGATGATAAAGGCTGGACAAGCTAGACAAACATATGACCTAAATTTGGCCTGATATTGTTAAGAAAAATCCTTTTTTTCAAAGCAAAGAGTGTAAACTACAGTAAAAAATTGTTAACTGGTTTCTGATCGTTGTTGTTGTACTTGTATCCGGGCTTCGGTTCCACTCTTTCCTTAGTACCATCGTGTATACATTTTAAACCTAAATGGACAAACATTATGAACCGCGTTTTTTGTGTTTTTACACGAGTAAACTAAGCAAATTGATTTTCTTAGCAAATATCTGATATCTGGCGGAGAGTTGAATATTTTAAAGTTACCAGTTTTTTTTAAAGCAACACAAGTTCAAAAGTTTATTGGAAATTTATACAACGATAAAATCTCAGAATTAATTATACTCAGTACTTGGTATTAAAATTTAAACTACAAACAGTCTAATATTTACTGACGGTATCAACCTGCTGGCCAGACGCTTACTGTTTACAGACCTCTAATAAGATACGGTAAGATCTCCGCTAATTCAAGTACTCTAAAAAATTCAAGGGCCGGAAAAACATTAACAAAAGTACACTTAAAATTCAACTTTTTTCGTTGAGAGTCTTACCTCCTGGAGTGAGCGATCAGATAATCCTATTGAACGATCGCTGTTGTTTTTATAGACCAAATGTGGCAAATAGCAATGTAATAATTCGTTATTTTCACATCACTGGTCCTTGAATTAGCGGAGATCTTACCGTAACTAACTCTCAGGCCTGTCATTAAAATTAGACTGGGAGAGTTACAACATGCTCTCCCAAAGCTGTCAGGGTGACCTGTTTCACTCTCCCCAAAAATGGTCTTCCAAAATTCAATGGGAGTGCCCTTCCTCTCCCATGTTTTTCAGAGAAAGAACACGACCACGATGAAATAAAAGGGTCTGAAGTTACAGAAAAGGGATTTTTATTTTGGTATACTTTATATATGTCAGATTTGCAGTGCAAATTTGGGAGAGTAGTTTCATCTTGGGAAACATAAACAAGGGGCCTGAAGTTGGTAGGGCGAGTGATAAACATGTCTCCTCAGACCCCTCTGGGGGTGTGTGGAGGAGAACGAGAGCAATCACTCTCCCTATAGTGACAGCCCTGAACTCTTGGGTAGTCATACTTGACAGACGGTGACTTTTTTCACTAAGTCAACTTGGTTCCGTCAAGTTGACTCGATAGTTTTGTAATGTCCAGACGTTAATAACGAATAAAGTTCTTTATCTTCCGCGGGGATTCTTGCTTACTTTCATTTGTCCACTAATTCTGTCTCGACTTCCAGGTCTTGGGTAAACGCAATAATCGCATCCAAGTAAAGAAGGCCCTCTATGTCAATATAAGGGCAACGGCAACCAGAGAGTTCAAGTAAAGGCGACGGGTTTACCACATACAATAATAAACTTCATGGTGTAAACTTGCGGTGAAGATATTTGTGACATACACAAAATATGTTCTGTTTTGTTTTGTTTTTGGTATTCTGTAATCTTTAACATAAAATATAGTCCTAATATTTTATCGGTTAAATTGAAAATAATTCATCATTTACTAAACGTAACCTTGTATATTTATGCTGAACCTTTCAACAAAATCAGGAAATTACGAACTTTTGCGTCTAAAAAAGATTACAAGTGGGTTCACTCGATCGGGCGTTTGCTCGAGGAATAAAGATTGGGCTTTTCTGCTAACGCCGCAAAATAGGTAGACAAATCTTGGGTGCGGTCTAAAACATAGTTCAATCTACCAACCAATCAATCCGGAAAAGGAGCCTGTATTGTATTTCAGTTTTTTTTATAAATAACGTATGTCTAACACCAATGCATGTACATTCCAGCCATTTACATTTTGTTCACGTTGTACATGCTGTAGGCGTTTTGTTTCAACGTAAATTATTTAGTTCTTCCACGGATTGCGATCAATCAATTGGCCCCAGTAGCTCAGTCAGTATAGAAATATAGGTTTCTCACCAGCACAAGCCTGTTTGAAACCCACCCAACACAAGCCTGTTAATAGTTTGAAACCCATCCAGCACAAGCCTGTTAATAGTTTGAAACCTATCCACTGTAAATGCATGGGGTTTTACATGATGTTCTGGCGTGAAATAGTTAACAGTTATACCTGTGTGATGTGCGAGGTTTCCCCACCCATTGAAATGAAACGGTGATCTTGAGTCTGGTGTAAAACCTCAATCAATAAAATAATCAAGTTATCTTCACAAACAAATTGGGATTAAAGACAGAATTTTAAAATAAAGAATCAAACGCAAAATGATACGATAACCGCCTGTTAAATGAACGGCTGGTCAGTGAAAGTTAAACCCCTAAACTCTTGATAAACTCTGAGGTAAGGGTGACAAGTATCAAGATCTCTGCCGACGGAGTCATGGAGGACCCTTGATAAACTCGGAGGTAAGGTAGACAAGTGTCAAAATCTCTGCTGACAGAGTCATGGAGGACCCTTGATAAACTCTGCGCTAAGGGGGACAAGTATCAAAATCTCTGCCGACAGAGTCATGGAGGACCCTTGATAAACTCTGAGGTAAGGGAGACAAGTGTCAAAATCTCTGCCGACAGAGTCATGGAGGACCCTTGATAAACTCTGAGGTAAGGGAGACAAGTGTCAAAATCTCTGCCGACAGAGTCATGGGGGACCCTTGATAAACTCTGAGGTAAGGGAGACAAGTGTCAAAATCTCTGCCGACAGAGCCATGGATGACCCTTGATAAACTCTGAGGTAAGGGAGACAAGTGTCAAAATCTCTGCCGACAGAGCCATGGAGGACCCTTGATAAACTCTGAGGTAAGTGAGACAAGTGTCAAAATCTCTGCCGACAGAGTCATGGGGGACCCTTGATAAACTCTGAGGTAAGGGAGACAAGTGTCAAAATCTCTGCCGACAGAGCCATGGATGACCCTTGATAAACTCTGAGGTAAGGGAGACAAGTGTCAAAATCTCTGCTGACAGGAGTCATGGATGACCCTTGACATGTAAGGCAGACATGTAAAGTGTCAAAATTCAAGTATATCATGCGTGATCTTTAATATTAAACAGTTTTTCCATCTGCATTTGTTTTTCTTTTTCTCAAGCAAAAATTTAGCCTAAGTGAGAAGCCGAGTGAAAAATATACACGCTTAATGGTTTGAACTATGTAAGGTACAATTGTGGAGAAGTAGTTGGGCGGGGTGGTCTCAAATTTAGTTTGAGATTTATTATCTTGGACTTACAAATCAAACTGTAAGCGTGATTTACGTGCTTTTTGCGTAACAGCTTCACGTCGTGCAGAATCAACTTGCAGAGTATTCATCGAGAAAAATACTTTCCTAAATAAAAAGCTTTCACTTTGATTACTTACAGACAGCCGCCTGCGTTGTCACTGGATGGTGCAGCAAACAAAAACAAAGCAAAATCATGCGTCATAGGATGTCTGATGCTCTCCGTTGTTTCCAACTGCTGGAATTTTATCACGGAAGTAAATCTACATTATTAAATAAACATTTAAACAGTTATGCTTTCGGCCGTTGTGTTATGTTTTAGACCCACAATATCAAATCTTAATTTGTTTATACTTCTACCAAAGGCATTTTCACTACATGTTTGTTTTTCGTGCACACAACAAAATAAAACAATTTCTCATATCTCGATCATACAATTCTAAATGAGTTTTGTGCAATGCTTAATTTATTTTCTTTAACGTTGAAGGGTTTATTATAAAAGTTGATATGCAGGTTTCTCCTTTAGCTGTGCGTCTATAAATATTTCTTAAGATCATGTTAACCATGCTTTAAATTTAAAGCGTGTGGGTTAACTGAGAGGTAACTACTGTATAATTCCTAATTTGATATTTAGGAATACGTAGGTAAGTCAAGAAAATAGCACAACAGATCTGTTTGTATTTGATGTAGTGTTGCAACGAATGGTTACTTTCCTTGTTTACATAAAATATGCAGGTTACCAATATTTTATTTTTTGAATTAGTATCAATTTCAGAAAACATTCATTTCATTTTAAGTAGTGGCTATCTTGCAACACATTTTTTCTTTAAAAAAAACAGAGATACAGAATTATGTCGATATTCATTGGTCGAAAAACAGAAACTGCGACGTTTGATCTATACGCCGTGGGTATATAGTAATGAATCCCTTTTACCATGTAAATATGTAACTTGAATTCAAAGAGAGAAGCCAAATTATATGTATTGGTATACGTGTTTTGTTCCAGTTGACGACATTCACTTGATATTGTCATACCTCTGCTAAGCAAATTTCTGCTAAGGCGAACATACACTCAAAAACATAATAAAACATTACATTTCAAGTATTTAGTTGGTATTCATTTAAAACACTTTTATGCAACAGTTGATATATATTTAAATAATAATAATAATCCTTTATTTCAGACTGAAGGGTCCATATAAAAATAAATAAATAAAAAAAACAAACAAAAACATACAGTTCATAATATTTGTGTACATATTTAAGTCTAAGTACAGTAAGGCGTCCCAATGGGCTCTCAGTTTTGAATTTCGTTTTACATCGGATGCATTAATTGTACACAATATATTATTATTGCTTATATCTATCCTATTTTTCAGACTATACGCTGACAAGCGAATGAGTTCACCAAAGGTTCTTATCCCATTCATAACAAACATTTGACTGGCACTACAGTCACGCCTATAGTGCAGTAACCATCGAAAGGAGTTATTATACATAACTTTAATACTGTTGTATACACGTTTAGTATAGGAATACCACAGACTAGAGCAATAAATACTACAACAGTATATCTGAAAAAGGCACTTCTTAACAACGCTACTACAGTTAGCAAATTTCCTAAGTAGCATGTTTGCCCTCACACAGAGTTTTCTCTTCTGAGGGTCGATATCAAGATTATCACATAGATCACTGGTAAATATATGACGTAGATAACAGTAAGAGTCTACATAATTTAAATGATTGCCATTCAACGAAACATTGGGCACTTTTACGGCCTCATATCTACTAGGCTTCAAGAATATGCACTGTGTTTTACTACCGTTAAAAATTATGTCATGAAATTCAGCATATACGTCACATTCATTGAGCAATATCTGAAGAGAGTTGGCAGTTGGACAAACAAGACAGAGGTCATCAGCATAGATCAGATGGTTAACCATAGTACCAGCAACAGTACAACCCACATTAGCAGCTGTAGGCCCTGGTGTCAAGCTCGTGCAGGTAAACCGAGAATATACAAGGGGAGAGAACTCCGCCTTGTCTTACACCATTTGACATCTTAAAGAATGATGAGAAAGAAGAGCCCCATTTTACAGTGAATTTTTTACTTTTACACCACACATACAAGATATTAACAACAAATAAGGGCACTTCTCTGTCAATCAACGTTTTAGCAATGTCCAATGATTTACTCTGTCAAACGCCGTCGAGGCATCCATGAAGCATACAAAAACAGTACTACCATTGGAACGGTAAAAGTTAACAAGTTCTTTTAAGACAAAAATACAATGTTCGGTGGAACTGCCAGCTTTGAAACCGGACTGAAAATCAGGAGTGTAGAGTAAGGGTTCACAAATATTCAGTATAAGACATTCAACTATTTTTGACACAACAGTAGCTACTGCTATCGGTCTATAATTCTCCGATTTAGTAATATCTTTTGATTTATTTTTAACAACAGGGGTAATGTAGACACGTGACAGTTCATCTGGCAAGGTACCATGTCTTAACATAACATTAATACACAAAAATAAGTGGGTATAAATTTTATCCAAGGCATATTTAACATGCTCCGAAGTGAGACCATCATAGCCAGCAGATTTACCCGATTTCATAGTATTGACTATATCACGAATATCATCCGGTGAGCACACCGGCAATACATTAGTTTCAAATTCATGGGATAATACATTTAATACTTCGTCCCTATGTCTAATAGTATTAACAGAATTCAACAAAAGTGAGAATTTCTTTCCAATGATTAGCTATATGGCTTTCACCCTCAATATTGTCAACTGACCCAGGGAGTAACATAGATTTACCATTATTATTGCGCACTTCTCTCCAAAAAGCATCATTACTGTAGGAACTGAAAGAATTAGATATCAGATATGTGCATTTGGTGGTGAGTACAAAACTGATTTAACTCCCGACCAAAGTTTTTGACAGGACTCGCATTTCAATCGCCCATGACCATTACATTAAGGATATCACTTTCTTCAATGATAGCCCGGATTTTGCCCATATAACCCATAAACATATCAGCATTATGTAAACAATCCGTAGGCATATAAACACACAATATAAGCAGCTTAGAGCATAATCCATTGACTCGGATATCCATAATCCGCGAGTCATCATAGTCAATTAACTCAATCTGGCTATTAATATTTTTACGCCAAAGAATAGCAATACCACCAAAAGGGCGACCGTATGCTAAAGTGGTATCACTCATGGTGGACACACCTCGGCCATAGAAGTTCTCATCGAGAAAATTTAAAATATGCAACTCATCATTACATAACCATGTTTCTTGCAATAAACAAATGTCACTAAAAGCGCATAGGGATTTTAGCTCATTCATAGATGATTTAATAGAACGACAATTTAAAGAGGTATTTCTCAGAGACATAAGTTAAATAGAAGAAAATGTAAACTGTTAATAATCGACATCAGCATTGTCAAGCCACGAATAGCGATTATTTCCACGATAGTCATACTGGGAGTGGTTATTATAGTCATTGCGTTAATGACGCCGGCGGTAATATTTCCTCACGGGAACCTCCTCAGGCCAATATTCTTCACTAAGCAGCTGTTTGGAAACACGACCAGTCACACTTAACCAGAAAGATGCATATGAATCATGTTTAGATGGCAACTGTTCACACTGCACACTTACTCTCGATTTCTTCTTAACAAATCGACTGATATCATCAACCGATGTATCTGGGTGGAAACGTGTCAGAAAGATCTCTACTTGTGGGAAGGTTCTTATACCACGAAGACTAACATCATTGTCGCTTTTGAGTTTTTTCCTGGACACCACAGAGAATTATTGGGAGTCGATGAATTGAGTTGACTTACCATTTCCGTTTGAAAGAGCTTCAGCATATGAGGTAAGGCACTGTTCAACATCAATTTTAGCACACGAGCTATTGGTTGGATCCACATTAACACAGTTCTCTGGAGGGGGCAACATTGCATCCCAGAACTTAAATTTGGATCTGATCTTATAGTGTTATCAACAACCCTAGTGGGGAGGGGAGCACATTCAGTAACAATGGGCGAATTCGACTCCCTGTTCTCGTGTTAAATGAGTGCAATGTTCTCGTGTCTGCTGTCTCGAACACGTTGATTGTTCCCGTGTTACCCGAGTACAATGTTCGCTTGACTCGAACGTATTCGCTGTTCTCGTGTTACCCGAGTGCAATGTTCGGTTGATTCGAACAGGAAAGTGTTTACTCACATCTCAATGTGTGATTTATTTTGATATGGCTCTTCAAGAGATGGTGTATTTAAATATACTCTTTGACGACGAAGAGCCCGAAAAGCGCAACGAGGAAACTGTTATTGTTATGGCAGTCTTGCTATTACATAAATCTAAGCGTAGTCGTGTAATGGGTTATGATGAAAATGTTGTTTCCTCCATGTCAGGAGTTGAATTTTCGCGACATTTACATCTTTCAACTGGGACATTTGAATACATTCTCCAGTTCGATCTATTACCAAAAGCTCCCGGTGGAAATTTGGAAGCAATATCCCCTTCTAAACAACTTTTCTTTGGTAGGTAGGCCTATATGGCAAACCAAGACTCAATGCGAGAGTTGGCCATTCTCTTTGGTATGTCGGAAAGCACTTTTCACAAAATCATAAGAAATGTATCAGATTCGCTTTGTGGGAAAAGAAAATCTTTTATTAGATGAGAGAGAGATTGCTGGTAGCTTCCAATAAATCTCTGGATTTAACGGTATAGAGGGTGCAATTGACGGAACTCACATAAGCATGTTGAATATGCCTGGCGGAAATTCGCACTATATTAACAGGAAGAAGTTTCCTTCTATCCAGCTGCAAGTCACTGTTGATAATATGATGCTCTTCATATGATGGCCGAGAAGGGACATCGCGTTATACATACTCAACCAGGCTAAATCGAAATCTAAGGCGCGATTAAAAATATATTTATTTTCGTGTTATACTTTATGAAATTGGCTCACTTGCTATGTAAAACACGATGAAAACTTTTCATTGCGTTTTACTTACTAAGCCGCCTATATTTTGATCTCAGAAACACTATGGAAATGCGATGGTAAATATTTACCATCGCTTTAACATCACGTTTTCATCGTGTTTCTCAGTCGAATAAAGTTTGGTTCTATACGTATTTTGCCATAGAAGTTAGGATCGAGAGGATTATCACTGCAACTTACTTTGTGAATTGGATTTTGAAAGAAAATCACAAACACGATGGAAACGCGATGGTAAAGCGATGGTAAATATTAACCATCGCATTTTTATCGTGTTTGTGAGTAGAATTGAAGAAAGATTTGAAAGTAAACCGCGGTGTCCCTTCTCGACCATGATATCTTCACCAACGCATTGTTGGTTGGCCAGGGAAATGGCCATTCTTGTCTATGTTCTGAGTAAGAAAGTCATTGACCGACACCAAATAACAAGTGGAAAGCGAAATAAATGATTACATATTTGTTATTTTAAAACAAACCTTAGTTTTGTGACGTTATAATATATACCTACATTAACACGATTTTTCGGAGGAAAAGATTAATATTTTTTAGCAGAAAATGGGGAATGTGTATTTTTAATATTTGCCCATATTATTCGATGTTATCACTTAATAAAACAGGCCTTCACTCGTCGCCTTTCATCAAGGCGGCTGATAAATATTATAAAACAAACTTCTATGTTTTCTTCACGAGCCGCCATCTTTGTTCTTGGTACTCCTCAGTCACACCCCGGATAGGTGGGGAGTGGAAATCTTGTTCGCGAACAGTGTTCTTGTCTCCACACTTCCCATTTGTGACTGTGTTCTCGTGTTATCTTAACACGAGAACAGGGAGTCGAATTCGCTCAATAACATCAGGAGAATGCGCAATCCAAGAATGGTTTTCAGTCACAGGTGATTCAAGAACAGCATTCGGATTTAAACATTTTTTTTCTAAGGGCTCAGACCTCTGGGGACTAACATGTACTTTATTATTGAGTTTATCAAGTTTTCTTTCGACAGAGACGTGATATGCACCTAATGATTCAACTTTTGTCACGATTTCCTTCATCTCAAGTTTGAGACCATTGAGCTCACGTAGAAGTGTGGAAACGTCAATGTGATTTACTGATATTGGCGACAGTCGGCTAAGATCATGGGCAACATAACAAGGAATGTGATTAGGTTCTAGCTCTTGTAGCATTCGCGTGATATCCTGTAAGGTAATGATTTTACGGCTCGGGCCAATACATTTTCGGTATTTGCCACTCAGCTTAGAACGACATGCATTAAATAGCATATTTCTGGCATCTATAACTTCATCATCAGAATACACATCGTCACAGAGTTTAATGATAGGATCCACAGGCATTACATTAAAGTGGCATAAGCTGCCAAACTTCACACTTTTTTCATAATTTCTGATCGTCACAACAGTAAGAGGCTTTGAAGGCCATTGAAAAACTAAATGATTGGCGTTAGAATCAGGTAAATCCATACAGTATGTTGCCTGTACGAACCGAAAACGTGTTAAAAAAGTAAACAAAATTTAAATAACCGGGACGACCATTCATTCATTCTAAGCCAAAGTAAGTTCAAAACAATACTTTATCGTACATTTTCGAGACGAGAAACACTAAAAAGCCTCTGAAGGCTTCTGAAATATACGTCTTGAGAAAAATAGCCAATAATTTCAACATTCTGTTTTACTGTCAAAATATCAACATTTTGGCAACTCATTCCACTTTAATTTTATCCACAAAGAAGCTCAGAAATAATTGATTCGGGGGGGGGGGGCAGAGAACAACTTCACCATTCACACTTTGATCAGCTATAGACGTTTTAGTTTCAGAATTCCCGGTATTACTATCCATCGTGACAATATCAGTTGTATCGGTTGTATCTGTCATTTTCCAACTTTCCAATTATCCATCGACATCTGAGTATACCCGTGTTGAACCTCACTGGTAGCTATGTAAACAAAGGCAAACATGGCGGCAAACATGTTGAAGAACCAGTTCACCTTTCTCGACTTCAAACATGTTGCGATCTTCAAAATTCAGTCACTTTGCGAAAGTTAATGAATTGGCGAATATAACACATACCTTGGGGCGTTTACTTGCACAGTCTTAAGGGCATCAGACGGTGCACATATTCCCCCCCCCCCCCCAAAAAAAATAGCCCAGAACGCATGTATGGCATTCTCCTGTTTCAGAGCTTCATGGGTCCTAGGTTGCCCCAGGACCCTCGCCTATTGTGCTGGGATAGTGCCCCCCTCCCCCAAATATGAAAAACGTTCCGCCGCCCCTGATTAGAATGACAAACATAAAATACTTGGGTTATATTTAAAGTACTCGTATAAAAGAGTTAATGGTTTATATTTAAAGTGCCAATATAAAATAATGCTAAAAGACAGTTTTGTAGTGTTTACATTTAACGTTTTGTGTAAGAGATAAAAATTTCAATTAGCAGCATGAGTCTCATATAGGCTTAAAAAATCAATTAATGAATAAATACGGTATAAGAGTTAAATACAAGCACTGTATCGTACATGGAAATTAAAATAACAATATCGTTATGATTCCATTTAATGAGAATTGAACATTATTATTATACAATATACTTTATCAAAAATATGATTTAAATGAAGAAATTTATACATCTGGGATGTGTCAAACTACCATAAAAGTATATAATAAAAAAGCAAAAAAAAAGATCAAATATATCGATATATGTAAAATATATACAATAAATTCAACAAACAAGACTACATAATAAATAGAACATTTCAAAATATAAACCATGTCAATAACAGTATCATTGAATCATGAGATATAAATATATACCACACCATGACAGATTTTACTTCTTCGCAATTCTATAAAAATAGAAACAAGTTTTCCCCCATCACAAAACTCTTCTAGGTTATGCTTCATAAATTCTTATTATTAAATGTCTTTACTGTTTGCCCTTCAGTTAAATAACTTACATTTGTTTACACTCTCTCTTTGTAAAGATTTTGGTGCCAAATAACATTCAACCATCGGATGTTACTTCAGGTGGTGTATTTATGGAGATCTTAATAATTGCAGATGAAACCATTTTTACATTGAACACAATCCTGTTTGACCATTTGATACTTTTCCATGTGGGATAGTTGTTGAGATCTTAATACAGTTGTGTGTGTTGATGAAAGACAATGATTTTCCAATATTCATATTTATTGCTCATAATCTTGTTATTCTGATAGGTTCTAATGCTCATGCCAATAAAAAACATTTTCCATTTTGTTCCTTTTTCATTTCCAGTCGTCTCGTTGATGACGTTTTAGTTGGGCCATAAAGTTACTTGACACTCATATCTTTCCAGTTAACCGACCGGTCCCTGCATTTATTTCTGTTCAACGTTTTCCCTATTTCGAGGTTGCCTTCTGATGAAGTTTCATCATAATGGCCTTTGTAGTCTTGTTGAGATAAGAAAAGTCTTCGGTTTCAACAACATCTGGCATGTTATCCACGATGAAATTAAAGCAGTGATCTTCCAGCTCCTGGCAAATTAGATAACAAAATATCAAAACTAGTTTTTATTGGTGGAAAATGACAGGAAAAAGTATTTGTGAATTATCTCCCTTGTGACCTTATCGTATCTTGAATGACAATAACCAGCAATATCAGCAAAAAACTAACTTTTCTGAATGCAGCCTGTCACGTTTTTCTCAAAAGATTGATTTACAAGCCAGTATATAATTCAGATATAATTTTCTTTATTTGTCAGCACATCGAAATATCGAAGTTAACCTAGATTTAAAAGGCTGGCTTCTGGGCTGACCAATTTCTTTTGCGTGAGTGCAGTGGCTAATCATATTCTCGCGAGATCTCCTTTAGACGTGGCTCAGATAGACCTCGTACGCATTTACCGGACATGCACAGATATGTTCACATGTCAGCTTGGGTAACATTTTTAAAAGATATCAATACAATTTTTAAAAATCCGGGACAACACGCTGTATTGGAATATATACCATGAATTAAAGAAAACGTTAAACAAGTAAAGAAAACGTAAATTCCACGAAATAGTCTCATTTTGACGAAGTCAGGCAAGATGGCGCCGAACATCGCCCCGATTCACCTTGAACTGGCCACTGTTATAGACTCCACAGAGCGCTTCTGATGGTTGCTAGTGTTTGAAATGTTCGATGTAACTAAGGATATCTCTAGCCGAGTAATAAAAAAGAATGCTTAAAAGTCACATGATCAATTGACCTCCTAAGTAAACTCTCCAACACCATTCCAATGGATTTTTCCTATAAAATGAAATGAAAATGGCGACTGTTGGCCTTAGAGTGACTGGTAGTTTAAGCGTATGGTGATTGGTCGAACGGGACACAGATATAAAGCTTGCTGTGAAGATGGCTGCCAAGTCAGTATAGGTCGTTCTCTGATAACGCTTCGCTACTTTCTTATGGCACAGTTGGCAAGGAAAAATCATAGAGATATTGTTCTTGTACAGATGGAAAGGGAAAATTACCTCTCATGTACTGTATTTACTTATTTCTTTCCTTGTCCTCTTCTAATTATTGCACATTACGTTTTAACTTGGAAAGGTATAAACATCCCAGTAAAAATGCGAAACCTTTGGGTGGACAACTCAAAAGCACGATGTTAAAGGGCGATGTTTTGACATTTAAGCATAAGATCTGCCTGAAGGCCAGCCATTTTATAAGGATAGCGAGGAAAAATATGTACTTGAAGATAACAAGAAGTAAAATAAACATCCCTCAGTAATGCTAGCATTTCTTCTTGTCTTTCTCACTAAAAGCTTTTCACAGGAAATCGAAACGTCGTTAACAGCAGCCTTTTGATTTCCTACGTGACGATCAGCCAATTAATTGTCGCAAATACGAGTTGTCCGACGTTGATGTCATACATGGAAGTCGAAAGTTACAAACATGCGAGGTGAAAGGTAGAAATAAAGAGTTTGAAACGTCTCTGTTAGTCTAGCTCTTTCTTCTCGTACGTATTAGTTGTCAACCGCGATGTTTCGTGTTTCTATCGCAACGTATTAGCTTTCCTACTTTTTATTAGCGGATAATTTAAAAGAGCATGGTTTAAAAAATGCGCCGCTTCGTTCAACCTCGACGTTTCAACAGTTCAAGTCATTTCAAACGCTATTTACAAGCCGAAAGTTTAAAATGAGGCTACATGTATCTACCACAATATTGACAGCTGTTTTCCCTATAAAGGTCAGGATGGCAGTAGCTCGAATCACCGAGGTATCCACACATTACATAATTTAAATGCTGACAGGATGTTTACCGTCATCTGGTGATCATTCAAAGACTAAAACATTGACAAGGAACTGTTTGAAACTCTCTGCAGCCGCGGGTTCCATTTTAATGGTTAATATTTAACACATCACCTAGACGTTTTATTGTGAACACCAAGAACTTCCAAAATATATGCCAACTTCACTTGATACAGACCTCGGCATATGTGACAATGACAACTGACGCATGTTCACAGTCATGAAAGTTCAGGAATTCAGTTAATCATAACAAAGAGAGGAGTGAAGTAAAGTTGAATTTATACTCTATCCTCAGACCTATTCCCAGAAATTTTGCTTTGATCAATTATCAATCGCTGTCTTTTATTAATCGTATGTTTTTAAACTGACCTTTGCATCAGATTCCAAGGCCGCAGAATATAACTGAGCGGAATTCTCCACAGCGATTCCACGTTTTAATATGTTCTCACACTGCCGTTTTAGACCATCTTCTCCATAAGTATTAGACAGCGCCAATAAACCTGTCAAAGCAAATATATGTTTATTCTAAACGTTTTCTTAAGAAATACTTCAATCATAGGGACGTCATGTATAATATAGTCAGAATACGGACATTGGCGTCCATGGTTTTTTAAATAAGAATTACGTTGGACATTTTCTCCAGGTGTCCAGTTAGGCGAACGGTTTGATGTTTGGTTATTGGTAAGAATATGCATTTGTTTGTTTGTTTGTTTGTTTGTTTAGATAGCTGGAGTTATGGTACTTCTTGTTGTTGATATTCTGTTGTCTTTTGTCAATGGGATATCATGTCAGCATGATGACACTTGCATAAAAGTTGCCCTCCTATATATATATATAGGATATTTGTTGTTTGCCAAAAGTGAATATGCAAGTTTTGTTCATCCACGAGATAAAATATAAATGCTATTGTTGTTCTCTTATATATAGAGTGGATAAAAAATATGCGAAGCCAAAGTTTTTTCATCCACGAGATGAAATATAAATGTTATTTATAGATAAAACATCAAATATTATATTTTATTTTATAATTATTAGTGAGATTTTTGTGTATTTTCTGCGACAAACTGAATGATTTGCGGTCGCCACTTGACCTAGAAAATGACCTAATTTGGGGTCCATACGGTATATAAGCCTACGACGTAGGAAAAAATAGCGCACCGTTTGGGATTTCAACAAAACAAAAACTTATAAATTAGCATAGAAGTTCTTATTTTCATGTTGCGATTCATACCTATATTTAATGAAACAAATTACAGTTAGCACAACATACTTATTTCTTGAGAAAAACCTGTGTTTGCCTGCGGGAAGGACAACAAACATCAAGGTTCGCTGTCATCCACGGTGAAGTTGAACTTATACTTTATCCTATACTTTAGTTTTAAATTAAAATTTTAAGTGGCAAGGTCTTGTTATTTTAAGATGAAGACTAAGTGTGTTGAAATGTGCTAGGATAAATAAGATCTTTAATTTCTCGTTACCAAAATCAATTGAGTCGCCTCTTTTACACTGGCATTTTCACCCAGAGCCAGCCTCAGAGAGTGAGCGTGACGATTAGCTGGCACTGAGAGCCATATACCACAGTCTTCGTTAGCAATGATTTGCGTCGGTTCTCGATACATTTTATTGAAAAAAATCAATGCCGATGCTCCAGCTGTACCACTTTGTTTTACATTATAAAAGTGGGGGTAGACTTCACTCTGAAACTTTGGGGATTTACGTACGTGAAGCCGACCGGTAGCGAGCGAAGATAGTCGAAGGGTGTTCCGACTGGGGTATACTTTGCAACAGGTTTGGACGTTTATCGAATCATGCTGGTCAAGGCCTATGTTATACTTCTACTGTATACAGGGAGCACCACAGAAAGGCCAAAGTTTGTGTAAACGTGTGTAACTCCCAATTTATATTGCTGAGAATTGTTCGATAATTTATTAGCTAAGAATTGATTATAAATTTTAGTAATTTTCACAAATTACAATCATGGGAAGATATTTCCAATTCCAATGACAATAATTCCAGCACTGGCAGTGTTGATATAAATGTTATCAATAAAAGTGGTGATATCACTTATATCAGAGCTGTATAACTCAATATCTCACTACTAATTATATAATAAAATATTATACCATTCATCGTTGTATTTGCTACTTGATACCAATACATATTTCCTAATATAAACTAACTGCTGCAGTGAATCCCAGGTTCATGATTAGACTTCTAAACCAGTCCCCAAAACAGGGCTGATAGCAATAGTCCGAATTCACGCCTGCGCCATATTAGATCGAAAGCGAGGCTTGGTGGGCAAATCACTTGTTCCAAAATGGCGGACAACTTACATGTAAATGCAAGAGTTGACAACTGGTGTAAAAACTTGCAGTACGTGCCGCCCATTTCACATGCGGAGATTGAGAAGTGGGCCAAGGAAGAGGTTAAAATCCCTCGATCCAAACAGCAAAAAGGCTACAGCAATTGGATCGAGGGATACATACATGGAGTTGAAGGTAGGCATTCTGATTACCGGTACTAATAAATACGTGTGTTATAGTGTTAAAAAATAAATATGTACAAAACTGTAGCAACTTTGATTAACTCCAAGTTAAGTAAAACTTAAGCCAGCTTGGCAAACACCTAGGTCTTACAACAAAGGGTTGAAGTACGCTTCAGTGTAGGATAGATGGAAACTTTCATTTGATCAGATTCCGTTGAAACTTGCATTACAGACTGATGCGTTTGTTGACACTGACGACGTTGTTGTTGCAAGAAATGTTTGAAACTCTCTTTAAACGTGGGTTCCATACTAATTATGATAAAAAATTAAGACATCACCACGTAGTTAGTTGTTTTTGAACAACACGAGCTTTCGACACCTATACCGGTGTCTTCTGTCAAGTGTTGTTGTTGAGAAGCATTTTATTTCTGTGGAAACATCCATGGAACTTGGAAGCATGTATTTCTATTTGTAACTTGTCCTTGGAATAACCTCTTTTTAATACTTTTAATATTATACACTATACTTGATACTTACAGTTAAACAAGGCGTTAATTGTTATCACTAATTGATCATGAGTAATGTATGCTTGTGCTAGTATGCTACAGGCTACAAGTCAACTAAGCATGGCTGAATGAGAAAATTGAGATTGATTTAATAATTCCTTTCTTCCATTGTAAGTTAAAGAAGAGATGGATGGATGCTGCATAAGGGCGTTTTCTTATCCCTCGATGAGAAAAAATGACCACCCATATAGAGTACAGGTGAGTCACAAAAGACACAAGTGTTTTTGTTTGTTAAACTAAATATTATTTTTTATTATTCATTTGTGTGTGTGTGGGGTTGCAATTAAATTTGTTCTGTTACATTTATCATGGCTACTAATCACATCATATAAATTATTATAATTTGCATTACCATTCTGACACGGTCATTGTTAATGTACAGTAAATAATTTCTACATTCCAAATTAAAATATCAGAATTAATTTGCCTTTATCTTAAAAAACAAACAAATTTTACTAACTAGTTGGAATAGATTAAAAAAGTTAAAGCTAATATATGTTACAGGAACATAGTTTTAAACTTTTCCTGTGTTCTTCGTTCTTTTTTTGTATTTTTAATGTTCTGTATTCTTTTTTCCTTATTCGTTATTTATCTGTTTTGTTCTAGTTCTTAGTTCTAGTGTTGAGAGCCACGTTTCATAAGTAGTTGTGAGGTAAGTTGTTTATTAGTATTCATTTGCTAACGTAAATCAAAATAGCTTTTAGTTGACTGTACGCCGGTCCAGACGATCATTAGCGGCTATAAAGTTTTATCAATTGACTTGATTAAGAATGTTTTTACAGAATAACTGATGTATATGCATATATTGAAAATATGGCAAACAAATACTTTTTCATTTGATAGAATCTATATTTGGTAACATAATTGATAATAAGAAATGGGTTTAGTAAACCATCTTTCTGATTTTCTTCAGGTGCCTTAATTTTTTAACCTTGTCTTTTTTGTAGGTTAGATTACAAAAAGGACCTCCAGTAAAGGTGCATGCCACTCAATGTGCATGTAAAGCAGGAAACGGCAGTTGCAGCCATATGATTGGTTTGCTTTACACTGTGAGCCATTTTATCAAGATGGGTTTTAAGTCAGTACCACTTGTGGAATCTAAAACATCCCTTCCTCAAACATGGCATATCCCTTCAAGAAAGGAGGGATTGTCGGCTAAGTCTGTTGATTCACTGGCAATAAGTAAGGTGAAGCCACAAATGACCTGTAATCTTAATACTGGGAGACCAGTAAAGCGGCGTATACTTGAAGGTGTTCTGCCAAACTTATACTGCCCAATCGCTGAAGCAAAACCAGAATGTTTCAGGCAATTTGCGTCTTGTTTAATTGACAATTTGTCCTCAATTAATAGTGACTCACAGATCTTGTCATTATTGCCACAGCCATCAAGTAATGATGTTTCAGCTGACTCTCCAACAAAATTTGGAAAATTTCCCCACGGATCTTGCATTTCTAAACAACAAAAATTATCTCCTGTTAAAAACCGAGACATTATCCATGTGGATTCGTCACCATCCTATCCACCTTTTCCTCTTCCGCACCAACCATCATATTACAGTTCTACCCTGGACAAGGCTCAGCATGACATTTATGTAGGTCTCCAAATAGACTTATCAATGGCAAGTGATACTGAAGCTCAAACAAGAGAGCAGGATAATTGTGTGCTTTGGCATAATATTAGAAAAAACAGGATTACGTCAAGCATCTTCAAACAAGTCTGCTCCAGACAGAATAATTTTGAGGCTCTTTCTGCGCGACTTATAAAATCCAAACCGATTCAAACACAGGCTATGAGACACGGCATTGAATGTGAACCTTACGCTGCTGAACACTATGCTTTACTCACAGGCAACAATGTTTACACCTGCGGATTTGTGATTAATCCGAATGCACCATTTCTCGGAACATCCCCAGATAGGAGAGTATTCGATGCACTATCTCAACCGCAGTTTGGGTTATTAGAAATAAAATGTCCCATTTCCAGTTCATATACTGACTGTAAGTATTTAAAAGTTCATGATGGAAAATACAAACTGAAAAAAAACCATGATTATTATTACCAGGTCATTGGCCAACTTGGCATCACAGGCATGCAGTGGTGTGACTTTTTCGTCAAAACCCAAACGGATTACCACTTGGAAAGAATATTGTTTGATAAAGAGAAATGGTGTGAAATGAAAGAGAAACTAGATGTTTTCTTCTTCAAATATTACCTCCCTTTATTAGCACAGACATAGTTACAAATTATCACATGATTTGAATAAAGTGAAATTAAGGGGAAACATTAGGTTTTCTTTTCGAGTAATAATATCATTTAGACCTTTATACCCCATCATAAGTTGTTGTAATAAACTAAACTATGATATTTCATTAGGCTGACGACTGACCAGAACTTGTCCTTAGTCAGTAGAATTTTCTGGAACAGTTTGTAATACATTGACAATGCTTACACATCTTAAGCTATGGCAAGAATATCAGAGATTGAGCCCCATAAGATCATGGGAAAAAGACGGTGAAAATATTGCCCCCCCCCCCCCCCCCCTCCCCCAGAAAAAAACTAGGTAGAAGGCAGACAGGGGAGTTTAGCCCTGACCAGTATATCTTTCAAACTTTTATTCTTTTTATTAGCAATAAATGGCTTTTGGGTCAGAGGTCGAGCAATTTTACTTTGAAGTAGTTTGTATTCTTCTACTATAATCTTAGTCATAGCGATGCTGACCTTGTTATACTGAAACATAAATGGTATTATAGTTTTTTCACGATATATATATATTTATAAGTGAACTCCTTATATATAATATATAGTGCCATTCAAGAGCATGTATGGATTTTTTGCAAGTGAAATATACAAAATGAACCTTTTCTCAAAGATTGCAATTGTTCTGTGCGTATTATTTATTTGACAACATTTCCCTTTATTGCAAGGAGAACTTCAGCAAATTTACCACCGAAGCATTTGACAGATTGATTGTTCTATGCCACATTCAAGAGTATTTCACAGATACATTTGGTTGTTCTGCGGGATAGCCAGTTAAGTGTTTGGGATTACGTTTTCTTCAAAGAAAAGAGAAAAATGAATGCTGGCGATGGGTGCCATACTCTAGTCTTGAACGGGAGTTCATTTTGGGGTCTAGGCATCGCCATTAAATCTAGAAATTGTTATCCACTTTAACAACAGTTCAATTCGAATGAGAAATAATTCAGACATCACCATGTAGTAATTTTTCGTGAACACAAACTCTCTATACAACACCTGTATACAAAAATAAAATACTTGTGGTTGGGGCAAAAATATGCATTGTAAAACCACCGCCAATTAGAGGGAGACGTAAACTAATTATTATATTAACATGTCCTTAAGTCAGAAATACTACATTAAACTATTAGAAAAGTGGGCCTTTGAAGTTGGTTAACATGGCACACACTGTCCAGATCTGATTAACTGTCCCTGCCAAACTCAAAGAAATAACAGAGTCAAAAATATGGAACTCTTTCACCCTGCGAATAGCTCTCTCCACATGTATACGTAACCTTGCAATTTCCTGGGTATTAGATACTTCTCTCTTTGTAAACTTTCCCTTTTTGCCCAAAAATGGTGGAATAACCAATTTTGCTTTCTTCTCAAGCAAGAGATCGTTGATTATGAAACCTTTGTCAGCCATCACTTCATCTCCTTCCTCCAAGAGGTCAACCACACCGCATCTTTTTGTTAATTCTTTATCTGATATGCACCCTGTATAAAGTGAACTGACAAAAGTAACTCCTCCTGATGGGCTTATTCCAACCAAACCCTTGAAAGTTGTGTGGCTCTTATAATTTGAATAAGTTTCAGAGTTCAATACCTTGGAACTAGGCGTCTGGACACGAATTTCTGTAGCATCGAGAATAACTCTTGTATTTGCATAAGTTGAACAAAAACAATGGGGCATATTCTTTTGGATAAGGGAACGAGGGCTCCATACAGGCAGAGAGCCTAACATAAAGTACAAAAAATTAGCCCACGTAATAATGATTCGACTGACAGTCGACTGAGAAATATTAAAACGAACAGCTAAGTCCTGTTCAAAAAAACCTTGGCGGATTCTGCATAAAAACAAAAAAAATTGGTCGATTAATGGCAGTGTCTCTTCTCTGAAGACGTTTCCTTTAAGGTTATTGGTTTGGCCTCCGTGTCTCTGCATTTGAGACCAACGTATCATGGTGGTGGCTGTCGGCTTCAGAGCATTAAAAACTGCTTCCAAGGTTGCAAAGTTCTTAAAACCTGTATAAAACTGTATTGATGTACTGTCGGACGAAAATCTTTGAAGAAAAAATTTAGACTTCTCCAATAAACATATCTTATTTTGCATTTCTTTGATTTGCAATTGAGAGGCACTCAACATATCGTTTTGGGAAATAGCATGAGCACAATAATTATGATCAGATGCCAATGGACCTCCCAAATCTCCATTGAATCTTTCTTGCTCTCTTCCATTCCCTTCATAGCATCTTGAAGTAGATTCTTGAGGCGCATCATCATGTTGGAGTCTCTAAACAGAAAGAATGGCATATATTGAAATAAAGAAATAATTGCTTTAATATGATAGTAACATATTTGGACTGACCATGTCAGAAGTTGCGATGATGGAGGGTTCAATATTTCTCTATGTTGAAGAACATTTATAGCCTGCTGTTGAAATTAATCTTCAAACTGTGGTGGGGACCTCCGTGGCTCAGTAGGTAGTGCGTTGGACGCTCAATCCGAACAGCCTTCCACCAATGGGTCGCGGGTTCGAATCTCACTCAGTCATAACAAAAAATGTAATATTTTCTGACTGGGTTTTCACTCGAACGACCTATGTGGGATGGTTGCCAGTTACCACCGGAAGGTCGTGGGTTTCCTCCGGGCATAGAGCCCGTTTTCCTCCCACAATACAACTGGCAACGCGGCCATATAAGTGAAATAATCCTGAGTGCAGCGTAAAACTCCAAACAATCAATCAATCAAACTGTGGTCAAGAATCTCGAGAGTAGACCATTCATAAATCTTTCATATTAATTTCAAATCAATTTTATTTTTAAATAAAGAAGAGTTTTTGCTCATTTGTTCCCATCTTCAATATTGTTAGACATAACAAAGGAATGTAAAACTGCAAAATATTGTCATTTTGTGAACCTCAAACCGCTTAAGGGCACACTTTTTGCTAGTACAATTGCGAAAAAAACACAAACAAAACACTTGATCATAATCGCAGATTTCAGTGCTTAAACAATGTATTAGTTTCCCTTTTTTATCATTAAAATGGGCAATGGCACCTTACCTCATCGTTTCCCTTTCTATTTGGGCCTTTTCTAACCGTTTTTTTTTTATCTGCCCATTCAAATATGGTCGGTATACTACAAGGCTTCAACATCCTTCTGCCGACAAGGGTCTTCGAGAAGTCCTCAACTTTGAAGTGTTTACTACACACTCGAGTGTGTGGAGTTAACTGCAATACAAACATAGTTAAAATGATGATACGATTAAGTCAGACCTATACGTTATAGAGAAAAATGACACAGGATTTCAAAGACTAGTTTCATTGGAATAAAGGAATGACACTTTCAGCCGATTTTGGCAGATAATGCTATGGTCAGAAGATTAGTATCAATTAAAGGAGAAATTTACTAGTGAGGTAAGAGGTAAGTTTTAATTTAATGCTTGTCAAGCACTGACATTACGACAATAGATCAATCTGCTGTTAATTGCCGCTTTTAATTATCGGATATAAATCGACACTTAACTGGCAGAGTGATGGACGTTGTTGTTGTTACTGTTGTATATAAACATGCATGCGCTCGTCGCCTACCTGAAAATTCGGTCCCACATCTCTGCGAATCTTAGCGATCCAGATTTTCGAGAGTTTCTTGTCTTTCGGAAATCGATGAAACGATATTTTCTTTTCGGCATTTTTGCGATTATCGCTGAAACACAATGGCACACAACAGTGATGCGCCATGTTGATCGATGTGAATGCCCGCCAAGCCTCGTTATCGATTTCAATGGCGCGAGGTGCGACTAGAGTGTATTAGCCACCCTGGAGATCCAATCAATCAGATTTCCGTTGGCAGCTCCTGTATATCTTTGATAGAAATAACAAGTCCAGCAAGTATAATGAAACTGAACACTGAGCATGACTTAAGTCGTCACTAGTTAGATAATATGTTAACAGCTTCTTGGGAGTGTTGCTCAAACACGTTGATTTGGAGATATGGAAACTACAAATGTGGTTAAAAGAATAAAGTTCTGGTTATAACAAATAATAATCAGTTGAAACTTATGCTGTGTATTTACCTATACAGTCCTTTAATTCCAGAGATATTGTGCCTGTATATAAGAAATACAGGAAGGCCCTGTATATACTGTACGTATATGGAACTTCAATGGTACTGAAAAACAAATATAACAGAAAAATATAAACAGATTACATTTATCTCGTATGTAGACTGTGTAAATTGGATTTGAATACAAAACATTGCATCAAGTATCAGATCCAAAACTTTGAAAATCTATCATAACAACATACTATCCCCTGAGAAAAGTTCTTTAAATAAACCAGTATATAGCCTGTTTGTATGTACATGCTTTTGTAATGATCGATGGGAAAACAAGATTTAAATTTGAAAAAGCATTCCAGAAAAGTAAACTAGATTACCAATAAGGAATATGAGAAAAACGGAGATAATCACTCTAAGAAATGCTTCAATTAAAAACACTTTATAAACTTACTCTTTGGTTTCTTCTTCTAACCCGGCTTCAAACCTAGATTTTAAATACGCACACCTGAAACCAAAATAAAGTTTACTTTTCTAAATATAACATCTACCTAATACCACATGTTACATCCAGAATGTTGCCCCCTCGTCATGTTTATCAGAAAATCCATATCACCAGAGATTTGGTTTAATTCGTTTCACGGATACTTAGAAGTTAATAAAAACGTGGCTAAACAGATATTTATGTTACATTAAATAACATAAGGCCGGAATCACAACAGTGCACATTTGACTTTGAAAAAATATCCAACCTGATCTGCAGAATGGCCTTATGGCAAAATATTACGCCATCCGGTGTGTTGAATTTAATGTCACCCGTTGTCTGAAATGAAGATGTAAAACACCGTGTTTTAATTTAAGCAATTATAATATGATTTTGTTAAAGAACTCCATGTTATTGCTATACGATGGTGTTGAAAATGCGGTTTCAGTTCATCGCACTTTCTTTTGTTAAAAGTTTACCTCAATTATTCCTGGACAAGGCAAAACAAGTATAATTAAAAAGAGCTACCATACATAATATAATGGAATTATTCGAATACTATTCAACTTGGCATTGTGACAAGTACGATCGATTCATGTTTTACGCAGCACTCAAAATTATTTCACTTATATTACGGCCTGGGGAAGGTTCGAAACCGTAAGGAATCTCCGGTCTTCAGCTGGAACCTGGCAACTCATTCACATAGGCCATCCTTACCTTTATCATTTTGTTTTGCCTTTTCAACAGCTACAGTCGGCTGACAGGGGACATGTGTCATTGTCAATTGAAGATAATGTTATGAATTGGTGTTGGCTGATATTTTTCATACAACATATCTGTTGTTTTCTTCTCCATAAAGTGAAATCAGCAGACATGTGCTTAGTTGTGCACAAATGATTATTCAACTTTAAGGCATACCTTTTGCTGCTCCCCCAAAGCGAGATGTTATCCCAAAGGACTTAGATTATGTATAGACAGAACACATATGGCTACATGTTGACATAATTACTTCATTGTTTTGCATTTTATTCTGACAGGTCTGTTAAAACATAAACCTGGCTCATTACAGAAAGTAATTATTTTATGGTTTCCAACTTTCGGGTACTAAATGTCTAAAGTACATGAGATTTTGGACTTACCGAATCATCGAAAGCCTTTGATAGATCCTCTACAAGATCTTTAATTGGATCTGTAAAAGACAATGGATATTCCAGAAATTAGTACAAAAGTATCCCCTAATAGTATGAGAATCAAATTTAACTAAAAAGACAATTCTATTAAAAGTAGGTAACTTGGAAATCTGATATTTACCAATTATTATCTTTCGTTCAGAGCATTAAAGGGGCATGAGCTGCCAAAATGTTGATATTTTGACGTAAACACAGAATGTTGAAATTATCGGCTATTTTTCTCAAGACGTATAATTCAGAAGCTTTTTAGTACTTCTAGTCTCAAAAATGTACGATAAAGTATTGTTTTGAACTAACTTTGACTTAGAATGAATGAATGGTCGTCCCGGTTATTTAAATTTTGCTACTTTTCGAACACGTTTTCGGTTCGTACAGGGCACATACTGTATGGATTTTCCTCATTCCAATGCCAATCATTTAGTTTTTCGATGGCCTTCAAAGTCTCTTACTGTCGTGACGATTAGAAATTATGAAAAAAGTGTGAATTTCGGCAGCTCATGCCCCTTTAAGCTTTCAAAGTGTTGCTGATGGAAAAATATCGCCTGCGCGAGAGAAGCAATGCGAGTCGAGGGCACTATTTTCACCTCATCAACTAGTTTCCCTTCAGCAATACTATGAAAGTATAATGCTTTGAAATAACGTCAAAAGCAGATTTAATACGTCACATGGCGCTTATATAAAAAGTCGAACACATTGTTTTTTAACTAAAGGGTGTCTCATAGAGCGAACAATTATTTTCTTGGTAGACATGGCTTTAGTTCTGTCTTTGCAGTATTTGATTGACTGTTTGGTGTTTTACGCCGGGCTCAAGATTATTTCACTTATATTGCGGCGCTGTCAGTTTTATTGTAGGAGGACACCGGACTTTATGCCCCGAGGAAACCCACGACCTTCCCAAATAGGTTGTTTAAGTGAACCCCCACTCAGAAAATTTTCATTTTTTTTTAACTGAGTGGGATTTGAACCCGCGGCCCATTGGTGGAAGGCTGTTCGGATTAAGCGTCTTACGCATTTGAAGTACTAATGGGTATTATATTACATCATAATAACATATCAATATGAAATTAATTACAACAGCAATCTCAATCCATACGCATAAACATTAAACGACTTGGTATCTAGTTTACGGAGTGTTCCTCAAACCTACTCACACTCATCCACTGCTACATGCAGGATCAATCCACCTTTTTCAAGGGAGTCATTAAGTCTAAGGTTTTTAGATTCTATAGAAAATGTAATCCTTCAATTTTTTAATCACGATCGTTCTGGGTTTTTTTCGTCCCAGGATGTGTTCTGTAAGGTTACTCTGAAGGGTCCAAGCTGACACATCAAGACAGATTATTCCTCCTTGTTCAACCCCAATACGCTTGCTCTTCCTTCACCCTGAGTATCATTACAGCCCAACTTTTCTCTACAGTATATCAATGAACTGCCTGAAGATGCGAAGTAGATTCGATGTATACGAAGCAGATCACGATACTTTTTTGGGGGAAACAATCTCAATAATAAAATGGCAGAACCCTTTATTGAGACTCATCTAACATCGTTTATGTTTTCATCGCAAAAAATGTTGCAAGTAAGTGGTTCTAGAGATATCTTGTAGACAAACAACAACCAATGAAAACATCCGATTCGGAAGCTAACCAAAGATCCGATGGGGGTACAAGCAACAAAACTTAATCAACTCCCAACGTTCTCACCAATAAGCTGTAATTAAAATTTCAACAAATTCCGCCGGGAGGTTCTGAAGATATCTTGTAGACAACCAATAAAAATATCCGATTTGGAAGCTAACTGAAGATCGGATGGGGGTACAAGCGCCAAAACCTGATCAACACTCAACGCTCTCACCAAGAAGCTGTAATAAAATTTCATCAAATTCCGCCAAGTGGTTCTGGAGATATCTTGCAGACAAGCCCCAGTTGACGGACAGCACAACAACAGTATGTCCCCCAACATACGATGGGGGAGACATAATAATGCTCATTGAATAATTCTTCTATTCACTTCCTCTATAGATACCAATCACACACATTCAGAAATGAAATTGTTTTTGGTTCAAATGTTGCAAACTGTTTATCCTTTGGGTTTGAACTTGAACACGGAAAAAAGTCGTGAGTAAAATGGCTCGATCTCTGACAAAAAGCCAGTCTTAAATCATAAACAGAAAACGAAATTGAAAGATCTACTACATGTAGTCAGGGCTAATCTCCTGTTTCTGCTTTCTGTCTAGCAACCAAATTACATGTTTCCAGTTTTTCGCCCATTTTCATATTTGGTTTAATTTCAGTTTTAATGATCCTTACAACTTTATGAATATACATTACAGTATTCCTGAAAATTCCACTGATTAAAAAGCCAAACTCTGGTCTGCTTAATGAAATATCATAAATATACTTTATGTTTTTACATATGATTGGGTATAAAGGTCTAAAAGAGATACCCTCCTTTTAAAACAAATAGAAACTCGTCTGCATTCTTATTTTAGTCAACAAGATTTTCTCGGTGCTTGTTGTTTTAGTGTTAATAAATATATATAGTATAGTGGATTCAGCAGTAGACGATGCAAGAAAACTATAAAAAAGACACGCGTTAACAATTAATTTCACTCTAATATATAACAAAAAAGGTCTATTTTCATAAATTTAGGTAATAAGAAATACCGTATACACTGTATTTTTTCGGACACCATTATTTTCGGACTGTTACCGACATGAAAGGTGCGGTCGTGAAGTGGGGGGAGATCAATTCTCACCTCCACTGAGTTGACTGACACGCCCTGCTGTGCTTAGCTGGAATGTTTGTAGAGCGCCTGATAGGCCAGAGTAGAACAAGGCAGCGAATCTCCAAGTTGCTTTTAAAGGCTAGAAGGTTTGCCCGTGTTGAAATAATAAAATTACAAGGGTTTACCAGAAAACAATTGTACTTTTCTTGCTAAAATCGATGTTGTTGTTGTTCTTTTGACGAATAAATGGTTTTTAACGGGTTAGTCAATCGTACGTGATAATATAAATCATCGTTCTTAATCTGCTTTACTATTCCGTATACATGTAAATTGCTTTCATTTCACAAAGTAATTCTTCAGCATGACAAAAAACGTAAATAAGCGTGTAAACCGACAGCCGCAGCTTCGTGTGAAAATGAGACTACACGTAGACAATTAGTCCTCAATATAGACTTCATTTGCCTTCGATCTGCGCTATAAATGCATCTTTACATATGCAGATGTATTATATTCTTTCCTTCTGACTGGAATGACGATGTTTCACACAAAACACGCAAACATTATCAAGTTTTAACATTGTGGTGCTGTTTTCCCCCTCAGAATTCATTATCACTGTCCATCACTGCAGGAATTTATGGGGGACATGAATTTGTAAGCGTGGGGCTGGTTGTCCAACAGATAATGTATCACTGTGCAATCCGTTGGCCAAAATCAGCGTGGTGTAGCCTGCATGTGGCTCGGAAGAAATTTACATGTCAGAGTGAGTGAGACCAGAAAGACTCAAGTCATTTGTTTTTCCCTACCCTCTATCTTCTAATGATCATTAAAACGAAAGTGAAAGATGAGCACATGTCAGCGTCCCGCGTGGCCAGTCAAAAGTATGTATACAGAGTGGCACATGAAAAAGTGGGATTTGGTTTGTCTTCCCATATTTTTAATAAAGAATCACAGATTTGTGTGTGAAGAACACTACAGAAACCTACAGCCACACAACAACGGTAGATCATACGGTCTAGAAACGAGATTTGCATGCAGGACACTTACCGTTGTTGTGTAGCCGAAACCAGACCCGTAAAATATGATTTCAATTTTCAACCATTTGAACAACAGTTTGGAACAAATGTTTTTGCATACAATAGAATTGAATATGTTCAAGTAGTTATCCTTTAGTAGTAAGAATACTTTGTCATACATTGTGTAATACGATGACATATTATTCCAAGAAATGTATCAAAAACTGACAAAGACTATGATGTGTTTGTCCTGTGGTCAGGTAATCGTATACTGACCCATTAAGAATTACCGCCATGCATAACACAACTGACTAAATCAGATGTAGGCCCTACACCTTTTATGTTCAATCCGTTTTACATGCACAGTGACTATAGGGTTTGCCTCTTTTTTATTTCGAAGAGTTAGAGTTATTTTTTAACTAACATTAAATCCCTTTTCTTCCAAAAGAAGCTTTAAAAAAATAAACAAGAGACCATGCCACTAAGGCTTAAAATCGATAAGCATAAGAATATATTACAGGGTTCGTACTCTCAAGATGGAAATTTTTTCAAGACCTTTTCAAGACCCTTTTTCAAGGTATTTGCAAGTAAAATTTACAGTCTGTCAGGCCTTGTCAAACATAATCAGACATACTCAGGCGACATTACTGGCGCGTAGATAGAAAAAGTGGTAGCGATTCTGCGCTATTTAAAGATCGCTCTGAAACTGTTGCCGGATTTTTTTCACTTTGTGACTTGCGTATGTCTAACCTATTGAGGCTGTGAAATACTATGTAACAATGAAACATCAGACCTTTAAAGCATGCAAAATAAAAGGAATGTTATCATATGCAATGGCCATTTCCAGTTTTGACGAAGTCACACAAGATAACACAAAAGCCATACCGATCAGACCAATGCTGATAAAGGGTCTTCAGGGCTAATATTTCAAAAATTTTTGCTAGAATTTAAGTATATAGAGCTCTCTGTTTAACATGCATACACAACAGCTGTGTTTGATTTTGATAATGTTTTCCCTTTATAAAAATATCAAGCAGAAACTTCAGTTTTAGTTAATTATATCTAAAATAAAAAAAATATCTAAAAATGTGTATTTACTAATTGTTTTATAAATTGTACATACAATTTTATTGCTCAACAGTCTGGTTTTTTTCTCCAAAAGCTAGGGTGTATGCTACATAAAAACATAGACCTAGGCCTACATGTACATCTCTCAGTTTATTGAAAAAAAATAAATAAATAAATAATCCAAGAAATCTTTCTCCAACTGGGCTGCAGCCATCAACCTGATGAAACCTTTTTTTGGGGTCTCAAGAGACTTAACAAAATAAGCTCCACAAAAAAAGAAACCATATACTACCAGTCTCAAAAAACATTTTGTTAGACTTACAGTTACATGAAACGAAATTACTTTTATGAATGGCCTAAGGGATAAAAACTAGATTCAAATACATTTTAATTTGATGCTAATTTCACATACATGTACATGTGTTAACTATTAATAATGTTTGATATAGGTATGGAGTTTTCTCTATTAAAATTAATGTTGTATGATGACAACTATGTATTTGATGTCCGTGTTGTTGTTGTAACATCATGTCCGTTTTTGTGATAGTTTATTTCATGCCAAAATTTCAATACTTTTAAAGTGGTCTTTTTCAACCGAACTCACTGTGTTCAAATGAAACCACTCACAAAGTTCTTGAATAGTTTTTTTTAGCAGAATTCAAGGGAAGTCAAAAAGAGTTAGCCGAATCTTAACTTTAAGTGAGTGGTTTCAGTTTCATAATGTCCGCTGAACAACACTCACTCAGTCTCAAGGGTAAATCTAACCCGAAGTTTTGTTTTCACGCTGATCAGCGGCAGCCATACCTTTACCTTAAATTAAAACCGACACACTTGATTTTTCTTCAAGACCTTTGATACTAAATTCAAGGTACTTTTTTATTTTTCAAGGTAATTCAAGGCCTTGAATATATTTTTTCCATTTTCAAGGCTTTTCAAGGTTTTCAAGGTAGAGTGCGAACCCTGATATTAATTAGTCAACAGTAGGACCTATAGTCGACGCAATTAGCGCAACTTAACAGTGGGGATGAGTCGAGACAATTGAACATTCACCCTTCCTAATTTAGACCCTCACCCTCTTACTTTACTAATTGGAACTCCCGTTTTCTTTATTTGTTTGGTTTCATTCGAACATAACATTTGGGGTGGGAGTTGGATACATATATAATAAGAAGACAAACATTCACGTTCAGCTCACTTTTTGAGGAGAAAAAAACGTTATCAGTGGAATGGAGGAATACGAACTGCAATCTGCTGTACGTGGATTTCATGTATATCATCGCCAATGGAAACCAGAAGAACATGAGATTTTGTCCACAAAGAGAGACACCCGCAATAAACATGACAAGTATGCAGTCAGTGTTTGGCGTGACCACATAATTGTTGGTCATCTTCCTGCCGAAATTGTTCGTGTTGCCTGGTACTTTCTTAAAAATGGCGGCTCGATAGCATGTCGCATTACTTCTGTTAAGTATAGGAGATCTAACATCTAGAGGGAGGCCTGGAGATTCCCTGTGTCTACATGTTTTACGGGAGGAAAAAATACATCAAAGTGTTGGATGATCTTCTGAAAAAAGAAATTGCCACTAAAAGAAATAGCTGATATAGTACTGAAGACCATCTGAAGAAAAACCTGCAATTCTGCTTCCAACGGCCCTTTTCAGGGCCAATCCATTTTTTGAAAGAGTTCTTGTTATAATTTGGCAGTTGAACCTTCGTCCAATTGAACGCTCAACACAGTTCATAAAATTTGGCAAGCAATATTCTCAAGTTTACATTATTTAAGTAACACATACTAGGATTTAAATAATTTAATGGCAACGACCTTCCATTTTTCTCCACTCTTCCGTTCCTGCGCGCAGTGCTAAATCACAACCAATAACCGATAACTTTAAAGAGACTCGGCCCTATACCGCTCTTTTCTGAGGGAAATATCAACTAAAACAAATTTAATAAGTTTTCAAATTATACAAAATCTCTAATGTGAGAGTGTCAGAATTATTAATTATTGAACATATACAATTTTCAGAAGTCGCATATTAATTTTCTCATTCGGTGATGTTTTAATATTAAATAATTTTTTTTAAAACACTCTTTTGAATCCTCTTTTGGTCAGTGGAAAATAATGAACTTTCAACTCAAGGTTTGTCCTGTACCCCATTTATCAAATTAATATTTAAAGGGTAATGTACTAAAAAAGACCACGCTTATTATAGGCTATATATTATATTTCAGTAACGTTATTGATTCCTAAAAATCTTTACGAGGAAAGATTAAAACTATGAAACCAGACTCAAAGTTATTCTAGAATACTGCCAAACCAGTTCAGCTCTCCACTTGACAGGTCTTAAACTGTTAACTGAGTAATATTTAAGCCTTAAATCCGTGCTCAGTTGATGGTAAATCTGGATTTAAACGGGTATTGTTCTATTATAATCTTTAGAACAGTGCAAAAGGTCCCCTGTGGCAGAAATATGTCGGTAATCCATTTATCTTTTTCTTTTGAGTATTTTCTGTCAAACTTTGCACGTATAAAGTTGCTGACATTGCTTCCGTTTGTCACTTACTTTTTTGCGCTCTTCAACACCATGTCTCTGCCATCTAATATAATCGACCTTCCTGCCTTGAGAGGAAACTACAAGTCCTATACTGTTCAGCAAAAGTTACGGACCCTAGAGATTGTCAAACAGCACGGAATATGACCGACAGCCGCAGAACTGAAAATTCCAAAGAGTACTATCTTCTCTTGGAGAAACAAGTTTGAGAATGTTGCAACCACCACTTCAAAGAAAGCCGGCCGACCCATAACGTACAGCAGTGACAAGGAACAGCAGATCCTGGCGTGGATTTTGCAGCGCCGTGAGAAACAGATTCCTGTCTCCCGTATGTCCATCCAGGAATTTGCTAAGAAACTAATTAACCGGCCAGATTTCAAGGCCAGCGATGGATGGCTGACCCTTTTCCTTAAGAGACATGATCTTGTACTCAGAAGGAAAACCACGCTTTCTCAGCATTTGCCATCCGACGCCGAGCGACGAATTGGTATATTCTTAGAGCACAATTATATTGTAAATATGGATGGGACACTTATTTATTTTGATATGGTACCCGATAGAATGATTGCCCCAAGAGGCTCCAAGAGTGTGATGGTGAGAACCTCTGGAGGGGAAAAGAGACATGCGTCTGTCGTTTTGGCAATTTCTTCCACCTCTGGTTATTTTCAAAGGTAAGTTTTCTAATCATGACCTAAATCTGCATTTTTAGCTTTTAATGAATGATTGCTTTATTCGGTCATTTCTTTTGCATTTGTGTCACACAATTATCACAAAAAAACATTATCATACAACTAAACGTGTTCATTTTCTCTCTCTCTAGGAAAATCGATTTCCAAAAGACATCACTTCAGTGCCGAGCGGACTACACGTGGCCATGCAGGAGAAAGGTGGGATGACAGAAGAAATCATGGTGAAATGGGTGACTGACATCCTTGTCCCGTATTGCCGTGGAAAGTCGTCTCTACTTGTAATGGACTGTTTTTCTGGCCACACAACTGACAGGGTTTATCACCACTTATTTGAGCGTTTCATAACACCTGCCATTATCCCCGGCGGGTGTACTTCTAAGGTGAGTTTTCATGTTATTTATGATCAGTTTCAAAATCCTAGTTTTTATTTGTTCTAGTTAAATAAATATCTATATGTATATTTTTTCTTTCAACATTTCAATGTCTCATCTCAATTATTGCAGATTCAACCCCTTGATGTCAGTATCAATAAACCGATTAAGACACATTTGAGAAGACTGTGGGAAGATTTTGCTACAGAATCCATTTTGAACGAACGATTCGTAACTGCCGATCGACGGAGAGTCTTTGGGTGGGTTGCCGACGCTTGGGCATCTATTCGACCCCAAACAATTGAACATTCTTTTTATGTTTGCGGTATTGCCACAGCGCTGGAGGGGGGGAGGTGCCGAGCCGAATCAAATGATCAAGGTATTTCCAGAGCTTTGCTTAGTGACGATGATAGCAATTTCGAAGGATTTCTATCCTGTGATGTAAGTGATGATGGGTCTAATGACCCTTTCGCTTTCTGCGAAGACTTAAAACAGTTGTTGTAATTCGCTATGTGTGAAGACTGTCTTTAATTCTAAATAATTTACGTAATCCGGACATTATTAAAACGCGTCTAATTGATTTGCTGTTGTAAATTTCACTGTAAATAAAAATGTTTCTTTTTACTTGTGATATATCGTGTTGTATTTCTTTTGACTCATGATTCTATTTTGACGGCAATCCATGTCGGAGGTTTTATCTTATGCAAAACTTTGTATTAGCCAAAACCACCGCAAACAAATATAATATATTTCGGTGTACCGATAAGTCGACCTGTCCACAAGTGAAACGGACACCGGATTTAACAATGTACTGAGTTGGACTGCTTGGTACCTTAGTACATCGTTAGATCAGATGAGACACAAAAGTTATGCTTGCGGCCGCCTATCCTATCTAACACTATCAAGAGCGGAATTTTTGTTGGATATCTCGTGGGCTAATTAGGGATTTTATTATTCCCAAAAAGGCCGTGATTTTTTTAATAATGGGCAGTATTCAATTTGATCTTACGATATCATAGACACTGTTCAATTGTTATAAATTATAATAAGTTTGGGAAACAATTGCGGTTAAAAGCATTTCGGATAGATTGTGAAGTCATCCGTCAACCGCGGGAAATGACACTGGTATTTTTGTCACGTGACCGCAGATTGCTTACATGAAGGGAAAAAATCGTTCGTCTTAAATATTCTATTTGGGTTGACCGTTCGTAAATTTTAAATAAATTATAGTTACAGTAGGCCTATAGTCAACTTTTGTCCAGGACATTTTTTAAAAAAGTAAGAAAATATACAACATTAGCGCACATGCACATGACCTTTAGTTTAAATCTGTCGACAACATCGCGAACCGTTGACATCTTGTTTTACGGGATCGTATAAGTTAAATACTCTGGACAGCCGCGTCTACCAACCTCTCAACGGCAAGTTAGGCCCCTATGTGTTATTTTATCGAATGTCATTCGTTTTGGTGTATTTTGTCTTCATTTACTTGATGAGTAGCTTGACGAGTCGGTAGAAAGCCGAATGTATTTTTCACATCGGACACATTCTGAAACTGTATGTACAATATGCATACAGTTGATTTTCTTAGCTACAAGGACACTTGGGCCACCCGTTGTGGGTCAGTAACCGTTTCTGATCGATCTGCGCTTCTCTATTGTTTGAAGGGAATAGGATTAACCCTCGATCCCCCATAGCCACTCCGGGGGGTTATCGCGATTTTTACGTCCGAAAAAATACAGTGTATACGGTATATTATATATATATAAATATATATAGTATAGTGGATTCAGCAGTAGACGATGCAAGAAAACTATAAAAAAGACACGCGTTAACAATTAATTTCACTCTAATATATAACAAAAAAGGTCTATTTTCATCAATTTGGGTAATAAGAAATATATTAGTCAACTCAAACAAACCAGTTTGTTCTGTCAGGTTAAGTCTTTTGTTCTCCTTTGTAAAGTCATGCGGCTTCAGATTTAATTCCTTGTATTGTTCATCCCATTTCTGTCAAATACATATTAAAAATAAAAAAACATAACTGAAGAGGGCAATTGTTTGAGCAGGGCTGTTCTACAATCCCCTTTGCCAAGGCAGCTTGTCAGAAGGACTGTTTTCTACAATAACCGAGTTGAAAAGTACTCACCTAGGGGAGATAACTCGAATTAAACCCCAATCATAATGAGATAGCTTGAGGATCAAAAATAAATCATGTATACCCCTAAAACGCTTTTGAACGTCCAGACAAAAAGATCGGAAATTTGTGTAATAAGCAGCGGTTTTGGCTTCAATGTTAGGTATGCATTTGTACAATTTAAACATAAACCTTCTTATTCTGTGTATTCAATCTTTGATTATAGATATTTTACTTGTAGTAAGCTCGTTTAAAATTTGTTTAACAAATACCAGAAAGGTTACAGCGGCGAAGGTAACAAGGGATGGAATTTGTTATTTTTTCCGAATTATTCCATTTGATGGATATTAAGAGATTTAAAAGGCTTTTATATCTTTATAGGATACAAACAGTTACATTTTGTACTGCTTGTTCATGCCACCCATCTGACATTGGAAGGATCATGGCAATTCATAACGCTACAACACAAGACAAATAAATCCACGTCATGTAATTGAATACTTTTTTTACATCTCAACGATACTTACCGTACAATCTTTACCGGCCTGTTTTTTAACTTCAAAGCTTGCTTGTTTAGATAAATTGTTCTGACTGAGTGTCTCTCCATCTAAAACACAAAAGCAAAAACGTTTGTTTGAAAATTAGACACAATCGTGATTTATTTTATGTTTTACATTAACTGATAATAAACATTTACATATTAGACATAAGCTGTTATAATTTACTGCTGGGGTGCGAGTAAAGGTATGAAATGTTTTGATTTGAGTATTTAGATACTGACAATAAAAGTCAGATGCTACTTTCCACTCGAGCTGTTAATAGAATAAAGTTACAACGTGTTAGGTAGTTACTAAATTGCAGTTTTGTGAATTCAGTTGAAGAAATTACGCAGTACTCTCCCTGATTTTGTTTCAGATTATTTTGTATACAGATACTTGAATATGAACTTGAACAAACCTGTTACTTGATCAAACTCGTCCTTAAATAATTCCAGTTGTCTCCCAAACTGATGCACCTTACGATGTAATTCACCAAACCGAATACTATGATATTGTGATCCAGAAATTGATTCCTCGGAGGTATCAATTTGGCTGAGTGAGTTTTCATCTACAAATAATAACATTTCGGACAACTTTTAAAACTATATATTGAAAACTTACATTGCCTTAATATAACGTTTTTAAAATGACAACACAAGTTATAATTTTGCAAAGAACATGTATGTACTAAATTGTAATATTTCACTATATGCGACACGTTTTTCTAGTTACATGCTTCTTCAATTGGAGTATTGAAGACCTATATGACTCGGTCGGTAAATCATTCTATGTGGTTGCTAGGTGCGCACTGAAAGTTGATGTCCTTTATTAAGGAGCCTTGTAACACCCTCATTGAACCTGGCATCGTCGATAAAGGAGTGAGATATTTTTTACTCTATGGTAAAACGTCATTTCATCAAGTACAGTTTATCTGTACTCAGACTTCATCACAAAAATAACTTTAGTTCATACAGAACTTCCATTATATTCAATTGCTTTCCAATATAAGAAATTCCCTATCCATCTTCTATCAAAGCTTTAAAACGTTATTCTCTTGTCAGTATATCCGAAGTAAAAGTAGTTATCCTAAAAATCTCCACTAACCAGTTAGTCGAGCCATATTTGTTTTCATTGATTCCATCTCTTTTCTCAACGCTTTACCTTCATTGTCTAACTGATGTATCTGGTGTTTTAATCCATCAATTTCCTTAGTCAATAACTGCAAAACACAACATCAATAGTAAGTCAACAACATCAGCTAAAAACATGCACTTTACAGGTGTGTTAGCATATCGGGAAAATAAATTAGGTTTGTTAAACTGCTATATTAATTGATTTGAAGATTAATTTCACATAAAGCAGTTTAGCTCGTATGGCGACAAAACTACAAACCGGCTACACCCTCCTCCATTCATCATCTAATTGTTCATATTTACTCTGCAGACAATAGAACATTAGAGAGGCTAATGTTTTGGACATGCTAAAGTTCATCCTTGTTACCATAGCGATAAGACTGACATATAGGTTAGATCTCACTCTCTCGCTCCTCCTTGTTGTCAGCAAACATGGCAAAAACCAAGCCACAATATCCCCAGTCCGAGGGGAATGACTGTTAAACACAACGTTTATTGATGGGAAATTCCATGAAAGATGTCACCTCAGTGGTTTATCTTGTTTATATATGTCTAAAAATTGTTTTTTTTTCCTGTTTAATAATAAATTAAGTCCCGAAATAGCACTTTTCCAATACCAATACTTGTTTTGTGCACTGTGGCATGATACAGTATAAAAACCGCAGATTTATGTGTTTGTTACCGTTATAACCTGTATGTATTGTGTTTAAATCGCTTTCTTGTTTTCTTCTCCTTTACGACTTAAATGTATTTAAAATTGTTCATTAGATCATATATCAAAACATTGGTGCAGATGTCTTTCCGGTGAGTGAACGAGGCAAGGAAGAATGTGGGTTGCATTAATTACTCAAGATGTTGGTCAGTTATGTGTTTTATCAGATATATGTCAGTTTTAATAAAGCAAGAGAAATTGTCGTTTTTTTGTTATCTTTACAATGTAGCCTTAAATGTAAAAAGAAAACATCAGAGGGATCTTAATAGCTAAAAGATTTATTAAAATCATGTGAATTAATCTCTTGTTATTACATTCTGATCGAGCCAATATTGCAAATGTTTCTAAAGAGAAACCACGACATTACAGTTGGAAACTATGCTTTGAACAATTCCAACCGTAATGTGGTACTTGGGCATAGTGATACCTTTATTATTTTGTCATTTACCGTGGACTTACCCTTATTGAATTGTGTTTATTTTAAAATTTGAGACGTGATCAAAAGGACATATGCAATTTGATACCTACGTCATTTTCTTCGCCTCCCTCTTCTTGTGTTTTGCTACTATATGTCGATGTTTTAGCGAAGTTATTTTCGTCGATTTTGCTCTTCTCTAAAAACAGAATAAATATAAAAAAACAATTTAACATTGACTCAAACAATCCATTCTTTACCATCATAAAAAGTGTTCAGTTAATATCAAATAAATCAATGAAAAATGTGTTGTGTAATAGAGGTTATTCTGGGAAATTCACACACATGAATAATTATATATCTGTGTGCGTTGGAAACGTTTGCGTCTCGTCTGATGTAATATGGATTCGATATCTTTCATCTTTTTATATATTATAGATTGGTTGATAATGACACCATATTTACAGATTATTTATTAGTATTTCATAAATTAATTGAATCAATGTTTATTGAAACCATTCTTCGACAAATATTTGTGGCCAGGTTCCTTACATTTGAAGATGACAGCGGTCATTTTGACACTCAGTGGAGAGCGCACCAGTGTGTTTAATGAAAAACAAATGGTTCCCTCATATATCCGTTTTAAAACGTTGAAGCTGCAAACTCCAAAAACTGCATGTTACAATCTCAACACCATAAAGGCCAATTGTTCTGGCTACAGAGCATTGCGTTTTAAACCAAACACACATTGTTATAATGTGGTAAACTAAAGACGATTGTAAATATGTTTTGCGAATACTTGATTTATATAATCGTCTTAGGGAGTGTCCCCATTAATCGTTTTTCGCGAAGGCGCAAAAAACGATGAAAAAAAACGATGCCGGCCTACACCTATCGTTTTTTGTGTTCACGCTTGACTGGCTTCGTCGCGACGGGTGTCGTTCCCAGGCGCGCAGTAATATACAATCAATCAGCAAAGTAAAATGTGCTGTAATTGGGTTAAAAATAAAACGCAAAGAAAAATAAAACGTATTGAAATATAGTTTGATTACAAAAAGAACATTTACCTGTTGTTGTTGTTGTTTTTTTTTAGCTGTCGTACGGTCGTTTTTGCGCAGGTGTCTGTTAGCTCTTTTGAATGGAATGCCCCCGTTGATAAACATGCGTAGGCTTCATGGGAAGTCAAACATTTCTCAGTAGTTGTTCATAAAACACTAATTAACAGTGTTAATCCTCTCATTTACGTTCCAAACACCGCGTCAAAGCTCATCGGTAAACCGGATGTATGTGCTGTGAAATCAGTTGTCTGCAGACACCCTGTCACCAAACTCGTCTGAGAGAAGTCTTTAAAGCTTTCGCTGACTTTAATTTGAGTTTTTTAATTATTAGATACCCATTATAGTAAAAAAAAGTCAAAGGTGCATAGAACGAATACGGCCGAAATGATTTAAATGTCCAGTTTTATAACTGCGCCCTGTGTCGTCATCTATGTACAAACACGCATTCATGTAAGTCTAGAAATATCGACGCAAAACGTATCCATATGCATGATGTTTATGAAAACGAAATGCATACTAGTATTAAAACCGTTTTTCATTATTTTTTCAGTGATACCTTCGGGCACAGTGATAGCTAATAACTAACATCAAATAAAAACTGAGAACAAATAATTCTCCATAATATTCTGTCTTGAGTGTAGGAATACTAATAGGGCCTATGCCGGTAGGTCTACGGTAATATTTTCTGGGTTTTATTATGTATACTGGAAACATTTCAATCCATCATATATTTCCTCTCAATTCGTTTCAACTTTAATATATTTTAGTTAAAACTTGAACTTCAACCACTTTGATGTGAAATGCCTAGTTACGAGCGTATATTGTATGACTGCTAGGTGAAGAACAAATGTTTGGATGCGCCAAACAATGACTACTCCACGTGTAGACTATAATCCACCGGGCATAAGCACGCTAACAAGTTTTTTCGTAGCCCACTTCCCCACGGAAAAAGTCCCCACCTGAAATTCAAATCCCCAATAGTTCACCCAAAATAGAAAATATTAAAGAAATGAAGGTATTAACTACTTATCATTTGCAATCGCCTGTGAAAAAATTCGCCGGTAGTTGGTTTTTAATATGAGGTGGATATTGTTACGACGACATTGGCTCACGTAAAGATAGATAACAAATAGGACGTCTGTGTACAGGCTGAGAATTGCACTGTGCAATTCAATGAAATATGTTATCTTCTGCTGGATTGTTGAATATCAGTGCCGTTACATGTATAAAGTCTGGTCAAAAGTACTGATTTTGTACAGGTAGTAAAGTGGGCCTATGATATATTTAATTTTTAAGAAATGAATGGATGGAATGTTTTTTGTGAAGTGGCTAGATCGACGGCTCAATATTATTTTACTTACAAATAGCCATAATCTTCGGCTGGTACATAACAATAGATCCACTGTAACGCCCATCGAATAATGATCAGTCAGAAAAATGTATTTAGAATGTGAAAGAGATGTACAGGTAAACAAATAATCATTCAACATTTTTACCGTTTTTTCTCAAAGTCATGACTACACACACTCATAGAAATGCCCGTGTGTTATAGTAAACAAGAGATCCCTTAAAGGGATCTTAACGCCCGCGTTCATCTATTCATATTAAATTGATTGATTGATTGTTTGGTGTTTTACGCTGCGCTCAAGATTATTTCACTTAAAGCAATAACTGGATATAGGAATTGGGGCCTACATAAAAAATCTTATTACAGGGAGATAACTATTGTTGAGGATTAAATTAAATTGTGAATTGCAAAATTAAGCTCCCCTTGAAATTTTGGTTGAAAACAACATTGCCACCTGGAAGCCATCTTCAATATGCTAATGAAATGATAATGTACGGTGCACAGCTAGAACTTAGAGGGATGATGTGTGTCATGTTTGGTTAAGATCAGGTCAGTAGTTTTCTTGGAATAATGATAATAAGTTTCATTTTCAAATTTGGTTAAAAAACAACATTGCTTCCTGGCGGCCATATTTAATAAGCAAATGAGATGAAAATGTAGGGTGCACAACTAGATCAGAGGGAGATAATGTCGGCCAAGTTTGGTCAAAATCAGACCAGTATTTTCTTGGAATAGAACGAAAAAACAATATCGCCCTCCTGGCGGCCATATTGAATATGCTAATGAGATCAAAATGAACGGTGCATAACTAGACCATAGGGTGATAATGTATGTTGATTTTGATTAATGTCAGGTAGTTTTCTTGGAACAAAGATAAAGAAAAAAATCATCGCACCCTGGCGGCCATATTGAATATGCAAATGAGATGAAAATGTACAGTACACAACATGGCTATAGGGAGATAATGTGAGCCAAGTTTGGTGAAAATCGGATTGGTAGTTTTCTTGGAAAAAAGTAACAAAAAAAAATATATTGCCCCTGACAGCCATATTGAATATGCAAATGAGATAAAAATGTATGGTGCACAACTAGACCATAGGGTGATGTATGTTCAGTTTGATTAAGATTGGACTGATAGTTTTATTGGAATAAAGGTAACAAGCAAAAGTTTTCTTGCAATAAACGAAAAAAAAAACATCTCCCCCTGGCGGCCATATTGAATATGCAAATGAGATGAAAATGTACGGCGCACAACTACACCATAGGGTGAGATGATGTATGTTAAGTTTGATTAAGATTGGACAGATAGTTTTCTTGGAACAAAGATAAAGAAAAAAAACATCGCCCCCTGGCGGCCATATTGAATATGCAAATGAGATGAAAATGTACAGTACACAACATGGCTATAGGGAGATAAGTTTGGTGAAAATCGGATTGGTAGTTTTCTTGGAAAAAAGTAACAAAAAAAAACATCTCCCCCTGGCGGCCATATTGAATATGCAAATGAGATGAAAATGTACGGTGCACAACTAGACCAAAGGGTGAGATGATGTATGTTAAGTTTGATTAGGATTGGACAGGTAGTTTTCTTGGAATAAAGGTAACAAAAAAAAACAACATCGCCCCCTGGTGGCCATATTGAATATGCAAATGAGATGAAACTGTAGGATGCACAACAGTCAACTAGATTATATGGAGATAATGTCAGCCAAGTTTGGCGAAAATCGCACTAGTAGTTTCCTTGAAATAAAGGTAACAAAAAAAAACAATATCGCCCCCTGGTGGCCATATTGAATATGCAAAATGAGATGAAAATGTACGGTGCACAACTAGACCGTAGGGTGATGATGTACGTTGAGTTTGATTAAGATTGGACTGATAGTTTTCTTGGAATAAAGGTAACAAGCGAAAGTTTTCTTGCAATAAACGTAACAAAGAAAAACAACATCTCCCCCTGGCGACCATATTGATTATGCAAATGAGATGAAAATGTACGATGCACAACTAGACCACAGGGTGATGATGTATGTTAAGTTTGATTAAGATTTGACATGTAGTTTTCTTGGAATAAAGGTAACTAAGAAGAACAACATCGCCCCCTGGTGGCCATATTGAATATGCAAATGAGATGAAACTGTACGATGCACAACTAGACTATATGGAGATGATGTCAGCCAAGTTTGATGAAAATCGGACTAGTAGTTTCCTTGGAATAAAGGTAACAAAAAAAAAACAATATCACCCCCTGGTGGCCATATTGAATATGCAAATGAGATGAAAATGTACGGTGTACAACTAGACCGTAGAGTGATGATGCATGTTGAGTTTGATTAAGATTGGACTAATAGTTTTCTTGGAATAAAGGTAACTACCAAAAGTTTTCTTGCAATAAACATAACAAAGAAAAAAAACATCTCCCCCTGGCGGCCATATTGTTTATGCAAATGAGATGAAAATGTACGGTGCACAACTAGACCATAGGGTGATGATGTATGTTAAGTTTGATAAAGATTGGACAGGTAGTTTTCTTGAAATAAAGGTAACAAAGAAAAAACAACATCGCCCCCTGGCGGCCATATTGAATATGCAAATGAGATGAAAATGTAGGATGCACAACTAGACTATATGGAGATAATGTCAGCCAAGTTTGGTGAAAATCGGACAGGTAGTTTTCTTGGAATAAAGGTAACAAAAAAAAACAATATCGCCCCCTGGTGGCCACATTGAATATGCAAATGAGATGAAAACGTACGGTGCACAACTAGACCATAGGGTGATGTTGTATGTTAAGTTTGATTAAGATTGGACTGGTAGTTTTCTTGGAATAAAGGTAACAAGCAAAAAGTTAACGGACGGACGACGGACGACGGACCACGGAAAAGCGATTTGAATACCCCACCATCAGAATGATGGCGGGCTAAAAATACATAGAAATGTATTTAGTTGCAATTGTTTGTTTCATTGAAAGGGGCAATATTTACTATACTTGCATAGAATTTTAAATAACGTGTTCGTCTCTTCTATATCTTTATAAAAATATAAGATGAATACATTTTATTTGTGGACAATTCTTATCTACACTTTTTGGGGAGAAGATTAAAACAATCGTTTTTACAGCCCGAATATAAAAAGGGTAACCAGCAATTAGTTATCATTCTACAGGATTATTAAGATTTCCGGACACCCTCACAGTGTTTACTAGCTCATTACCTATTTCGTCTGAAAAAAAGGTTTTCATACGTTTTGAAACATTTACCACGAGGGAGAAATAAATTGGCAAGGGTTGATAGGCCCACTTACAAATACTGTTTGACAAGATCTTTAGACTGACTTGCAGTCCTCTTCGATGCTGCTGCAAAAATAAACACGTTTTGTTGATGTTTGCTATAATGTGTGCAATTATTTTAAATGTAGCGAAAATGAAATATTCAAATGATTAATTGTAAAACATCAATGGACGATTTAATAATCGGAATGGTCCATGCTTTTTGTTGTTTTCCGTTTTGATAGTTACATTTTGGTTTTTAATTTCCGCATGCTGCTCTCAAGTGTTGATATTTTTACCCAATAGATTGTTGTTTTTCATTACATATATTCCATAATTTTTCTGTATATTTAATGAATTCCGATAGACAAACCACTATCAAATCCATGACGTTTATGTCTTTATATGAGTACACTGGAAACTCTTTAGGGCGTGGAGTTACAAAAGTTAACATTGCAGTTCGTTGCCGTTTTCGGAAAAAGAAATTAAACATACAAATAAATTATAAAGATCGGGAAGGCGAACTATATCACAAAAATGGAATGTGCCGGCGAGACTTTCTGGCAGTGGTAGGTCTTAATTGTGAAGCATTAGTATAAACACTACAGGACAGTCAAGCTGAGTGGACCGAGTCGGTCTCTGACAGCGCGTTACAACTGAACTCAAGCTATCCGTCATAGTCGCACAGCGGACTACTTTTAATCCGAGACGATCACATGCTGTGAATATCCCGTTTCAAATTATCGTCTTTTGTTAGCGTCTTTACACCTATCGTTTTTTGCTTCGTTTTTTTTCATCGTTTTTTGCGCCATCGCGAAAAACGATTAATGGGGACGCTCCCTTAAGGGATGAAATTGCGAGATACCGATACAAAATTCAAATATGGGGATGTATGAGTATGTTTTCGAGTCCTTGTTGCTTACAAAAACTACTTAAATGTATACATGTATCTCCTTGATCGATAAATGAAGAAAACTCTTATTTCGTACTACTTGACAAAAATAACGAACAATTGTCTAATTATGTTTCATTCAAATTTTCTCTATTTCTAGCAGCTCATGACCCCTAAATATATCAATAATATAGTATATAGTTTGTTCCAGTTGGTTTCAAAAGATTAGCATTTCATTAGGACCTGTTGGTAAAGTGTATCACTGAAATAAACCAACCTGATAGCTGAGCTTGATCTGTCCGAATTAATTCAATCTCTCTTCTCAAGATTTTAATTTGCTTGAGTAATATTTCTTTCTCTTGACATATAACTCTATTCTCGTCACTGAGAAGTTCATGTTTTTTACTCAAAGTTTCATTCTCCTTCCTTAGGCTCTTCCTCTCTTTGATTGATATACCCTTCTCTTTCTCTATCTCATCCAGTTTTACTCTGAGTTTTTCAAATTCCCTAAATCTCTACCAATGAAAACACAGAAAAAGATATAAAGGAATCAGTACACAAATTGATAATAAGTATTAGAAAAATTTATATTATCAATTGAGTGTTACCTTAATTTCGAAAGTCAATAATCGCCATGAATAAACTATATTATTCTTGAAACTTTCTGAAGCGTCTTAAAACATATTCATCAATAGATAGCTACATTATGCTACTTACTATACTGTTTATGTCTGTCTGTGTTTCACAGCTAGATACAGTATGCATGTGCTTTGGCTTGAGAGCGCCGTCTTCTACAAGCAATACGAAACACATCATCAGTAGACATGATTGGAAGAATGAAGAGTTTTCGAAAATATAAATTCCTAAACATAGCGAGAGCCATACAATATGTTAAATATACGAAAAAAATGCATCACATCGTCTTGGCATTCATTTAAATTTGTAATCGTAACTGTAAAATATACACAAAGAAAACAGTTAAGCACCCCTCTGGAAAGTCTGCAGCCACCGACTGATAAAATTATTGGTGTAGGGAGATTGGTCGCAAACTGATGTTGCAGAAACGATTGTCATCATAAAGGGCAACATTCGGGCGATAAGAAATCACCATTAATGCCAATAAGCTATACAATTTATTCAGGATATCGTGGCCAAATCAAAAGTGCATTTTAACCAAAAAAAGATACTTCAGAGTCCATATGGCGAACATATTGAAGTAAAAATGTTACTTTGAGTGTGCAGAACACATCCCTAGAACAGAAGGTCAATAGCGCGTATAGCCTCCATTGGCTTCCAGCATGCGTCTCAACCCTCCGGTGAGACGTCAGATCTGTTGAATGGGTAACTGCCTCCAATATAGATATAATGCGGCTTCCAATTCCTGCAGATTTTGTACTGGCTTGAATGTTTCTGCCAATCCTTTCTCAAATGTGCTCTTAAGGACTCACATATCACATAAGGATATCGTTAATAAACTGTATAGCTTATTGCCATTAATGGTGATTTCTTATCCCCAGAATGTTGCCCTTTCTTAATATCACAGTCGTTTCGCCAACATCAGTTTGCCAACAATCTCCCAGACTTTCCGGGGAGGGGGGGGGGGGGGGTAACTTTTCACAGCCAACCATTATCCATGGTAAAACATTTCTGTATAGGTCTTTTCTTACAGTGATTTCGAATATTTCTAAAGACATAGATATAAATACAGGCGCACTGTTAATCAGATCGAAAATTTGTAAAGTTGTATTATTACTATATATACTTTGAATATAAGTGTAAATGAATTGCTGAAGTCTTGGGTAATCCTATAATTATGTTAAATAACGTACCCCTTTGACCACCAAAAGGAGCCATAAAAATACATTTTTTTACTTCTAATGACTAAAACCTAACTCTTGTTTGCCTTCAACGTAATGAAATATCATGGGCTTTTATAGCTTATTACAACATATTATTGGGTACAAAGTTTAACACACTTAGAAACTTATCTATTTGATCCACTGAACAACTTAAAGTGGCATGAGCTGCCAAATTGTTGATATTTTGATGATTAAACAGAATGCTGAAATTATTGACTATTTGTCTCAAGACGTATAATTCCGAAGCTTTTTAGTGCTTCTAGTCTCGAAAATGTACAATAAAGCATTGTTTTGAACTAACTTTGTCTTAGAATGAATGAATGAATGGTCGTCTCGGTTATTTAAATTTTGTTTACTTTTCGAACACGTTTTCGGTTCATACAGGCCACATACTGTATGGATTTTCCTCATTCCAACGCCAATCATTTAGTTTTTCGATGGCCTTCAAAGCCTCTTACTGTCGTGACGATCAGAAATTATGAAAAAAGTGTGAATTTCGGCAGCTCATGCCACTTTAACCATAAATATTTGTGGTGTAATCCCAATATATATAATTATTAGTACATCAAAAGACAGTGTGCATTTATATAGAAAAGACAGAATACAAGGATGGTTGACACTAAGGAGGCATGGGAGATTAAAATTTTGTTACAATAAATCAGGGTCCTAAAAGGCAGTCATAATACCAAGCCAGGCTAATAAATTAAAGGCCCACTTGCCGCCGTAGCCTGTTGATTAATTGATTGATTGATTGATTAGAGTTTAACGCCGCGCTCAAGATTATTTCACTTATATGGCGGCGAAAAGAAATTAAATCATCATATTTTTTACATCAAAAATACATTGGAACTTAAAAATGACAGAAACAGAAATAATAATAAGTGGCTGTCGCCATCAGGACCCCTCGGGTCTGGGCCAAATAAACCGAAGATATCTTTATTTTCTAGACAATTTGTTGCGAGTGAAAAACTACTCCACATACATGCATCACATTTACAAGGAGGATTTTGGCTGACAGTCATGTAAGGGGCATAACTCTTGAAAAACATGTCCGATTTTAAATAGGCTTCTTGTACTTGCTGTATTTAACAAATGTGTGAAGTTTCAAAGTTGTAAGTCAAAGACAATTTTAGATAATGTGTTTACAAGGCTTTTTACAGCAGCGGTAATGTAAGGGGCATAACTCTTAGAAAAAAACATCCGAGCGCGTTGATTTTCAATAGGCTTCTTGTACTTGCTGTATTAAACCATTGTGTGAAGTTTCAGAATTGTGAGTTAAAAACTTTTTTATATAATGTGTTTACAAGGCTTTTGACAGCAGCGGTAATGTAAGGGGCATAACTCTTGAAAAAAACATCCGAGCGCGTTGATTTTAAATAGGCGTCTTGTACTTGCTGTATTAAACAAATGTGTGAAGTTTCAAAGTTGTAAGTTAAAGACAATTTTAGATAATGTGTTTACAAGGCTTTTTACAGCAGCGGTAATGTAAGGGGCATAACTCTTGGAAAAAAACATCCGAACGCGTTGATTTTCAATAGGCTTCTTGTACTTGCTGTATTAAACAAATGTGTAAAGTTTCAAAGTTGTAAGTTAAAGACTTTTCTATATAATATGTTTACAAGGCTTTTTACAGCAGCGGTAATGTAAGGGGCATAACTCTTGAAAAAAACATCCGAGCGCGTTGATTTTAAATAGGCTTCTAGTACTTGCTGTATTAAACAAATGTGTGAAGTTTCAAAGTTGTAAGTTAAAGACTTTTTTAGATAATGTGTTTACAAGGCTTTTTATAGCAGCGGTAATGTAAGGGGCATAACTCTTGAAAAAAACATCCGAGCGCGTTGATTTTCAATAGGCTTCTTGTACTTGCTCTATTAAACAAATGTGTGAAGTTTCAAAGTTGTAAGTTAAAGACTTTTTTAGATAATGTGTTTACAAGGCTTTTTATAGCAGCGGTAATGTAAGGGGCATAACTCTTGAAAAAAACATCCGTGCGCGTTGATTTTCAATAGGCTTCTTGTACTTGCTCTATTAAACAAATGTGGGAAGTTTCAAAGTTGTAAGTTAAAGACTTTTTTAGATAATGTGTTTACAAGGCTTTTTATAGCAGCGGTAATGTAAGGGGCATAACTCTTGAAAAAAACATCCGAGCGCGTTGATTTTAAATAGGCTTCTTGTACTTGCTGTATTAAACAAATGTGTGAAGTTTCAAAGTTGTAAGTTAAAGACTTTTTTAGATAATGTGTTTACAAGGACCAATGGACAGACGGACAGACGGACAGACAGACAGACGGACAGACGGACGACGGAGGCAACGACAATACCCTTCGGGCAAAATTTTGCCCGAGGGGTAAAAACTGGTAAAACACTGTAAATCATTTTCGGAGATATAAATAACTATTTTTATAATATACAGATTTGTAAATATGTGTTTTTGTTCTGATAGAGTGTAATGTTAACAGATAGGCTTATACCATAATAATTAAAAATTTGCCCCAGGTTAGTCGCCTTTTACGATCAAGCTTGCCTGGGAACTGTGAGCCAATTCTTATCCCCCGGAACCCACACGGGGGCCCAAGGATTAGTCGCCTCTTACGATCAAGCACCTTGGGAAGGCTGAGGGCCTATTCTTATCTCCCCGGATCCCACACGGGGGCGTAGCCTGTTGAACATTTGTTAAGAAAACCAATTTACATCTTACTAAACCAAAAATTTTGGTAAAAATAGAAAGTTCATACCTTCTTCTGTCTAGGAAAAATACAGAAAACCGCCCACTGTTTTTATGTAAACAATGTTCTGGATTTTCGCGATAAGTGTGCCTTTAAGTAAACATATGCCATTGAAATCACTGCTAGGTCCTATGCAAACATTCACGGCAATAATTAGTTAAGTTTGAAAAAAATACATGTTTGTATGTATATAAAGATATATATATATCTGTAATGAGCAAAAAGAAGGATTGATTGATTGATTGATTGGTGTTTTACACAGCGCTCAAGATTATCCAAAAAGAAGGAAGAGAGGAAAAAAAATAGAATTGATAAATTAACAGAATTAATTAAAATTATATATTTATTATGTATAAGCTATAGAAATGGTAACAGGTGTTAGTAATAACAAAGGAGTTTTAAAAAAAGATTATATTAAGCTCTCTTCTGGCAATAGGTGGCGCTTTAGAATAAAGTATATTGTAAGTTATAACAGAAATTAACGAAATAAAGAGTTCTTTTGTAGCCATAATTCCGTGATTGAGGGCCGGTTTTAATCTCCTGATAGAGAGAGCTTCCTTAAATAATAACTCATTCCAGTTGTTTAATAAATCAAATACTTTGGTATTTTGTGCTGAAAATGATTCAATTGGGATAGGTTTCAGGTTGTTTATGTTTGAAGGTAAATTAAGTAAACTTTCAATGAATTTGAAGTTTTCACATTATTTAATATGGTCATCCTTGTTTTCTGGCTTTTCTACACTGCCTTTTGATGTACTCATAATTATCCTGACGATGACTTAATTAAAGTCGAAATATTGAGATTACACCATTAATATTTACGGAGTTTCCTTACTACTTCAGAAACTTATCTGTATTGCTATTTTAATCAAGGGTATTTCCCCTGTGTCCATATGTTTTAGTGTTCATTTGGTTTAAATATTAATTACATAACATATCAGACATACATAACAAGTTAATACTCTTTATTTGCACACCACACAAATGACATACGTCACCATGTTTGTTTTCTCCTTAAAACCTACCTACAGAGCATAGTCTCCAAGTGAAAGGGTTATCTGGAATGTTTGCAAACACTTCATCAATGATTGTATACTCTGTGAGATAAGGAGAGGTATGTGTTTTATCACCCCACATATACACCCTCCCTGTATCAGTAAGGCCGGCTGAGATGGCAGAATCATGAGCCGTGGCTATCTCTACAAACCTGAAGACAAAAGAGGGAATATACATACAACAATACACGTGAGAATGAATGGTCACTAAACATAACTGAACTAAAATCTAAACATTATATTATTATGGGTTGTAATGCGTTTGAATTAGTTTTAAACGTTGGTTTAAATACACCAGTCATTTTGTTACTATGGATGTTTTATCAAAGTATCAATTTCTTTATGAAACTATGTCTGCGTTTACACGCTGAGTGCAGCTGAGTCTGTTTCATGTAACATAATATACAATATGTCGTGTGAGTTAGCTCCATTTAACATTTAATTGCGACCATGCTGACGTTGTAAACAATGTCTATGCAAGGCTTTGCCTCTCTATTTCCCAATAGATCTACTCATGAACATCTTTGATAACATTATTTTTACACATCATAGCCAACACGTGCACGGCCGAACTGTTGTGTTTTAAAGTATTAACTCCCCTTCCTAAATCTAGCATTACTAACATAGATTTTTATAAGCTGAAAAAACGGACACTTTTGACCTAGAAAAAGAAAAATATTCAATCTAAATTGTCGAATTTTAGTCATTTTTCATTTGCCAATTCATCAATGACTTTTAAAAGATCAAATCTTTATGGACAGTCGCTGTGAATTCGTTAGGTCATTTACACACCCACACCTTTCAATTTTAAATGCGTACAATTTTAAATAAGTTCTTTTAAGAACCAGTTCAAAAAAGTAATTTCGCTAAAAAAATTAAATCATCAAATGTCATGCAAATTTGCTATAAGAAAATGGTGGTTGATTGCAGTTTGTTGTGGGCATCTTGTCGAGATAGAGACTATCACAAGGGTCTCGACAGGGGCATAACTAATCTCACTGGTCAAAAATGGCTAATTCTCTAAATCTGTTTATCGGCTAATAATTTTTTTCTGTTGTGTCACAATAATATCGAAAAAACTGCATCATGTAAGATAATGTCATGTCAGACAAGTGGGTAAAAGGGTAGGGGTCTGGGTATTTTATATCAAGGGTTAATGAGCTTAAAACAAGACAGTAATATTTCCAAAGTGTGAAAGGTCGTGAAGACTTTCCTTTCTATATTTCCAAGTAAAAAACGAATAGTATATAGACCATGTTTTTCAAATCTACGCGTACTCGTTTATTATTTTACTTAACTCAGGCTGAGAGATCCATTAGATACCAAAATCGTCTTTCTTGTTTAAAGGGATCCAGAGTTGTCGTACAGAAATGTCTGACAATAAAGCAATCCAGTGCTTGTTTCAATTTTGTATTCAGTTTTATAAGAGCTTCATCCGTAACACAGATAAATTAAAAAAGAGAGAATAATGCTTTTTGTAGAACGATTTTGCTGGGTAAACTTTTACTCTGTGGAATTCTTATTTAACTTCGCTCTATGTTCTTTGATGCTATTTAACTTTGCTGGTAACCTTATACTAATAAGCAGTGAATTAAAGGAAATACTATGGTGGCCCATCGTTGCCAAGTACATTTTTCTTTAAGACTAAAAACTAAAATGTGATGTTTACCCTTTAAACTATATATGTTCCAAGGGAAATAATTCCTTATCAATTATCATGACCTTATATGGTATTGTAATTCTCGAGAGGCAGACTGGGTAATCGAGAGAATGAGGCTGGGGGATGTGATTGTAAATATGTGGAAGGGAAATATATGTTCTTGTTATTAATCATCGGCATCCGACTTCATGATTTAACATAAGTTCCATACTTAAAATTTGGCGACTAGGTTCGTTCGAACCTATAGTTATTTTCTACGATGGCTGCTTCTATTGCAAATATTCCACCACCAACTGCTTTTCTACCTGCCCCTGGCCAACCTACAATGCCTTGGTCGCAATGGCGGAAAGTTTTTGAAAACTACATGCTGGCTTCTGATAATGACTCTCTACCATCATTAAGAAAACGTGCTTTACTTCTACACTGCCTGGGTACCGAAGGACAACGTATTTACTACTCTCTACCTGCCGTACACGAAAACTCTAATGCCTATGATGCTGCCTGGACTGCCCTCGATACTTACTTTAAACCAGCTGTCAACGTCGTGTCAGAGAGGAAAAAAATCTGCGAACGTCTACAATTTCCCCAAGAAACCATCGATCATTATGTCTCAGATTTACGAGAATTAGCATTGTCTTGCGATTTTGGTGATAGATCAGATGAATTTATTCAAGATCAAATTGTTGAGGATACTAATAATGCTCGTGTGCAGGAAAGATTTCTTATGGAATCTCAACTTACTCTGGACAAAACACTGACTATTGCTCGACGTGTGGAACAAGCTATGGCTGAAGCTAAAGGTATGTCTAAAAACACAGGAAATTCTACATCTACTCCTGTTCATTCTATTAATCGAAATCACTACCGGAAAGCTTCCAAAAATTCTCTGACATTGAAAAAGATTTGCTTTCGTTGTGGATCTCCTGATCACGTGGCTTCAAATTCCCAATGCCCCGCCAAGAGTGCTACATGTGGTTTCTGTCACAAATCAGGGCATTATGAAACTGTGTGCCTGGCGTATGGTTCTAAGCAGACAAATATGAGTAGGCCTACTGCTGGGTCTTGTCGATCAACACGCCGCTCCCGTCAAAGGAAATCTGTAAGTTTTGTTGTTTTTTCTGACCTTCCTACAGATGAAAGTGACTCGGACGATATTTTTGTACTCTCTGTGAATAATAAGACCTCCCCGAATGAGCCTATGTACTGTGACATTATGGTCCAAAATAAGGTTATTTCATTACTTGTGGACACGGGCTCGCCTGTATCCATATTAAATGAAGAAACTTACAACCAGGTATTAAATAACCATGCACTTCAGCCTTCTATTTCTAAACTCACTTCATTTTCAAATAACGCTATATCAGTTATTGGATGTGTTTCAACAGACATAACCTACAACCTTCAGACTGTTTCCAACACATTTTATGTCGTTAATTCTGGTTTATGTTTAATGGGTAGAGATTTATTACAAAAGCTTGAGCTTCAAATTGAATGTGATAAATTGCAATGTTTTCATACTAAATCTACACCTGATTCACTTAACCAAGTTAAGCCTTTAAACCCCAAAGTTGAATTTTCTGAACTATTTTCGGATAAACTTGGTACAATTAAAGGGTTTCAGCATCGCATACGCCTTAAAGAAAACGTAGTACTCGTTCAGCAAAAGCTTCGCCGTTTGCCGTTCGCAGTTCGTGATAAAGTTACTGCCGAACTAAGTCGCCTTGAACAAGCCGCCGTTATTGAACGTATAGATACCTCTCCTTACATTTCGCCGATAGTTGTGGCCTATAAGAAATCGGGCGATATTCGCGTTGGCGATGATTTACGGAAAGTTAACGAATGTGTCGTGGTAGACAAATATCCCCTGCCAAATATTGAAGAATTGTTCTCTGAACTGCGTGACGCAAATGTATTTTCTCGCCTTGACCTTACTATGGCGTATCATCAGTTAGAACTTACACCTGATTGTTGTGACGTAACCGCCTTTATTACACATGAGGGTCTATACCGCTATCGTCGAGTTTGTTTTGGTATCGCGTCCGCGCCTTCAGCATTTCAAAAAACCATGTCTATGATCCTTTGTGGGTTACCCACAATGCTATATGGAGGATGTTATAGTTTATGGGAAAAACCAGGCACCCCACGATAAAAACCTTCGTGCCGTATTTACGAGACTGCGGAATAAGGGTATCATACTTAATGACAAATGTAAATTTCACCTGTCCTCAGTTGCCTTTTGAGGTCATGTCATTACCCCGTCTGGCTTACAGCCTGATCCGGATCGGGTAAGCGCTATTGTCAACGCCCCACCCCCTACCGACATGACAACGCTTCGTTCATTCCTTGGCCTTATTGGATATTATCAGCAATTTTAGCCGTCCTTCTCAACTACCGTTGAACAGATGCGTTCACTTTTACGCAATGGAGTTGCCTTTGAATGGAATAAAGACGCACAAGAAAGTTTTAACACTGTGAAATGATTAATTTCAGAAGGTACAAGTTTACAACTTTTTGACCCCTACTCAGACGTAATCGTTACTACCAATGCCTCCGGATATGGAATTGGTGCTCAAATGACTCAAATTAAGAATGGTACTGAGCAGACCATTGCATTCGCTTCTCGCACTTTAACCCAACGCGAGCGATCTTACTCTGTTGGAAAACGCGAGGCCCCTGCATGTATCTGGGCCATGGCATGAGAAATGGCATCCTTACTTGTGGGGAAAAAAGTTTACGCTAAGGACTGACCACAAATCACTGACTACTCTTCTCTCTTGCAAAGGTAACGGAAGAAAACCTATGAGAATTGCTCGATGGTCCGCGCAATTATGAAATTACAACTTCACGGTTGAGTACAAACAGGGCTCCCAAAATAACGTTGCTGATGCGTGATCGTGTTTACCATCATCCGATACCTGTGGTGCAAATGTAGAAGACGAACTTATTTGCAACTTCGTTTTTGAAGATTCGTCTATACTAAACAAGACTTACAAGATGCAACTCAAAGCGACGAATTCTTGCCTCGGGTCGCGTCCCATATTCAACATGGATGGCCTGATAAACGACATGTTTCGGCGCCCTTAATGCCTTTTTTCGTCTTCGCGCTGAATTATCTGTAAATGACGATATTGTTATGCGCGGCGAACGAGTTGTCGTACCGACTGCCTTACAAACACGCATAATTAATCTTGCTCACGAATCCCACCAGGGAATTGTTCACACTAAACAGCGCTTGCGTGAACTTTATTGGTGGTCTGGATTAGATGCTAAAGTGGAAACATTGATTAAATCATGTACGATCTGTCAATCTAATGACAAAACCGCGAGTACTTCCTTTGCACCCTTGAGGCCCGTGCCTCTTCCTACTGCTGCATGGGAAAAACTTGGAATTGACATAGTCGGACCGATTGAATGTGCCCCTTTAGAAAGTCGGTTTGCTATAGCAATGGTTGACTACTACAGTAAATGGCCTGAGGTTGCGTTTACGCCTACTGTGATGTCTTCTGTCATTAAGTTTCTAAAGTCTGTCTTCAGCAGAGAGGGTTATCCCAGTGAAATTGTGTCGAACGAGTTTGAAGACTTTTTACGAGAGCGTGACATAAAGCATTGCTATTCAGCTATCTACATGTATTATCCTCAATCAAACGGTGCTATCGAGAGGTTCAATAAATCACAATTCAAACTTCTATTTTACAAGGTAAACAAATGTCCAGCTGTGTTCAAGAGTTCCTATGGTTAACCGATCAACTCCCCATGCTAGCACGGGCTGTGCTCCGTCTGAACTTTTACATGGTAGACGCATGAGAACTGGTCTTGACGTAAGGGGGACAACAAATGCTTATGCTCTGTAAGAGAGCGTGTCCAGGATAAACAGAAAAAAGCAACAGCTTACTTTGAAAAGCGGAACACCTTCAAAATTCCCTCTTTCCGCATTGGTGAAAGAGAACGGGTGCGAAAACCTGGACATGTTCCGAAAGGTAAACCTAAATTTGGTCCACCTACCGTTATTATTGCTCAGAAAGGCGAAAAGACTTTTGTAACTGCTGACGGAAAAGCATGGAATTGTTCGCGACTTTCAAAGTGCTCTGATTTAGCCCCTTGTGTTAGCGAACCTCCTGTAAATTACGACTTTAGTCCATTTTTAAGTGAGGAGAAGTCAGTTCAGCCTCCTATACGCAGACCCCTTAGACAGCGCAGATTTCCGAGATGGCAACAGGACTATGTTCTTTATTAAATGTCATGATTTGCCATCTATCAAATTTGATAATATTATGTACACTGTATTCTTCACTATTTGTATTGCTGACTGTTCGGTAAAATTACTTTGTTACTCTTATATTTAAGTGCTAATTCACTGCACCTTTGCTGAGATATCTGTTAAATGTTAAGGTTACTTTTTCTAGGTACGCATTGATTTTGTTGGACTCGTAGAGTGTTTTGTTTACAACTTATTGTTAACTGTGTTTCATTATTGTATACATTGTGTAATCAATATTTGGAAATGCAACTTTTAAGGTTCTCTCTGGTTTAGTTGTAATCACGTTTGTTATCGTTAACAATTAATTAATTGTTACCTAATTAATTGTTACCTCTCCCATTAAAATTAAACATTAGGCAGTTAGAATTAATCTTTCAAGAAAGTGGGATGTAGTGTATCTGGACTTTAATATAAAAGTAATTGTAAGATGCCCCCAATTATCATTGTGACGTAATCAGAATGTTCTAGAAGGTTCCCTGCCAGCACATGGTCCGGCAGAGTTGGCTTGGCGCCCCTACTATGAAGACGTGTTTTGTTGTAGTTCATTAAATAGTTAAAGTTTACCAGTGTTTTGGGTTTAGTACATTACAGTGGCAACGAGGATAAAACCAAATAACTTTCTGTGTTTCAAAAACTTCTTGTGGGAGAAAGGATGGCTGCTTTTGGGCGAATTGATCAATTTAATTCAGAGGAAGAGGATTGGGCACAGTACACGGAAAGACTTACCCAATACTTCATTGCAAATGACATTGAAGACTGTGTGAAACAACGTGCAATTTTATTGAGTGTTTGTGGAAGTAAAACTTATGGACTAATTCGGAGTTTAGCATCACCAGGCAAACCAACGGATCATTCATTTGAGGAATTATGCAAATTAGTGGAAGAACATCACAATCCCAGACCATCACCTATTGTTCAACGAGTCAAATTCCGGGCACACTCTCGGAAATCAGGTCAGTCTATCGCTTCTTTTGTCGCTGAATTAAGGCAATTGTCTGAATATTGTGACTATGGAACAACGTTAGATGAAATGCTCAGGGACCAGTTAGTTTGTGGAGTGAGTGACGATCGTATTCAACGAAGATTATTTTCTGAACCTAATTTGACATTTAAAAAAGCCATGGAAATTGCTAATGGAATGGAAGTAGCAACTAAATATGCAAGACATTCAAAATGTTAACTCCTCACAAGCTGTCCAAAAAGTAGACAAAATTCATAATGTAACGAAAAACACAAAGCAACAACAACACGCACAAAAACAAATGCACAGTAAAGATAAGTTTAGAAATTTTAATCACAACAAACCAGCACGTAGTGGGTATGGTAGTCGTAATGGCAATGGTAGTACTAGTAGTAGGGGTCAACTCTCAAGGGGTCAATTTTCGCCATGTTTCAGATGTAAAAGTACCTTTCACGTACCAGATAACTGTCGTTATATGACGGCACAGTGTTATTTATGTCACGGGACCGGGCATATTGCTAAGGCTTGCAAAGCTAAAGTTGCTAATGGTGGTGCACAGAAACGCATGGAAAGACACAACACTAACTTAGTTCAGGATAGTGAATGTATCGAACAAACATATACAATGTTTAATGTATCAACCAAAAGTAAAAAGGTTGAGCCTTTGGTGGCAGATTTTTGTATAAATGGCAACAATGTTGCAATGCAAAATTGATACAGGGCTTCAGTGTCAATTATGAGTTTAGATACATTTAATTCAAACTTGTTTAATTCTGTTGATTTGAAAGAAACTAGCTCAAAACTTAGTACTTACACTGGAGAGAAAATCAACGTAGTTGGTAGTGTTGATGTGTCGGTGTGTTATGGTAATCAGACGGCAAATGTTCCTTTATTGATTGTGAAAGGAACTGGGCCAAATTTGGTGGGTCGTGATTGGTTACAGGTTTTCAAATTGAATTGGTTGGAAATTCTTAATGTCAATGATAACGTCAGTCACAAACCACTCATTGAGAGATACTCGTACGTTTTTCAAGATAGCTTTCACATTCTTAATCGACCCTAAGCTAAGATTTATGTAGACCCAGAAGCCCAACCAAAGTTTTTTAAGCCACGCTCAGTTCCCTATGCTATGAGGGATAGAGTTAATAATGAGTTAGACAGATTGTGTAGCGAAGGTATTATAGAACCGGTAGAATTTTCTGATTGGGCGGCGCCTATTGTACCAGTATTGAAGAGTAATGGTCAGATTAGAATCTGTGGGGATTACAAGGTTACAGTTAACCAAGCTTCCAAGCTAGATACTTACCCAATCCCTAGAATACAGGATTTATATGCAACATTGAGTGGGGGTAAAACTTTTACCAAGTTAGATCTTAGCAGTGCTTACCTTCAGTTACAGTTGGACGAAAAATCGAAACAATACACAACAATCAATACACATCGGGGTTTGTTTCAATACACAAAATTGCCCATGGGGATTTCGTCCTCACCCTCAATATTTCAGATGTATGGACACATTGCTGCAAGGCATACCTTACGTTTGTACATATTTAGATGACATTTTGATTAGTGGAGATTCAGACAAAGCACATATGCACAATTTAGAAGCAGTTTTGCAAAAACTTTCACAGGCAAACATTACAGTGAACCTAGAAAAATGTAGTTTTTTACAAACAGACATAGTGTACTTGGGATACAAAATAGACTCAGTAGGGCTACATCCTGTGCAAGAAAAGTTGGACGCCATAACTAAGGCTTCAGTTCCTAAAAACTTGACAGAGTTAAAGCCATACCTGGGCTTACTGAACTATTATGGGAAATTCATTCCAAATTTGTCAACTATCCTGGCTCCACTTTATTTACTGTTGAAGAAAAATCAAAAGTGGATGTGGGGTTCTAAACAGACTAAAGCTTTTGAAATGTCTAAAGATTTGTTGAACTCATCTCAAGTACTTGTTCACTATGATCCATCAAAAGAACTTTTGTTAGCATGCAACGCTTCACCATACGGTATCGGTGCAGTGTTATCTCACAGAATGAAAGATGGCACAGAGAGACCAATATATTTTGCTTCGAGGTCACTTATGGCTGCTGAGATTAGAGAGAGAAGGTTTAGCCATTGTGTTCGGAGTGAAGAAATTTCATTCATATTTGTTTGGAAGACAGTTTGAAATTACAAGTGACCATAAGCCATTACAAACACTGTTTTCTCAAACCAAAGCTGTTCCTGTTTTAGCATCATCTAGGATTCAAAGATGGGCTCTAACGCTTTCTGCGTACGACTATACTCTGAAATACCAACCGGGGTCTCAGATGAACCATGCTGATGCCATGAGTCGATTACCCATGAAAACTGAAACAATTAAGGTTCCAGTTCCAGAGGATACGATTTTACTTACGGAATTTTTGGACTCTTCTCCCATAACCTCTGAGGATATTAAAAGATGGACCAATGTAGATCCATATCTGTCACGAGTAAGGAGATTTATTACAAATGGTTGGCCAGGAAAGGTTGATACAGAAATCCAGCCTTATTATCAAAGAAGACATGAACTGAGTGTACATGATGGAGTCATATTGTGGGGCTCTATAGTGGTGGTTCCGCCACAAGGTAGAGTTCGTGTTATGGAAATGTTACACGAATCACACCCAGGAATTGTGCGAATGAAAGCATTTGCACGAACTTATGTTCGGTGGCCATGTCTTGACAATGACATTGAGTCAAAAGTGCGAAGTTGTGAGACATGTCAAGAAAATGCTAAATTGCCAGCTTCTACTCCCATGCATCCATGGGAATGGCCTACAAGACCTTGGGACCGCATTCACCTTGATCATGCTGGACCTTTTATGAACAAAACTTTTTTGATTGTAACTGATGCATATTCCGAACACACCTGGATTTGTTGCAGCCTGATGAACATGCCAATGTTAGAAAGTGTCAACAAAAACAGAAAGACACGCATGATACGCATGCGAAAGAAAAGTTTATTCAAGCAGGTGGCCAAGTTTATGTGTTAAATTTTGGCGCTGGTGTGCGTTGGCTTAAAGGTGTTGTTGTGGAGAAAATTGGTTCTCAGTTTGTAATTAGGCTAAATGATGATCGAGTGGTTCGTCGTCATATCGATCATGTTCGTTTGACTGTTAACGACACTACAGTTGTTCATGTTCCGGATATACTGGAAAAAATACCATCAGTTCCTTATTTCTCCATCTGAACTTTGTGAAAATACTAGTGAAGATAATAGTGTTTCTGAAAATACCACACCTTTGCGAAGATCAGAACGTATTCGCAAATCACCCGAACGCCTTGACTTATAATGTTTGCTTTTATCGATATTATAAGCTGTTTTTGATATTCCTTTTTTATTTCAAGTGGACTGTTTGAAGAACTTTATTTGAAACATTTCTTAATTATCAGTCTATTTCAGGACATCTAAAGAAAAACTTTTAATTGGTAAATTCTAAAGCAAATTGCTTGTTAAAGCTACTGGTTTATTTCAACAAAGTTTATGATTGTTTTATGTCTTTAAAGTGAACAGGGACATTTGTATGTTTAAACTTAAAGATGGGGGAATGTAGTGTATCTGGACTTTAATATAAAAGTAATTGTAAGATACCCCCTATTATCATTGTGACGTAATCAGAATGTTCTAGAAGGTTCCCTGCCAGCACATGGTCCGGCAGAGTTGGCTTGGCGCCCTTACTATGAAGACGTGTTTTGTTGTAGTTCATTAAATAGTTAAAGTTTACCAGTGTTTTGGGCTTAGTACATTACAGGGGAGATGTGATGTTTACCCTTTAAACTATATATGTTCCAAGGGAAATAATTCCTTATCAATTATCATGACCTTATATGGTATTGTAACTCTCGAGAGGCAGACTGGGTAATCGAGAGAATGGGGCTGGGAGATGTGATTGTAAATATGTGGAAGGGAAATATATGTTCTTGTTATTAATCATCGGCATCCGACTTCATGATTTAACATAAGTTCCATACTTAAAGTGGCATGAGCTGCCAAAATTCACACTTTTTTCATAATTTCTGATCGTCACGGCAGTAAGAGGCTTTGGAGGCCATCAAAAAACTGAATGATTGGCGCTGGAATGAGGAAAATCCATCAGTATGTGGCCTGTACGAACCGAAAACGTGCTCGAAAAGTAAACAAAATTTAAATAACCGGGACGACCATTCATTCATTCTAAGCCAAAGTTAGTTCAAAACAATACTTTATCGTACATGTTCGATACTAGAAGCACTAAAAAGCTTCTGAATTATACCTCTTGAGAAAAATAGCCAATAATTTCAACATTCTGTTTTTACGTCAAAATATCAACATTTTGGCAGCTCATGCTTTTTTGGTTTTTTTTGTTTTTCATTTTGATTTTGTTTTTATTTTGATTTTCATTTTGTTTTTCATTTTACTTTTCATTTTGTTTTTCATTTTGCTTTTCATTTTTTTTTTTCATTTTGCTTTTGATTCTTTTTGTTTGTTTTATTTCCATTTCTTTTTTTCAACTCCCTTTTCAATTTCATTTTTGTTTTATTTTTAATTTTTTCTTTTATTTCATAAAATTATAAAGAAAAATGTACTTGGCAACGATGGGCCTTCATAGAATACTTATATAGTTAGTATAATAGGTACATCTATTTTTATTTATGATAGAGTATCTTCCTGATCGGTAGAAATATATTTTTTTATTATGCTTAAATGTGTGTTTTAGGGAAAGGTATATTTATGACCTCGAGTTGCTGTATAAATATGCCCAAATCTATTAAGAAATCCATTTTATGCTGATAAACAAAATATTTTAACTCCTAGAAAAATATATGCAAATTAGACCACAGTCACAAATCCGAAGAAAGAAAGCATAATTAATATACCATCCATTATAAATAGAATAATGGATGGGTTTATGGAAGGGAGGTAATGTATTGTGAAAGGGGGATAACTCTAGAGGTAATGTGTTTTACGTCATAATTTGAGTTGTCTCCCACGCTAAATTTGACCTTCGATTCTAACAGGTTTGTTATTTGTCTTTGCTACGGAAAAACATTATTGCAAGAATATTAGATAAGAATTCAAAGCTGAATTAATGTTGCTGTTGTTTCTGTTTGAGATTAAGCAAATTTTTAATCGTACAGTTGAAGACAGGTGAATGTTATTCCTGTTTAATCAGTAAATAATATTTGTACCGCGTGGATTAGGGTTCCAACAACAACGCCGTTTAAAAAGAAGAAAAGGATACATATACGTTATTTCATTTTGTGGGCTGTAACTTAACAATTTTTTTCTTTTGTTTAATTTTGTACGGTCCTGCCATTATGCCGAAAGCCACGAGTAAGGCTAGAAGTAAGACACAGGCAGTGCAAGGCATAGCACCGGGGAAAGCAACACGTGGGTCTACCTCACGTACCCGTACTACTACTAGTACTATCACGACCAGTACCGAGGGCTCCACCCTGATGCCACCCCTTTCCCATCACAGTGCACCAGTCGTGGTCCAGGAAGATGGATATTTAACAGAGGAGGATAGAATTGAGCATCCGATTCCAGTGGTGTCATGTCAGTCTACTGGTCTAGGTATGCATGTTTCACAACATTTACGCCAAAAAATTATGGAAGGACAATATGTAGATTTTGCGTTATTGTTACCACTTTCTCCAGGTCAGAAGTCCGAGAAAAAATTGGTCCTGAATGAGACTGGTGAAATTGTCTATAGCCAGGGCAGTAGTAAAATGATAGATAGTATGGACAAGTGGCTTGATGCTTTTTTAATCTTCATGGATATTTATATAACAGCACACCCGAATGCCGCTCAGGGCCTGCTAAAGTACCTTCATACTATTCGGCTTGGGTTCAAACGGGGGGCTCTTTGTTGGATTGATTATGATATCCAGTACAGGTTGCGTAAGGCGCTAAATCCTACCAGTCCATGGGCAGATATTGATTCTGAACTGTGGCTTTTATACATGGAGCCATCAGTGGGTTCAAAACCACTAACCAGTATGAATGCTCTAAGTATTAATAAATGTTTCAAATTTCAAGGGCACTTGTTCTAGACAACCATGTACATACAGACATTCATGTTTGCGGTGCACAGGGGAGCATCCGGTTTCGGCATGTTCTGTGACCTCACCAGCATTTTACCAGTTAAGAGGGGCGGTCACACAAAGGCCTTTTCATCCCCAATTTAACAGAAATGCAACAGGATTTAGGCAAAACTATCAAAATTCAGGCCCCCGCCACCGTTACACAAACCCAAGATATTTGGGCTTTAGGCGAGAGAACTGTCAAAATTGACGTCACAAATGAATTACGCCATCAGTCATTATGACGTTATAATAAGGCGTCCAGCATCAACCCAACAGAGGCTCGTGACTTTGAAAATTAATAGACTCGAGTGATATTTATCGTAACACACTGGCTCTCGTTAGATAACCTCTATGTATCTGCTAGTCAGCATGAACGTGAAATACAAGAAAAAATTGAAAAGGAAATAAATCTTGGGCGAATATGCGGCCCATTTGCCTTGTTACCGCTACCTAACTAGCGAATTTCTCCTATTGGGGTGGTTCCTAAATCTGACGGGGGTTGGCGTTTAATAACCCATCTTTCTTATCCGACAGATAATAGTGTTAATTCATTTATTGACCCCGAGATGGGCTCTGTAACATACGCATCATTCGACCAGGTTATACAAATGATTGCGACACTTGGGAAAGGAGCAAAAATTGGAAAGCTTGATATCCTTTCTGCATTCCGTTTATTACCAATACATCCGGGAGATTTTGAATTGTTGGGTTTTAAATTCATGGGCTATTATTATATTGATAAGTGCCTCCCAATGGGTTGTTCTATTTCTTGTAGCACCTTCAAGGTTTTTTCCACTTTTTTGCATTGGCTAGCTGTTCAGAAAGCGAAACTACACACAATGGATCATTACTTAGATGATTTTATTTTTGCTGGCAAGTTGGGAACCAATGAATGTTCTCATCTTATGGAGACGTTCAGGGTGATGTGTGATGAATTAGGTGTACCTTTGGCACATGATAAAACAGTGGGTCCAACTACCAGCCTGAAATTCTTGGGTTACGATATCAATACTCTGTCAATGTCAGTCAGTATCCCTTTAGACAAACTCAATGAGCTCAGCATCCTTCTTGAAACATTTTTAGCTAGTAAGAAAGTAACTTTACGTCAGTTACAATCATTAATTGGTAAGCTGAATTTTTTCTGTCGAGCTGTTCGTCCGGGTAGAGCGTATATAAGAAGACTGCACGATGCCACCTGTCAAGCTAAAAAAACACACCCATTATATCAGAATCAGTCAGGAAATGCGACATGATTTAGAAATGTGGATTAGGTTCACTAAAAAATTCAATGGCACGATTTTTTTCCCCGAAGATGAATGGACATGTAATTCTGTCCTTCAGCTGTTCACTGATAGCACAGGCAATAGCCAGCTCGGCTGTGGGGCATATTTTGACAACAAGTGGGTATTTTTGCTTGGCCAAATCACTGGTCTGGGACACAACTTATGTCAGACTTGACGTTTTTAGAATTCATACCCGTAATATTGGCCCTTATTTTATGGGGTAGAGAACTAGCAAACCAAAAAATAGTTTTCAATATTGATAACCAGGCTTTAGTTTTCATTCTCAACAAACAGACATCAAAATCAAAAAGAATTATGGATTTAATACGTTGTTTTGTCCATTATACTATGTCACACAATGTTGTTTTTAAGGCGACGCATATTTGTACTAAAGTTAATGTAATAGCTGATGCCATTTCTCGCAAACAGTGGACACGGTTCCGGGAACTAGCCCCGAAGGCCAACGCCGAACCAGAGATTATACCAGAAGAATTTCATTACATCTCGAACCTCAGGTTAACAGACTGCTAGGGGCCGCCTTGTCAGTGAATACTCACCTGGTGCATAAGACAGGTCTTGCATCCTATTTAAGTTTTTGTAGTGAGTCTAGTATAAAAGATCCTTGGCCACCATCCAGGGAAACGCTTGTTAACTACATAGCATACTTAGCTAACAAACAATTGACTTACTCTACAGCTCGTTCGTATTTATCCGGGCTCGCATACAAATGTAAGTTAGAGGGTCATGAGGACTACACATCTGATTTTCTTATAACTAAACTAATGCAGGGAATGAAACGGTTGCATCACTCAGTAGACAATAGAAAGCCCATTACCAGGCAGATATTGGAAAAATTAATAGCAGTTTTACCATCTGTATGTTTGAACAATTTTGAGGCTGGTTTGTTTAAAGCAGCATTTTCGCTGGTATATTTTGGTTTTTTGAGAGTAGGGGAGGTTACAAGTTCTACCCCAACTCCAGATTGTCGTGTTTTGAGGAAGAGTGACGTTAATCTAAATATGAGTAATGGGACTATGGAGGTCAAGTTGCGTTACTCTAAGACTGACCAAACCGGTAGGGGAGTTAATCTTCAAATTACGCGTCAAAGCTGTTCTATCTGCCCGCTGAATAACATGGCAATTTATTTGAAGTTACGGTCAAATAGCGATGGGCCCTTATTCATTCATTTTGATGGATCACCACTTACTAAGTATCAGTTTTCCTATGTATTATTTAAATCACTAAGAGTGTTAAAGTTGCATAAAGAATGTTACAAAACACACTCTTTTCGGATTGGTCGTACTACGGATTGCGCTCTGGCTGGTGTGAGTCCAGAAATGATAAAAATAGCTGGCAGATGGAGCTCCGCCAGTTATAAATCCTACATTCGTATGCCCAAATAGCCAATGAGTAGACATGAACTAGCAATTTTCTGAAAGCATTTTTAGCATTTCAGATTGTGCCCATATTTGGCTGGTTGGCTCATCCATAATAAAACAAGCATTTACAGCATCTCTCCAACAACCAGATGGACCGAACTTAGGTTTGTCGGATATTGGTGCACTTCTGTGGTGGCAGGGATATGGAGGTTTGGGTTTATTGGATGTTGAAGCGAAACTTCGACACTTGAAGAACTTTGGACCTACTCCAACTGTGGTAGTTTTTCACTTTGGGGGAAATGATTTGGGGAAAATATCAGTCAGACGAATGCGTCTCCATTTTATGACGTTATTGGAATATATGTGTAATGAATTTCCAAGTGCTATAATTGTGTGGTCGGACATTTTACCCAGACTAACTTGGCGTTATTCTAATAACTACTTTGCTATGAACAACACGCGCCAACGTTTCAATTCTTTTGCTGGGGCGCGTATTAAACAACGTAGGGGTTTTGTTATTCATTACAAGCCGATTGAAAGCAATCCCACATTATATATTTGCGGGGACGGGGTTCATTTGTCACCTCATGGCAATGAAGTATTTACGTCCATTTTAAAGCAAGCTCTTCGTTATTTCGCAATCGTAGGAGGTCAATCATTTCCCCATAGTTGTCAGCGTACTTGGTCACGGCCTGTCTCGCTCCTCCCCCTGCACTAGGTTTGGCGGTGTCCTGGCTTGTGAAAAGCCAGTACATTTGGCATTGGGAGCGATACAGATGCATTAGGATTGAAATTAGTTTGCTATATTTGATTCAGTAGGATGTTATTTGGCCTAACACACAGAGCTAATCCCGACAGCTCACAGCAGAAATTTGATGTTTATTTCTAACTTGACTTGATATCTGCATATACTCAAATATTAAACCCTGCTATTCCCAGGGGGGAAGTGGACGTTGCTTTTCAAGTTGTGGCATCTCTGCAGTCTTCCCAGAGATTTGAGCCTGCCACGACCAGGTGAAAGTTGACGAATTTTAAAGTTGAATTTTGAAGTTATCTCTGTATTCTTCCCAGAGATTTTGAGCCTGCTACTCCCAGGTGAAAGTTGATGAATTTTAAAGTTGAATTTTGAAGTTGTTTCTCTGCAGCCTTCCCAGAGATTAAGCCTGTTACTCCCTAGTTACAGCTTTTAAATGAAATATGTCGAGGTTATTCGCATTACACATTCGAGCTAAGTCTTAACTATCCTTAATCTTACTTACCTTTCAGCTATTACCTCCTGTTATACCTTTGAAACATTCCTCTTTTCACTGAACCCGCTAATTTCTTCGAATTCCGTTGTTAAACTGTTAAATCCCTCAATTTAAAAACCGGTGTCAAAAATTTGTCCGTCAGATTTCAGACTCTCCTCGAACAACGACAACATATCACATGATTCGGGTTTTCCCGGTACTTTTCCAAGTAACGTGACCTTTTTTCGGAGGGCGTCCCAATGAATTGTATGCGTGGAATGGAGGTCACATGGTATTTGATATGCATCGAATGCCGCCATTACTAGGAAATGATGCTACTTCTATACAGGTCTGTTATGCACGCGCGCTTCAACTATCAATGGCGGCACATTTTACTAAGTCAGATTAAACCAGCCAATGAGACGTGTCCATTCCCCGCATATAGTTCATTGGGGCTTCCCCATCGAGATCTTAAAATAACTGGCCTTTGCACACGACACGAATCCTCGCATCCCGTGACTCCTTGCTTTTGAACAGCCTGTAGATCGAGCCAACGGATATAATGGTGGTCTAATGTGTGGCTCTACCTGACCGTCAAAGTAAGTAAACCAGGATAGAGACACATGTGTGCGGCTAGTTACTCCCAGGTGAAAGTTGTTGATGTTTGAAGTTGAATTTTGAAGTTGTATCTCTGCAGCCTGCCCAGAGATAATTTACCTTGCCTACTCCCAAGGGAAAAAATTTGTTGTTTGATGTTGAGTTGGATCTCATTTGAAAAATTGAATATAATAAAATATAACATTGGGGCTTGCCAGTTTTTGTCGGCAGCCCTTATTACTTGTTTTTGGGAGCATCAAAAAAGTTCATCTCAGTGAACAGTTGTAACAAACTCTGCCACACACAGAGACAAACTAATGTCAGCCGTGACCAATTACGCCACCTTACTTAATAAACGTATAAAGCATATTCTATTTTCGTTTGTTGTTAATTTGTTAACCGTCTCTGATATAATATACCATCCATTATAAATAGAATAATGGATAGGTTTATGGAAGGGAGGTAATGTATTGTGAAAGGGGGATAACTCTAGAGGTAATGTGTTTTACGTCATAATTTGAGTTGTCTCCCACGCTAAATTTGACCTTCGATTCTAACAGGTTTGTTTTTTGTCTTTGCTACGGAAAAACATTATTGCAAGAATATTAGATAAGAACCCTACCCACCCTGCCCAATTTTATCGGACATGTTACTGCTCTGTTTTTTCTTTTGTTTTCTTTTCAGTGATTGGGGACACATTGCAGATAGCATGGGCTTTTCTTCTACATCCTCTGAGTTATTGGCCTTTATATCTGGGCCTTACTGTACCTATCGGCGCGGCTGACATATGGTGAGAATTGGGAGCGATGCAGATGCATTAGGATTGAAATTAGTTTGCTATATTTGATTCAGTAGGCTGTTGTTTGGCCTAACACACAGAGCTAATCCCGACAGCTCACAGCAGAAATTTGATGTTTATTTCTAACTTGACTTGATATCTGCATATACTCAAATATTAACCCCTGCTATTCCCAGGGGGGAAGTGGACGTTGCTTTTCAAGTTGTGGTATCTCTGCAGTCTTCCCAGAGATTTGAGCCTGCCACGCCCAGGTGAAAGTTGACGAATTTTAAAGTTGAATTTTGAAGTTATCTCTGTATTCTTCCCAGAGATTTTGAGCCTGCTACTCCCAGGTGAAAGTTGATGAATTTTAAAGTTGAATTTTGAAGTTGTTTCTCTGCAGCCTTCCCAGAGATTGAGCCTGTTACTCCCAGGTGAAAGTTGTTGATGTTTGAAGTTGAATTTTGAAGTTGTATCTCTGCAGCCTGCCCAGAGATAATTTACCTTGCTTACTCCCAAGGGAAAAAATTTGTTGTTTGATGTTGAGTTGGATCTCATTTGAAAAATTGAATATAATAAAATATAACATTGGGGCTTGCCAGTTTTTGTCGGCAGCCCTTATTACTTGTTTTTGGGAGCATCAAAAAAGTTCATCTCAGTGAACAGTTGTAACAAGCTCTGCCACACACAGAGACAAACTAATGTCAGCCGTGACCAATTACGCCACCTTACTTAATAAACGTATAAAGCATATTCTATTTTCGTTTGTTGTTAATTTGTTAACCGTCTCTGATATAATGTTTAATATTTCGGTTTATTAAACCATCATCAGGAATTTAATAAACCGAAATATTAAACATTAATTAATTAAATAATTCTTTCTTCGGAGTTGTGACTGTGGTCTATTATGTAAAATGATTCAGTGGGAATCATAGTATATAAATATTGTTTGATAAAAAGGTAAATATTGTGTTCAAAATAAAGTGTATTGTATAAGCTAAATCTTCTACATAATACATTAAAGATCTAGTCCAGAGCTGTTGTAACTTGCTGGATTGTAGGAGGAAAGGCTTAAATAAATGGATACAACACAATAAACAAATCATACATAGTACATTCAGTGTTAGTCAATTCACTGATGTTTGAACATATCATTGATAGTGAAACATATTTCTACTCAGGGATTATTGAGTGACTGCAATTACCAGCCTTACTTTTATTTAAACTAATTACTTTATAGCTAATGACATTGGTAATAGTCAAACTTCCACCCGAAAAGATACACACCCAGCAAGAGAGTTGTATGACTACCAAACCCCCTAGTAGGTGATTCTTGGGAAATAATTATATTATTGTACGTGTTTCTAAACGTAATTAGATAAATATGGTAAGTCGTACCGACATACCTTTCATCGATCCGAATTTGTTTTGGGTGATTGTAGTTAGTTTTGTCTCCTGTTCCAAGCTGGCCATAGTTATTCTCACCCCAGGAATATATAGACCCTTTTTGAGTAAGGACCAAAGTGTAGCCAAATCCACATACAATCTAAAAAAAAATGATAAAAAAGATATGCATAACTATTCATGTCATCAACCAAACTAATAACCCACTGGGTGTGATGCAGTTTGTATTTTATTTGTATTCTCGTTATTTTGGATTACACTTTGTTTATATAAAACATACACGTTAAGCTTTAAGCTCATAATGTGTATATAGTGTGATATAATATAATTGACATAAAACTTTACAAAGAAAACAGAATATAAACCACTTGTACAAGATTTCCAATGTTTACCTTAATCATATTTGGCAATTTATACAAGTTAATGGGGGCAATGGAGTATAGAAGAAGAGAGTGAACAATATAACTGAAATAACGACATGGCTAATAATAATGGTAATGGTAATTATCGGAGTATGAATGATGAAAATAGTAGAAAATAATAAATCATAATATTGAGAATGAGTGAAAATAATATTGTAATTAATAGACGATAATGAGAAAAATAATAGAAAAATGAGATGACCGTCTGCCCACTGCTTTGCAGCTATGAGCCTGTTAATTGTAGACATATTATAACTTATATAACATCCATTAATACAATTCCATTGGACCAGAATCATATACATAAATGTAACGGCAATCATCCAAACCTATGAGACATCCATTAATACAATTCCAATGGACCAGAATCATATACATAAATGTAACGGCAATCATTCAAACCTATGAGACATCATAATAAATTTGTATACTGCTTCAATGATTTTTTCATTAAAGTGGCATGAGCTGCCAAAATTCACACTATTTTCATAACTACTGATCGTCACGGCAGTAAAAGGCTTTGAAGGCCATCAAAAAACTAAATGATTGGCGTTGGAATAAAGAAAATCCATACAGCATGTGGCCTGTACGAACCAAATACGTGTTCCAAAAGTAAACAAAATTTAAATAACCGGGACGACCATTCATTCATTCTAAGCCAAAGTTAGTTCAAAACAATACTGCATCATACATTTTTGAGACTAGAAGCACTAAAAAGCTTCTGAATTATACGTGTTGAGAAAAATAGCCAATAATTTCAACATTCTGTTTTAACGTCAAAATATCAACATTTTGGCAGCTCATGCCACTTTAAATTTAGATCCATTTTCAGTATCACCATAGAGCAAGACTGCCTCAGATGGTGCTTCATTTAAACCCATCTCTTTGAGAGTGTCCAACAATATTTGTCGCTGAGGCTGGCACACTTGGCATTCCAGAAAAAAATTATACACACTTTCAGAAGGCAAGTACATTTAGGAGAATCTTCTATGTTTGTTAAAAAGCTCTTCTTTTAAAGAACTACAGCCGTTTCGTAAGCGGCATAGCAGGATATAAGCTTTTCTGTTGGAGCTGTAGTACCATTTGGGCGCTCTGGCTTTCTGATATATTTTATCAAGACTATTTTTAAATAATCTTAAGTCGGATATATATCTGATGGGTTCAGGCAAGAAATTCCAATGTCGGGTTGTAGATGGGAAGAATGAGTTCCTAAATGAGGCAGTTCTAAAGTTACAATTGGTATGACCAGATCTTACATTATATGAATTTCAAGTTGAGACTTTTTCAGGTAGTTAAGTATTTTAAGAAGAATGCCAATTTCCATATATAACGTTATGTAATTGAACTAATTTGTGGATTTGACGACGTTTTCTGGGTTCAATAAAGTCAGATTCTTCGTAGAGTAAACTAGTAGCGACACTCTTTGTAAGACATGTTATGATACATAGACACTCCTTTTGCAATAGTTCGAGTTTGATACATTGTTCCTCCGTAATATTGTCCCAAACTATGTCTGCGTACTCTAATGATGGTCGTATGAAAGATTTGTACCTGATTTCAAGGCTTTTACGGCTTAGAATATACCTTAAGGCTTTAAACATGGACATTTTTTTCGTAACTCCAGAGATGATTTCAGCAATATGATCAGCCAAATTACCACGATGGTTTAATACAAGCCCCAAGTGTTTGTGTGTCAGAGATTGATTGATTGGTTGAGATAAGAAACGAAAATCAACATTAGCTGGTTGGTGACGCCGAGAGATAAGAACAGATTTTGTTTTTGTGGCATTAAATTTAATCAGCCATTCATTTGCTCAGTTCGGTCAACAAAACAGCAGAGAATTTATATGGATATTAATGAAGGGTTTGGCTTGTTAAACATACAGGTGAGCCGTTTGAACAGGTGATACCCATTGTCGGGTGTAAAACCAGATAGAAAAATAAACATTTGATGTGGTAAGATAATCAGAGAGGTGTTACAAAAATATATTGGCTGGCTGGTCAATTTTAGTTTTTTGAAAAGCAGATAAATTGTGAAATGGTTAAAAAAACAACATTATTTTTAAGGAGACAAATGAAGGCTAATCACACAGTAAATGTTTATCTTTTGTAAGTCATGATTAAAGTCCAAGGGGTAAATATAAAAACTGCATGTGCATTCTTTTTTTTATCAGGTCATGTTTGCTGATAGACGGCCTACCAACGTGGGCCCAATGTAGGTTTTTGGTTGGCGAGATCATGTTTGTTAAATTGTCAGCCTGCCAACGATTGGTTTTGGCTGCCATGGTTGGGCAAGTTATGGTTGTGTAATCGTCATTGTTTTATAGTTGATATTGTCCTTTGTGCTTAAATACAATCATACATAACAATTGTACGAAACAGGACTTACTTTTAACATTCCCCATAATTAGCGCTTGTATGATGACACATTATCACTTTTTGGGGGTTCGTATCTTTTCGGGTAGAAGTTTGACTATTACAAATCTAGATGCTAGGTAAAGGCTGGTGCTTGTTTTGGCGTATGTATATATTTATGAACACTAAATCACACGGGCACAGGGAAAATCTTACCAAAGTCACTCACAGCCGGAATCTGGGGTTACTAGGCTATTGACTAATTATTTATTCATCTATATTAGAAATGGGTGACTTTTTAGAGCAGCCACTCCGATTTAGCGATCATCCTGTTTGTTCCTTAACATTTAATTATTGTTGATTTGTAATGTTAGATAGATCAGGGTAATAAATACATTTAAATGTTAGTTTGTGTTATTGTTTGAATAGCAAGGAGTCACGGCGGTGCGTGCAGTAGGCCTATTCCAGTACTTTAGAAGTTACAAAACTAAGTTACTACAGGGTTGGAAGGAGTTAAACTTAACTGGGGTTTCTATCTCACTGAAAAATAAGGATGGGGATACGGGTAAACATACCCTGGGTTAAACACCAATGACAAATAATGGTGGAGAGGAGATAGATTGTCTGGGTGTTAGCTTCAAATGGCTGTTTAAGACTGTCCATTATTTTATCTCAGAGCAGACCCACTAACTTTTGAAGATATATATATATATACATGTACGTGTATGCGAATTCCTTTTCCAATTTTGTCATCGTGTATAGGCATTGTCCTACGTTCTTGTATTGTTTTAAAGTAAACAATTATGACATACACGACAGCCTGCACTTGTGGTCAGGCAAGGACGTCAAAAATTGACATTGACTTTCATCATATCACCCAAATTTTAAAATCATGACGCCTGTCCAGTATCAGAGCGAATGGCGTCAGACTGAAAAGCATTACAAAAGTATATACACTATACTAGGTTATATGTCAACCTTGCCCTATCTTACAGTCTGTGAGGAAATCGCGCATGTGTTAGAATACCAGCTGTGTACAAAATGACTTCACCGAAATAGAGGTAAGAAAACATCCCTAGAGAGCACAAGTTCTAACATGATATTTACATTTGACGTTATGGAACAAAATACGTCAAATGCAATCGGAACGCCACCATGAACATTCTAAATAACGTCATCCGTCAGTGGGTGTCACGAAATCTTGTATGATTAATTACGAGACTTACGCTACCTATTTTAATTTTACCAAACTTTGAGATTCAGTCCAATTTGAAATTATCAGACTTTGAAAACCCCCTTAAATACCCGCCTTATTTAATTGTGCAGAAAACAAAAAAAAACTTTGTGGTTCAGAAGAAGCGGGCTTGTTTTTCTTTTCAACGGTACCAAACACATATTTTTGCGATTTGTTTATGGGCCATGATGAAGTTTATAAAATACAGTATTATGTTAAATACACAAAACAAATTGGTCAACTTTCAAAATCCCCATTTAAACCTAGGTTAATTTTACACTCTTCCAAGTGTTCCTGTCTTCAGAAAATTGCTTTCCGTTTCTCTAAACTGGCAAAAAACTAGTCTACATGCCATATTGGCGAGTTACGAATGCCTCGGTGAGGGTGAATTTAACCTAGACTTAGATGGGAGATTTTGAAAGTTGACCAATTTGTTTTGCTTAGTGTGATATTTTACTAATTTCACTGTCAGCCATTAAAAAATTGCAAAAATATATGTTTGGTACCTTTGGCATGGACACATTAGCGCACTTATTCTGAACCGTAAAGTGATTATTTGTATTCGCCCCCTTTAACACTACAGACTCCCTGCAAAACTGGCAAATGGTTTAAAATCCAGAACCAAAAACGTATGTCTAACATCGATATATCCACATGTTGAGAGCTGCCACCAGAATGCAACGTAAGTTGTCTTGAAATAATTAAGCAATGTGGATGAATTGTACCTGAACATTTTTCTAACATACCGTAGCATCGCATCTGGCAACTGAACATTGGGCAATCAATTTCTGTGTTGTAAGATAGAGTACCGTATACACAGATAACTGCGCAAAGTTTTATTGATAAACCTATAATTGACAATGTATGCTCTCTTGATACCCCTTGTGGCCTGGGGTGAATACAATAATGAAGTTTAACTGCCACCCGCCTGTCACCCTCTCCGCTCTCATAACATAGGATAGTAAATGGTCATCAGACTCATTGCCTTGTATTGAAGCTTAACTATCGAAATCACATGAAAATGAGAAAAGAAAAAACAAACAATTCCCTTAAAGGGGCATGAGCTGCCAAAATGTTGATATTTTGACGTTACAACAGAATGTTGAAATTATCGGCTATGATGTGACTGTTGATTCCGAGGATTCAGATCCTGATGAGCGGTTTTGCGATACAATTCGACACTGTTTGAGCGAGTGGAAGGGAACAAGATATTCCTTCGACACTATAGCTGAATTTTGGGAGGCTGGTAAATCAGAAGTTAAAAACGTTTCTATCAAATTTGGTAAGGCAGTAGCTCATCGCAAACGAGCTGCAAAACGTAAACTCGAGAAATCATTTGCTTCAGTGTCCAAGCGTGTCTCATCTCACTGATCTGCTTGAGAGTCCTCGACAAAAGTTGAAGGCTTATGATCAAAAAGCCTTTGTAGCAGCGGGAGTGCGGGCCCGTTTCAATTCTGATGTCTTCGAAGAGAGGCCCACTAAATAATTTTGTTCTCTGGAAAAGGCTTGTGGTAAAGAGAAGCTGGTCCGTGAGCTGCTAACTGAAACTGGCGATTCTGAAAAGTCCATGGAAGGGATGCTTGAGACAGCCAGGGATTTCTACCAACAGTTGTTTTGTTCAGAGGGTGTGGACGGGGGTTGTATGGATCAATGTCTGCAAACCGTTTCTAAGGTTCTCTGTCAATCTGAAGTAGACCTGTGCGATGCTCCTTTCACGGTTGAAGATTTGTTGTCCTCCGCTAGATCATTAGCTCTGAACAAATCCCCTGGTACCGACGTGCTCCCGGTAGAGTTCTATCTCACTTTTTTGGGATATTCTGGGTCCTGTTCTATTGGAGGTAGCTGATGAAGCTTTCGAAAGTAGTTGTTTGTGGTGCGTCTTATACACAAACGCGGGCTTAAATCTGACCTTAAGAACTGGCGGCCTATTTCTCTGCAGACTATAAGATCACTAAAGCCTTAACTAGGAGACTGGGAATGGTAATGTCCTCTGTTGTCAATTTCGACCAGACATGCTCCGTACCTGGGCGATCCATTATCACGAACAGCTTACTGGTTCGGGATCTTGTTGAGTTCGTGGAAAGCGAAAATATGGAGGCTCCCATTATTAGTCTGGACAATGAAAAAGCATTCGACAGAGTAGAGTGGGGTTTTCTGCTAGGTGTGCTTGGACGAATGGGTTTTGGTCCTGGGTTTCGGAGATGGATAGAGGTCATTTACAAGTTCCCTGTCAGTAGAATTTTGATTAACGGCTTTCTCAGCGACCCAGTCTACTTAGAAAGAGGCGTGCGACAGGGCTGCCCTCTATCGCCTTTGCTCTATGTTGTGGTTGCAGAGGTTTTTGGAGCGATGGTGAGACATTCTGACTTTCAAGGGGTCTGCCTTCCTTCGGTGGACGAACCCGTTAAGGTATCTCAATTTGCGGATGATACGTCCCTATTTCCTGCCACTGATGCTGATTTTATGTGTGTAGATCCTCTCTTGAGAACATATGAAAAAGCATCAGGCGCAAAGATAAACAAAGAAAAGTCAAAAGGCGTATTTATAGGATCGTGGAAATACAGACAAGACAAGCCTCTCGGGTTAAAATGGGGATCGCAGTCTACAAAAATATTAGGGGTACACCAGGGACCGGGCGACACATCTATCCATGACTGGGACGAAAGACTTTCAAAGGTCACAGCTTCCCTTCAAGGCTGGTCCAGACGCGTCGCGACGCAGTTTTTGTGGTCTGGTAAGAAATAGTGTCTTGGGAGACTTGTTTGTCCAAGAGAGAGGGTGGGATCGGTTTGGTTGATCCAGCCGAGAAACGGCTTTCCTTAAAACTTAACTTTTTCGGTAAGATGATCACAATTGGAGATCGGTGGGCGATGGTCTGTCGGGCGTTGATGAACAAAAGACTTTCCCCTTTTGCACTGCCTCGCGTTTTTACCTGGTTGAGTTACCAGACGTTCGCCGCTTACCAGGTTGGTACTTTACAGTAGTGAAAAGATTAATTACCTTCGAGAGAACTACTAGGCGGCCATCTTGCTGGCAGGACGTCTTACATCAGCCGTTATTTAATAATCCTCTGATCACAGACGGAAGAGGACGACCATTTTTACCTGGATCTCTGGGTGCTAAGTGTCTGATGTACATATCCGATATTATTGACACTTCTTCCAAGATTTGGAAAGCTTTTGGCGGAGAGTTATCTGCTCCATGTTGTAGGCTACTAAATCGCATTAGATAGGCCATAAAAAAGTCGTGGTTAGAGCTACCTTCAGGCTCCAAAGGTTGAATATATTTTGTTTCCGGACAGGCTCTGGATAGCATTTCTTCACGTACATGGTACGAATGGTTGCGTGATACTCACGAAGCAATACCAGCGTCTTTTGCTAAATGGAAGCAGGATTGCATGGTACCCCTTTCTTGGGATTCTGTGTTTAAGTGTTCACTGGCTGCTACTTCATAGGCAACTTTGGGTTGGAGTCAATCTCCTCCGAGCTAAAGTGGTGACATCTGATTTGTGTCCTATGTGCAGCTCTGGTAAGGAAACCATTCTGCACTTATTCTTCAACTGTGACGCTGTTAAACATATATGGAAGAAAATGGAGGAATTGGCTAATCGTTATTTGGGTAGATCGGTTAAACTTTCTGCTAAGTTTGTCCTTTTCGGCGAAGGCCTAACCACCAACGTCAGGTGTAAAACGGTACTTCAGGCAGTTTGTTCAACAGCTGTTGGTTGTTGGTGGCGGCAGCAGCGATGCTACGTTACAGCAAAAGGTCCTGGATTGGATCACCAAGACGCTTTTTCGAGATGTTTCACTCGCGATATGTCCCATCTGATTTTATGTCAATTTGAACAAGCAAAGTACCGACACAAGTTGTTGGAATTTGAAACCATGTAGTGCAGGAACGAAGTGTTTGCTGCTCTTGTAAGTAATTCCCTAAGGGTCAGGTTTTCTTTTAGCCGAATTTAATGTGATCGTCTGTTTTCACAATGTAAGCTGTCTGTTATCTATCTGCCGGTTTTGACGTTTTAGTCATATAACAATGAGCAAGTCTTGTTGAATCTTTGTAAGCGGATATTCTGCCAGTTAGTTTTAACTATCTCCTACAACCTAGATTGTTGTGGTGTAAAAAAAAATAAATAGATAGATAGATGTTCTTTATTTAAAACAGGCTCGATAACTGCTGTAGGAAAATATATTTTTTCAAGCAAGTCGAGCTAAAACAATAATCATACAAATACAACATAAAAACAATAATATCACAAACAAAACATGATCTTGACAGCACAATAAAACACATTACAGTAACAAAATAATAAATAAATAAGATAGAATAGCTTTTTTTTCTTTTCAGAAAATATGCTGTTTTTAACGGTTATATTTTAAGTATAATGCGATATTTAAACTTGCCCCTTGCCTTGCCTACATACAGTACACACAGAAAGTGAACACTATTCGTTGCGGGCGCCGTCCCAGCACGGTGCGAGAGTAGCGCGAGCATCGTGCGAGCACCGTGCGAGCATCGTGGGAGCACCCTGCGAGCAGGCTGCAGGCCCAGTGCGCGCACATTGCCAGCACCCTGCCTGCATTACCGCCGGGCATTTTGTTCTTGTCGATTTACGAACAGACCGATTGATATTATGCTGAAGACAGTTTAGTTACAATTAAAACAAGCACAGTAATATGTGATATTCAAATTACTTTAATTTCTTTCTTTTATCTTTCAGATGAACTAAATTGTGACTATAGGCTACACTACGCACGTTGTTTTTACGATGTAATGTTGCTGTTGTTGCTGTTGTAAATCCCAAGACACTGGCTGCCGTCTTACTAAGTTCTAAGTTACATATACTATCCCGGTAGCGATAATAATAAGTAAATCTCTTGAAATGTACTTACCAAATACATGTTCAAGATCAAAAAGAAATTCACAGCGAACTCTTAAAAAATGGCGTTCATTTGTATAGGTTTTGCGCAAACATTGGTAGATCGTTCTGTTGAAATTCGGTTGAAATACATGCATGTATAATATATTTTGAACTTCGAATATAGTACACTGTATATAGCCTTAAAGGCCTACCAGGATTCTATTTAAGACGACGGGTACCCCATATTTACAATATTTCTTTTTAAATACTACTAGACAATCATTGATTTTGTGACGAAACAGTCAATTGTAGGTCCTACTTTCTTTGTCAATTGTGAGTTATAACTTATATTCCAGATGAAAACTTCAGATTTCCTATTTCGAGAAATTAGACATTCCTGCAGGTAAAGTAATCGGGGATTGCAGAACGAAACGGCTAGAGTTGCGGAATATTGGTGAAGAGCACAAGGCAATTTATGACTCTAAAACTGTTTATTTGAAAATGTTGATCAGATTACATTTGAATGGTAAGCATAATAGAAAACAAAAAATTGTCATGCACCCATAACGTATGCTTTCGCCCACATCCGCGCCCGATTATTTCACTCCGTGCAGAAGTGTAAATATTTTTCTTCTTCTCTTGAATAGGCCTACCACCCCAGCCTGCGCTTACATGGTTCCCTGGTTTACAATAACTTGAAGGATGAATATTATTTATTTATGTCTTGAAAACAGTTCTTGTTATACTTGGCTTAATACTAAATAGCAATCGTTTTATTTTTTCTACATGACCATATAGGGCCTATGAACAAATGGTTGGCGCCAGTCGTCTGAGTGATTTACAATGACAGTTAACAGGACGTCTGTGGATTGGTTAAAGCCCAGTCAATGCATATATATTAGAGAAATGAATATCACAGATAAATTTGATTGGCTATTTCGCTAAATTACATTTCAGTGACAGTGAGTGACATTTAAGACTCCACCCAAACTGTAAGATTTATTTTGATCGGCCTTTATACCGTATAAAAAAACGTAAAGTAATACCTACGAAAATATAAAATACCCTATATCAAAACCAACTAAATCGACATGATATGGATAAAACAAAAAGAAATTTTACGAAGGGTGCGCATTATAGGCTACACGGGCGAATGCGTTATACATGTAGGCTATAGTCTGACATTTTGGCTTTTAGGCCACGCTCTCACTTTTTGTCGTGACAATTCCCCACAAAATATATTTTACTTACAAACATAAAAGTATAAAATCCAAATAAAACAGCTGTATGATTTTATGTCTTGAAAATATCGGTCGCCAGGCTAGCCTAAAAGTCATTATGAATTTATGTTGCACATGTCGGCTGACTTGGTTTATAAATGATCGGGTTACGTTGGCTTAACAATATATTTCTGTGTTTCTTGAACAATTTAAGCATAGAATTATGTATGCATTAACGCAGAAAAGGAGAAATTGAACAGATACAGCCTTGGAATCGATATTATGGGGATGGAAACAACTATGGGAGCGATAACAAATACAACAACAACAACACCACCACCAGACATAAGCGTTACGAATTTTACAAATTTATTTTTGCTTCTTGGTTGTTTTTAATTCTACTACTAGAAAATAAAGTCGATTGTGTAATGAATATTCAATTCATATTTTAATCATCTGATCTTTCTTTATACATGTTGCGCTGTATAGCCTAGGCCTAGCCTACAGATGCTCCAAGTCACACTGGCTTGTAACAGTAACAACCCGCTCAACGTTTGTCTCTCGTTCACAGAGTACGCACATCCTGCCCGCACGATGCCTGCATCATGCTCGCACGGTGCGCCTACCCTGCGCAAACCCTGCGCATACCGTGCGCCCATCCCGCGCGCATCGTGCGCTCACCGCGCTCGCATCATGCGAGCATTTATAGTGTTCACTTTCTGTGCGTACTGTACATACATATAAAAACATTGAAACAGTGACAGCACAAAAACATATACAAAGACAAAACTCTTAAAATCTGGACAATGTACATAGGTTATTTTCATCATTTCATTTGACGCACAATGGCTTAAAAGGTTTTAGAATTGATAATTGATTGTCTTATTATTGTTGTCTTAATTAATATTGCACAGCTTCATTTAAAATGTTAAATAAATAGAGGGATAACTATCATACATGTTAAAATATATAATATTTATAAACACTAAAACACACGGGCACAGGGAAAATCTTCTTGTCTAAAATAACCATGGAGACAAGTTTCTAATTGTGTTAAAAAGAGGTATATCATCTAGACCTTTATACCCCATCATAAATTGTTGTAATAAAGTAAACCTATGATATATCATTAGGTTGACGACTGACACGAGCTTGGCCTTAGTCAGTAGAATTTTCTTGAACATTTTGTATTACATTGACAATGCTTACGTATCTTAAGCTATGTTAAGAATATCGTCAGACTATATATTATTGGGTTATGGGAAAAGACAGTGAAAATTTGCCCACCCCCACCCCTTTCCCAGAAAAACATAGGTAGAAGGCAGACAGGGGAGTTTAGCCCTGACCAGTATGTCTTTCAAACTCTTGTTCTTTTTATAAGCAATGACTATGTCTATTTTACATAGGTTTCATTACATTTTCAGCAGCAACAGAATTATATATTAATGTCAGTTTAAAAGAGATTCATTAAATACTTTTTACATGCATTTTTAAAAGCCAATGGCGAATCCGCTGACTTAAGATGTTCAGGCAATGTGTTGAACTCACTTGGGTAATTAACTACAAACGATTTTCTGTACATTGCAGTCCTAGTTCTAGGTATTTCAAGCAGAGTATATGAGGAAGAGCAGAAAACTTCGGTTTGGTTTAGATCTTTTAATTAGTTTTGATAATAAATCAGATGCTATGCTATTGATAATTTTATACACTAGAATAAGCCTGTTAAGTTTGAATACATAGACCAAGGGCAACCAGTTAAGCTTAGTGTACATTTCCCTAATAGATAAATCATAATTTGTGTCTAGAATGAGTCGCATTGCACGACGCTAAAGTCTCTCTAGAACTGAAACATCACAAGAAGCTGTTTCAAAACTCCACACACTCGAACAATAAGCAAAGTGTGGCAAAATAAAACAGTTGTAAAATAATTTCCGCGTATCAGTGGATAGGAATTTTTTTATTCTAGCTAACAGGGACAGTTTACTATTAACTTTCTTTTCTATTTGTTTAATATGATCTGACCACGTTAGATTTTCATTAATTAGAACTCCTAGCAGTTTTTCAGACTGCATGTTTTCTATTATTTGGCTGTATAGAGAAATGTTTAAGGAATTAGTTCCTATGCGCTGGCGTTTTTGTAGGATTTATTCTCATTTTATTCACTGAGCACCAATTACTAAGGTTAGTCATATCTTTGCTTAACTCGTTAACTTCTTCGACTTTGGTTCCAACTGAAAATAAAGTAGTGTCGTTGGCAAAGATGACATTAGGAGAGTTAAGATAAAGTGGCATGTCGTTGATATATAGGATGAACATAAGAGGTCCCAGGTTCGAGCCTTGAGGAACCCCCAGATTAACATTTCTTGTTTCAGATAATTTACCAGCTACACTAACACGTTGTTTCCTTGTCTTTAAATAAGACTAAAAATATAATATGGTATCCTTTGAAAATCCATAAAATTCATTTTTTTTCAAAAGTACATCAATATCTACTAAATCAAAAGCTTTACTCAAGTCCACATAAATAGTACCGATCAGATTGCCTTTATTGATTTCTGATAACCATGTGTTAGTTAGATAGACGAGAGCAGTCTCACAGGAATGGCCAGCCCGAAATCCTGATTGATGTTTATAAAACAAGTCGTTATCATTAAGGTATTCTGTAAGATTACTTGCCACATGTTTATCCAGTATTTTGGAAAGAGTTGGTAAAACACTTACCGGCCTGCAGTTGTCAGGGCTATCTTTGGCGCCTTTTTTGTAAATTAGAGAGACTTTACCTACTTTCCAGTCTGTTGTGGTGTTTGTACCACAAATAAAAACTTGTCTCCATGGTTATTTCAGTCAATAATGTTTTCCCCGTGCCAGTGTGTACATATCGGCGTTGTCAGGTTTAGTGAGGGCGGCGAAGTTCGGTGTATATATCGGAATGGTCAGGTTTAGTGGGGCGGAGATCGGTGTATATATCAACCTTGTCACGTTTAGTGGGGGTGAAGATCGGTGTATATATCACGTTGCCAGGTTTAGTGGGGCCAGACTTCGGTGTATATATTGGCGTTGCCAGGTTTAGTGAGGGCGGAGATCGGCATATATATTGGGGTTGTCAGGTTATGTGGGGGCGGAGATCGGTGTATATATCGGGGTTGTAAGGTTGTGTGGGGGGGTGGAGATCGGTGTATATATCGGGGTTGTCAGGTTTAGTGAGGGCGGAGATCAGTGTATATATCAGGGTTGTCAGGTTTAGTGAGGGCAGAGATCGGTGTATATATCGGTGTTGTCAGGTTATGTTGGGGCGACGATCGGTGTATATATCGGGGCTGTCAGGTTTAGTGAGGGTGGAGATCGGTGTATATATCAGGGTTGTCAGGTTATGTGAGGGCGGAGATCGGTGTATATATGGGGCTTGTCAGGTTTAGTGGGGCGAAGGACGGGATTTATGTGCATAGAAATCCCCAGACCTCCAGTAAAATAAGATGGAAATACCTCTGTGGCCAGATTGTGTACCTCGCTTAGAAATGCTAGATTCGATTCTATTTTCTCTGATTTTCTAATAATTCCAGCAACGCAAACAATTCAATAATATATAGTTTAGTTGGCCACCTACGCCTAAGAAAACAAAATCTCAAGGAACATAGAGCACATCAAACCCCATAAATGTCTTCATATAACGTATGTCCCAAAGAATACACACCTACAGAAAGTGCGATAGAAATACCTCAACCACACTATTTTCATTGTGTATTGTATAGATCTAGTATAAGTCTACGGAAATTGTTATCAATGAGAATAACTCAGGCATGTGTAATAATTGTACCCCTGGGCATAAGGTGGAGAGATGTCTACATCCACTTTATTTAAGGAGTTTATTTTATGTACTATGCAGTAGTCTAATTTCTATCGGTCTTTTATGTTTATTGTGATGTTTGGAAATAATAAATTAAAAAAGGAAATACCTCAACCACCGGACATGAAAGAAGGCGTTTTCGTTAGAGTTGGTGCATTTGCAAACTACTAAATGATATTGAATTGAGTCATTGTATGTATAACTTTGTGTTTCTTACTAAACTACTGTTAACATCAAACGGCATAATAAAAACGAACAACATGATACGTATATTATATCCTCCTCATCAATTGACATTGATGGATGTTTTATTTGGCTGAGCAAAGTATACTGTATTAGGGAGGTGATTCAGCCTATTATACGTTCTCACAAACATATATCACCTTTCGACAATTGAAAAGAACCGGTGTGTAATAAACAAGATTCCCAAGCAACGATTTATGTTTTAATATAATTTCATTCAGAAACGTAAGAAGTCATCTACAGTGTGTCACATTGTGGTTGTAGGTTGATCCTATTGGATTCTTCTGTATTGAATGTGTTCACAACAACAATTATACCATCGTCCACAAGGATTATACCATTGTCCACAAGGATTATACCATTGTCCACAAGGATTATACCATCGTCCACAAGGATTATACCATCGTCCACAATGATTATACCATTGTCCTCAAGGATTATTCCATTGTCCCCAAGGATTATACCATCATTCTGCGGTTCCGTGAGGATTCATTTCATCATTCCGTATTCACACCAGATTAACATGGATATGAAGTGATATAGCAGCATCAACCGTTGAATTAAAAAGGCCAGTTGAATTAAAAAGGCCCAGTTAAGTTTTTCGGCTTGGTCTTTGTTTCTCATATTATTCAATGAGAAATATATGGTGTTTTAAAACGTGATTATTGTTTTCTAAAGCTACCATCTTCATACCGCTTGGCCGTTTAATAGGAGGTAGTAGGGGGTATATAGAAATACATGCAAATCACATATATCCATAAAAAGAAGGTGAACTTCAAGTGATTAGGCTTATGTATTAGAAATATAAACCATATCCCATCTTTGGGCGACTTAGAGTGGCTTGAGCTGGCTATTATAGAGAAAACATTTTGTGGAAAAGAATACCAGCTTATTCCTTTTATTTTTTTATCAAGAAGTACACAATAAAAGCTATATGTCGATAATGATATCGGGAATGCAGGTTAAGGTGTTTTTTTAAGCAACACAACCACTTAAATTTTGTCCATTATTAGCACACAATGTTGGTTCAATACTGGCTTTACTCGTATTTTTATTTCAACGTCAGTTCTCATATGAAGGTATAAATGAAGCATTTCGTTATTGGTTGTTTTCCGTCTCATTCGAGTTAATTTTACTCATATGGACAGGTTTAATTCATTTCAGCTGGTTACTTCATAAGTATCATGTGATCAAACTATTAATATGAATACCTGTAGTCAACCGTATTCTTTTTTTTCTAAAGCCTCAGCCCTTGTATTGATGAGGTGAGGGTTCGAATCGATCTAATACCTCTGTAAACATTTGGCAAAGCAAACCAGGTACATTTTCAAACACACTTCATATTACACTGATTGTCCACATTACAAATATGTTCTTTTTTCTTGATAAAGACACCGGTATAGGAGGTGTCAAAAGCTTGTGTTGCTCACAAACTACTTATTTCGTGGTGATGCCTTAATCATTTCCCATTAATGTGGGTAATCCATAAGCTTGAAAAGTACGAAAAATGCACCCACGCTCATTTGATGTTTTCCGAATAGCGAGGCTTATCTTCAACAATATGGAGCTCTTTAATCAGTAAGGCTTCGTAGGCTCATGCGACAAGCAGCTTGTTCCACTTTGCAGAAATATCGCATGATGCACTCTTTATTAAACTTGTTGCGCTGGTTGCGTCATATTTAATGATGAGAATAAATTACTCCCCTTTGCCAAGTGATATTCTGTCACTGGGTGCGCTGCAAGTCTGTTACTGCCTCTCTTATGGAAACAATTTATTTTTTATTTATTGCATTTATTCACCATAGAAACATAACATGGACATACATGTATGTATATCTTGGAACATAAATTGGCGGGAATAAAGTTCGAAAGAACTTGTTCTATCCCTAAGTAAAATAAAAGTAAATTACTAAGTAAAAAATGGCGTGATTCAAAGTCAGTAAACAAAGTTAAACAAATTATGGTTAACTAAAGAAAGATAAAGATTTTTTAAAATAACATATTTACAATGCGTATCTAAACTGCATGATAAGGGGTTTTTAATTACAATGCCGCTAGGTAGAGAGTAGATAGGTTTTAAGTTTTGATTTAAACATTGATGTAGATTTTATTTCTTTTAGTTGTGCTTGAAGGTTGTTCCACTCTCGAGGGCATTTAATTTTCATTGTATATAGAGAAAGGTTGCTATGATAGAATGGCCTGTACATATTGCGAGCACAAGCTCTTGTTGAGTAATTGTGGATATCTGCTTGATTTGAGAACATCATTTGGTCAGTGAGAGATAGAAAGGTAGGATGGTGGATAAATTTGTGTGCTATTTGAAGGCTGGAAAAGTCGTTTAACTTATAGATATCGAGTATTTTTAGTTTCTGAAAGATTGGATGAGAAGGGGAAGCTCTGTGAGAATAGGTGATCATTCGAAGAGCACGTTTCTGTTAAAGGAGGAGAGGATGGAGATGAGTTTTATAAGTGTTGCCCCATAGGGCGTTTGCATATGTTAGGTATCGTGACACAAGCGAGTGATAAAGAATACGAAGAGTAAGTTTGTTAAGGCTGTTTCGGATATGCTTAATTATACCAATATTGCGGGAAATTTTTTGACTTATATATCTGATATGTGAGGTCCATGTTAATTTTTCATTGAATAAAATACCTAGAAATTTAAATTCTTTCACGTTTTCTATAATTGTATTATTTAATATTAGATCAGAACAGTTTCGAAAAGACGCCCTACTACCAGATTTAATTATCATATATTTAGTTTTTGCTATATTTAGTGATAGTCGATTGGCTTCCAGCCACCGCTGAATATTGTTCAGTTCTTGAGACATTACAGATATAGTGTTAGCGACATTTTCAGAAGAGTAACAGACACTTGTGTCATCAGCAAACAAGATAAAATGAAGGATTGGCGAGGAAAAGGTGATATCATTTATATAGAGAAGAAAGAGGATTGGACCGAGTATAGAGCCTTGTGGAACGCCAATAGAAATGTTAGATAATGATGATAGGGTGCCATTGTAGTTTACGGTTTGGGATCTGCTTGAAAGATAGTTACTAAACCAGGGATAAATGAAGCCATAATGATTTAATTTAAGGAGGAGAATATCATGATCAACAGTATCGAAAGCTTTTGATAGGTCTAGAAAAGTAATTATGCTATGTAGACGGTTTTCTTTCGCTTCTACCAGTTTATTGTATAGAGATGATGCTGCTGATGTGGTGGAGTGTTTGCTTCTGAAGCCATACTGTTGGGATGAAAGAATATTATTGGTTTCAATGTGATCCATTATCATATTACATGCTAATTTTTCTAATATTTTGCTAAATGATGGTAATACAGATATTGGGCGATAATTCTCCATGAGCTGATTGTCTCCAGATTTATAAATGGGTGATACTCTTGCAGTTTTTAAGGAGTAGGGAATTGAGCCGGTGGAGAACGAAAGGTTGATAATGTGGGCGAGAGGGGTTGATATAGAGACTGCAATAAGTTTTAAGGATGAGATACTAACTCCGTCAAGTCCTGCAGCGGTAGATTTGACTTGGTTGATAGTTGTTTGTACATCTGAAGGAGTGACAGTTTGGAATTGGAATATATTATCAGTCGATTTCGGCAAGTATTCAGAGAAGTGTGTTTGCGGTTGTGGAATATTGTCTTTCAATTTCTGTGCTACTGTTGTAAAATATGAGTTAAATTTATCAGCTATAACGTCTTTATTTGATTCTTGTTGACCATCTATGAGGAAAGAACTTGGCAGGATTGGCTGTTTTTTCCGCTGCATAACTTGATTTAAAATTTTCCACGTTTCTTTTATATTATTGTTAAATTTATTGAATTTGTTTTCAAAATAGAATTTCCGGGAGTTGGCCAGAGTTTTGTTCAGTTTATTTCTGTAAGCACGATATTTTTGTTTTATGGATGGATTGCAAGTGATTAATTGATCTCGATAAAGTTTGTTCTTATTGTGGATTGATTTCAGTAAGGCGGGAGTGACCCATGGTTTAATAATAGGACATTTTGGAGGGGATAGAGTAGTGATTGGAAAACAATTGTTATAATTAGTGTTAAAAGTGCTATTAAATGCATCAAACGCATCGTTTAAATTGTCTGTATTCAAAATGTTGTCCCAGTTTATATTTTCCATTGCTATATTAAATGCTGTTTTCTGGTCATCGGATTTCTTTCGGAAAGAAATAGTTTTACGAGTGGTTATTTGTGAATCTGTTGAACTCTTGTGGAAATGGATGATAGAAAAATGGTCAGTAATGTCAGTTAGAAGTATCCCCGCCAGGAGATGGTCTTCGTGAAAGTTGGTGAAAATATTGTCGATAAGGGTTGCAGTTTTAGACGTGACTCGGGTAGGTTTTGTAATGTGTGGAAGGAAGTAGTGGCATTTCATGTTGTTTAGAAAATTAAGGGTAGGTGTGTGGCTCTCGGTTTTGAACAGATCAATATTAAAATCTCCGAGCAGGATACATTTTCTAGATGAAATCTTCTGAATGGTGTTAAAGAAATGGTCGTTAAAAGCTGTTATGTCATTTCCAGGAGGACGATATATGATTCCAACAATATAAATAGTATTAAAAAAATTAATTTCAACAAAAAGGGATTCATAGGTACTATTAGGTTGACTAAAAGATAGATCATCTCTTACCCTGCAAGACTGGACGGAATTGTCGACAAAGAGTATAACACCACCCCCCTGCCTATTTGGCCTTGACAGAGAAAAGGATTTATAACTGGGGAAATGATGAAGATGCTCAGTATGTGAGTGAAGCCAGCTTTCAGAGAAACCTAGAACTGTAAATTTGTGATTTAGATTATGCAATAGACCGGAAATTTCATCATAGTGTTTGTTTAGACTACGTGCATTCATGTGAAAAACTGAGAACTGTTCGGAAGAGGTGGAAGGGAGATTATGCTTGAGACTAGATTCAGAAAAATATTTGGATTGGTTAGGATTTATGTTTGTCCAATGCTGGAGCTCGTATGCATTGTCGTCAATAACAGTTTTACAAGGGTCTGATTTATTTAGCTCTAGTGGGTCGAAACACATGTTTTCTAAAAGCTGGAGATTAATATTTTGTGGGGGAGGTGGTGTGGTCGGGAGAGAGTAGTCAATCAGCTCATGGAAAGGCAAATGCTCAAAACTGTTAACAGTTTCTTGTCCCTCGAGAGTGGATATGTTACTAGACGACATTGACAAGGTATTTAGAGAGAGCGACATACAAAGATGGGGTATATATCATATAGATCAGTGAACAGATAGATACGAATAAACAATAACATTTAACGATACAAAATACACATATAACAATCAACATTTCGAATATGTACATCACAATTATAAGAATTATAAGAACAGTTAAACGTTAGTTTCCGATACATTTCGACGAATTAAAAGATCAATAAGTTTTCAAAAATTAAAGGTGGTTTTAAATATTATGTTCGAGATAAGAAAAGAATATAGGTTGGATTGAGCCAAGATTGTGTCAATTTAAGTATTGTTGTATTATTCCAAACTTGATAATATTTGTTTGATAGGTACTTTGGGGGGGGGGGGGGTGCAAATCGGTGCAAATCACTTAAACAAATACACTTAAAATAAACGAATAGTTATGGAGTCATGTCAACTTACAAGTCACAGGCAGAGGAATCTTGTATCCAACGATTAGATGAAACACAAAATACAGGTACAAATAAAAGTCAAAGAAATCCAATGATGAGACGAAACACAAAATACAGGTACAAATAAAAGTCAAAGAAATCCAACGATGAGACGAAACACAAAATACAGGTACAAATAAAAGTCAAAGAAATCCAACGATGAGACGAAACACAAAATACAGGTACAAATAAAAGTCAAAGAAATCCAACGATGAGACGAAACACAAAATACAGGTACAAATAAAAGTCAAAGAAATCCAACGATGAGACGAAACACAAAATACAGGTACAAATAAAAGTCAAAGAAATCCAACGATGAGACGAAACACAAAATACAAGTACAATTAAGAGTCAGAGAAATCCAAAATTGAGACGAAAGAACTAGAACAAGCCGGAATAGATCAATCGTTGATAGCACAAATATCTTACGCGGAAAGAATTTTCAGACAGCTTTCAGATTTCACTTGCTTTATAGATCCGCTTATACATTTTACAAAAATTTTCCCATCCCTTGACCATGAGGATTCAACCAGCGGGTGATTGACTGTTGATTTAAGGAGGGCTTGGCTGCTTGGTGTGAGATCTTCTTTAATTACGATTTTCGATCCTTTTAAAGCTTTCCTCTTGTAAATGCATTCGTTTTTAATTCTTCTGTTCATAAATTTTACGATTATACCCCGTGGCCTCGATTCGTGTGTGGGGAATGGTCCCAGTCTGTGGGCAATGTTAACTTCACTAGATGTAAGATTCATTTTCAGTTTTTCATTGAGAGTGTTGACTACTTTGTCAACGCATTCTTCGACAGACTCATTTTTATTTGTATCCTCCAGACCGTATATTCTGATACTACTGAGCCTACCGTGCTGTTCCAGATCATTGTGTTTCACATTAGCTTCTTCAACTTTTTTCCTTATTTTATCAATTTCATTTTGTTTTTGTTCTAAATGGTTGGATAGGGACGATATGGATTGCTTTAACGAATCATTTTCCTGTTCCAGATGGAGTATTCTACACTCCTGTTTTTCTATCAGGTTATTTAGTTTATTGACGATTTTCTCTTCAGTTGCAAGTAAATGCTGTTCAAGTTTTTCCCCAGTTACGATATCATCCAGTTTAGACATAATTAAAGAAAGTTGACTTTCTATAGTGGTTTTGGTATGGGATGGAATGTCATTGTCAGGGGTAATGTCCTCATGCTGAGATATTGGCTCGTCAATACTACTTTGGGACGAGGTTATGTTTCTTCTGTGCCGTTTTTTATTGCCTGGCATTCTAGGTCTCTACAGGTAATTTGACCAAATGAAAAGTGCCCCCCACAGTCACACTGTATATGTAAGCTATAGGTCTACACTGGGTGTCTCAATCCATACAGTATAATACTGTACCTATGTAGCACCGCACTGTAGCTTACATGTATGTGTTGAAGGACTGACTGTAAATCTGACAGGAAATCGGCTTCAGTTGAGAAAGAAATCTTCCAAATTATCACGTTAGCAGTACAATATTTAAGAAATACTCATGTTACAAAACATCTCGCATAATATTAGTTATATGACGCCCTTGCGTGGGTATACGGGTAGATATTTGGTGTCTGACATTAATATTTTACCGAGGCTAAGCCGAGGAAAAATATCTGTCAGACACCAAATATCTACCCGTATACCCACGCAAGAGCGTCATATAACAAATTTATCACCATCCAGAGCAGCATGTTTACTTAAAACTGAGTATAGTCAGCTGTTCTTTATTCGATTAGTTCACAAGAATGCCATGGGTTGATTGTATTGAGCAAGGTCAAAATGACGTCGCGAAAGAAATAAATTCTATTGTGACGTTGCAAAGTTATATAGAGGATATTGAACAGCTGAGTTTGAATAGCACTTATATTTTTTCGAGTGAAAGTCGGAGAATAACTCACGAGACGCGAAGCGTCGAGTGGGTTATCCCTCCGCCTTTCAAGAGAAAAAATATAAATGCTTTTCAAACACAGCTGTTCAATATTCTGTTTATTATTTATACTATCATGTTTTATTCTGGGGATTGTTTATTAAGTATAAATTTATCAATTATAAAAAAGAAAATATCAACAAACTTATGACGGATTAGGTTTTTAGCAAACGTAGGAATATATATCGCTGACCAATGAAACAACAGCATGTCTGTTCTTCTCACGTGACTATCGACTGTCAGATTTGTGGTCATTTGAATGGCCATTGTCTCCCTGAGTTTTTCGCCATATTTGATGTAAAGAGAAATTAAATCGAACTCCATGGATTTTAACTCTGCAGAGCATCAGTCACCAGGATAAAAAATGATATTTGAAATTACTTTACATTGTTTAAACGCGTCAATGAATGGCAAGTACAGTTATTCGTTACACGCAGTGGTCCGCAGGTCACACAACTCTGCCAACATACGATCGATTTTGAAGTTTTGTTTTATCGCTTTGACTTAGAGTGGTAAGCCGATCCTCTATTAAATCAATTATGTGTTTTCAGCTGTAATTTATTTATCTTAATGCTAATTATGACTGAAAAGGCTTCATTTAGCCTATCGAAATCCTATGTACTGTTGTTGTTGTACAGCAGACGTCGGTACGCAAGAAAGAAGTAGGTCCGACGACGTCATCGGCTTCGTCACGTGCATTAAATAACAAAAGTGTTATTTCACTGCAGTGAATTATAACATTTCTGAGTGAAGGAAATCCCTAGTTTTCACTTATGTATAAATAATAAATCGGTTTTCACGATCTTTGAGACAAGCATAGCGTTCAATGCTGACGAAACAACATTCTAAACTGACGTCACAATAGGATTTCATCTTGACTGAAGAATGCTGTGACGCACCAAGACCTTCACTCCGTGGTAATAACAGCGCGTGAGATCTTAACTCCGGGGTTATACAGAATCAAATATATACACGGTAAGCACTGGGATGCAGACTCACATTCTGGGCGTTTCGACCAATCAAATGCCAAGAAATTGATCTCAATGGTGATAATAGTAATTAGGTATAACAAGCCTGGTATGGTTGAGAAGTCGAAATGAACCGGAGCACTTTCTGCTAACTACCAACTGACAGCCATCTTGAAAGGTCTACGTTGTCTGTCACCGTTTCATACTTCGTCATTCATTTACTGCTGGCCACACTACACTATAGTACGTCATTATGTTTGTATATTGTATATTGTGGTAAATGTCACAGTTGATAAGTTTATATAGACCACATGTCATTGTAATACATCATTATGTTTGTATATTGTGTATTGTGGTAAATGTCACAGTTGATAAGTTAATATAGACCACATGTCATTGTAATACATCATTATGTTTGTATATTGTGTATTGTGGTAAATGTCACAGTTGATAAGTTTATATAGACCACATGTCATTGTAATACATCATTATGTTTGTATATTGTGTATTGTGCTAAATGTCACAGTTGATCATTTTATATAGACCACATGCCATTGTAATACATCATTATGTTTGTGTATTGTGGTAAATGTCACAGTTGATAAGTTTATATAAGCCACACTTCATTGTAATACATCATTATGTTTATATATTGTGTATTGTGGTAAATGTCACTGTTGAAAAGTCTGTATAGGCCAAGTTTCTTACTTTCTTAAAAAGGGGCATATCATTTAGACCATTCTACCCAAAAAAACACAACCCATGATACATGTATTTCATTAAGTTGACGACAGGCGTGATATATATATATAATCGTTTGATGTGAAACATAGAATTGATGTAAAAAAAAAACACACATGCTGAATACATGTCAATGTTTCTTAGGGCAATCATCTTTTTTTTTCTACGGCTGACAACAAGTAAAATTTCATTTGACCGATGGATCGAGGAAACTAAATAACATTGGTTTAAGATTGTTTCTTGATTCCACACACAGTGCACAAGTAAAAAGAATGCAACATCATGTTATGACCTATACTAAACTTGATACCCAGTTATATAGTATTACTTAAATAACTTATTTTGACAATAATATAGAGTATTTGAGGAGGACTATTTATCTTACCTGTGTGATAACTTCCCCAGACAGGGCTTCTACTTTACAGGGGATGGACTGCTCATCATTATTATTAAGGCCCAGTCGACCATCACGATTATATCCCCAGGTATATACCTAATTGAAGCATAAGTATTGTGAGTGCAGCAGTTTTTATATTCAGAGCTGTGATAACGTATCCGTGTTAATAAGTTAGTTGTCTCCTTATACCATATCAACCATTTTTGTCAAGTAGATAGAAAAACTGAATTAAAAATAGGCATAGAATGCACTTAAAAACGTTTGATTACAAACATTTAATTATATAGAAGACAGTTACAAGTATACTAGAGTTTGGACATCTACATGTATGCTGAAGTTTAGATACTGATAAAACACAGACCGTCAGAGAAAATGTGCATCTGAACAATAAATGACGCAGAGTTATGACACTGACAGGATATATTTCACACACTATTTTGTTTTTTATAAAACACGGATTTATGATAACGATATGTGTGATCAAAGAAATAGAATGTATATTTGTCAATTTATTGACTCGCGACCATTTTTCTTAAATCACAGATTGTTATTAGTTCGAAAGCTGTGGTCACATAATATATATAGAGTACAATTAACAGTTTACTACATGGGTACATGAAACATACTTACCTCTCCGTTATCCAGTAAAGCTACAGAATGATGACCACCACATGCAATTGATATAGCACGCCTGATACCTGAAACATTACAACAAACATGGTTAGAATAGATTATTTATCACAAATAACAAAACCAAATGGTGTGAGTCTCCATACCCCAGGAATAATTGAAATACTGAGTTGAAATACACGGAATAATTCCATTTATATAAGATGAGTATTAATTATGACAACTATACATTATTTCATTTTACGCCAATACAAATCAATAATGACACATTTGTGTTATCTGCAACATTTCGATACAATTCAATGAATTCTTGGCCATGACCATTTAATGTACGTTATATAACAGATCAGCTAACAACCATGATTCGCTTTGAAATGAAAACAATATTTTCAATGTGTCCTTGGCTTGTCAACTTGTTTTCAATAACTGGAATGAGCGTATAAATTCACAATAATCCTATGATATACATGTAACTTAAAATTCGAGTTTGTTGTCATCAAATACTTTTAATTTGCAGTTCTTCGGAAAACTTGTGTTGTATTATATGTGATTGTATGGTAACAGCAACATATCGTTATTTGACCTCTCAGGCTAAATTCCTGTTGCCCTAGTATGATGTCCGTTTGTTCACGGGCCGTAATATTATTTTATATTTCACCAATAACCAATGCTGGATTTACGCTGTGCACTAGCAAAACGAGAACGGTAACATTATTTTGCGCTGTTCTGTAACCATACTATATTTACTTAAGGCATTACTAAACAGTCAATAAAACATACATGAAGTGTAAATATTGAATTTTTAGGTTTTCCAATACTGAATTTAAAAAGTTATTACTCAGTCAATCTGATCAAATTGATAAATATGAATTGTTGTTTTTTTTTCAGAATAATGTGGATATAAGATTTAGCTGTAGATAATTTGACTAATGTTCTTTATAATTCTGTTTTCAGAGTCTGCGGTAAGACATTTCAATCCAAAGAAGATAATAAATCTGCTAAATGTAAGACTGGTCCACCTTGGTTTAACACATGAGTGTAGGCTATAGTCTCAAAGAAGAAATTTACTGAAACTAAGAAGCTTGTTGCCAAGGTCAACAAGTTTTGTCCCAACGTACAAGTTTTATTCCAACTCACAAGTTTTGTCACAAGGTCGACGAGTTTTGTCACAACTCACGAGTTTTTTTTTCCAATCGTGACCAGTTTTGTTCTAAACATGTCACATGTTTTGATACATACAGTCGACAGGATTTGTAACAAATGGTGGCTGATATTTATAACCTTTTTTAAAAAATAGATGGATTTGGGAGTAAATTAGATTATCATCATTTATTTTGGAAAGGTAGTTAAATCAACTCAAAGAAAAAAACCAAACGCTGATTGTTGATTTCCATATGATCGACTAATCAGTTATATATAACATGGGCCTAATCTTGGTGACACTGGTAAGTTCGAAGTGGCGATGGGTTTTTTGGTTTTCTCGGCTATGTGAATTACCTGTTACCCAATTATCATCCCTCAGAGAAGTTTCTCTGCAATCTGATTGGTCGATTGCCATCCGATAAATAATCGTATTGGGTGTCCTACACACCCTATACGGTCCTACACACCCTATATTGGGTGTCCTACACACCCTATACGGTAAAACCTCGTTTTCTCACACACTCGATGCAGTGTCGTGCAAACGCTATTTTGAACGTTGTTTTGTGACGTTGCGTGGTGACGGCGTAGGCTGTGCTTGTATCAGATCACCTTTTGCAGCTATATTGTGGGTGACGGGCGAACCTTATGCTGACGTTGTTTGGCGATGTCGTTTGATGACGTCGTAGTGCGTGCTCGTATTGGGTCACCTTTTGCAACTACAATGTAGTTGGTGTATGTGTGATTGAATTAATGAGCAATTTTTTACTAAATCCACGCAAAAGTAAAGCTCTTCGAGATTATCACTTACCACGCTGACCATGTAAATACTTCGAATCCCCCCTCCACGAACCATGATAACTATTCATATTTACCATAAGCTACAATATACAGAACTGTGAAAGAAGTATTAATTATACCAATATATGTGTAGTCTACAGTTTTTTTAAGCCTTGTTAATTAATAGCTTGCCTGTAACATTTTTATAGTTTTGTTGTATATTTTTTATGTGTTAATTGTTGCATATATATATATATAGAGAGAGAGAGAGAGAGAAAGGAAAAGGGGGAAATCCCCCAGATGAGGAGAAGTTAAATAGAAAAAATGAAGAAATGCCTTCTCAACTTTTTACATTCTGTATATTCGGACTGCAGTTTCAAACTTAGTGGTTATTTTCAAGGAATATGATATTAAATTTTACGGAGGTCTTTAGAAAGAAATGGAATTAAGTTCCAATCGGTTTGTTTCTTATAAGAGTTTCTCAGATCAGTTAACAAAAGACCTTGAGCACTTTTAATCCCTTTGTCAATTAAACCTTCTGGGTAAGGAGACACGATTTTGTTTGGATTTATCACTCACTACAGTACAAATTCTTCTGGCAATCTCTCGAATGTGACGCGTGTGATTTGAACTAAAATGAAGGTACAGTTGTGTGTCTGTATGTTTTCGATAAATATCTTTTGAAATAGAAGTTTCATTTTTCAAGATGAGAATGTCTAGAAAAGGAGTTTACTTCCATTGTAAAGGATATTTGATGATGAGGGTTGTTAAGGGCAACCGAAGATGTCAAAAAAGGTTCATCCCTAATGAAAATGTACTATAGTTTACTATAGCAAAAAACTATAGTTTACTATGGTACTTTTGCCACTTTACTATAGCGTGTTTACTATAGTAAACTATAGTCACTGTAGTTACTATAGTAAACAGACTATAGTAAACGTGGCAAAAGTACCATAGTAAACTATAGCGACTATAGTAAACTATAGCGACTATAGTAAACTGTAGCGACTATAGTAAACTGTAGCGACTATAGTAAACTGTAGCGACTATAGTAAACTGTAGCGACTATAGTAAACTGTAGCGACTATAGTAAACTGTAGCGACTATAGTAAACTGTAGCGACTATAGTAAACTGTAGCGATTATAGTAAACTGTAGCGACTATAGTAAACTATAGCGACTATAGTAAACTATAGCGACTATAGTAAACTGTAGCGACTATAGTAAACTGTAGCGACTATAGTAAACTGTAGCGACTATAGTAAACTGTAGCGACTATAGTAAACTGTAGCGACTATAGTAAACTGTAGCGACTATAGTAAACTATAGCGACTATAGTAAAATATAGCGACTATAGTAAAATATAGCGACTATAGTTAACTATAGCGACTATAGTTAACTATAGCGACTATAGTAGTCTATAGCGACTATAGTAAACTATAGTAATCCATGGCGACTATAGTAAACTGTAGCGACTATACTAGTGGTATGGTAAACTTAAGTAAACCATGGTGACTGTAATAACATAAACTATAGTGACTGTAGTAACATAAGCTATAGTGACTGTAGTAAACTATAATGACTGCTGACTGTCCAGTAAACATACAAAATAATAAGAAAAAATATTTAGTTTAAGACAGATAATGCTGTTTATTACAAGTACTGTTGAAAAATCTGTACACAAAATCTGATAAAACCGACATTTGATATTATTGAACAACACCTTCCTTCTCAAAATGACTTTGTTAAACTTGTGTATGGTTGGGTTTTTTTTTTTTTTTGGGGGGGGGGGGTCCTCTGATTTCTGTTTGGGGTTGGATCGCTGTTTTGAGGCCAGACTGCTTTTATGGTTCTGGTAAGTGTTTGGTGTATGACTCTCTGTGATCAGGATATCGTTCTTCAGTTTATACTACAAGAAAACAAAAGAAATATAAATAAATAACATCAACGGGGAAGGCTTGTGCTTGACTGAGAAGATTAAGCCGATGTATTACATATTGAAACAAATTTTGCACTGTGACCATGAAGTATTATCTTGATTTCAATAATTTACCTCATAGAAATCCACTGTGTGACGTCATCCCAGGCTTTGTTATCTCACTTTGCTTTGAACCTCCGTTGACTTGGGAATAAATGGAAGAAAAAATTTACTCCGATATGTTATTTCCAATTTCCTGCAAAAAAAAAAATTAAACTTAAGTATGGTAAAGAATATACAGTTTCCAAAATTGTATTAACCCAAGTTAGACTTTTTATCTGTCCTTACAGCTGAAATGTGCTTGTTTTCCATTCATTGCCATGCTATATTTCACCAACCAGCAGACGACCAAAAGGGGCCTTTATATTATACTGTAATACATGTACATGTATGTTTGATGCACTTAACCGATAACCTACATGTACATGTATACAGTAGGCCCCTATAGTAAAACCGTAAATTCTATGCAAATATTTTGTTTTCCTACCTCGCATGCTCTTTTTCTTAATATACAGCATTTGTTAAACCGGTTACCGTTATGATTTTAAAGTCTACCCTATAAGTATAAATATAATAATAAAGCCTACAGGCATTGAGATTTTGCGTTATCCGGGTAATCATAAAAACTTAAATGTTAATCTACCTTTTTCGATTATGTATCCTAATTTTCAGAAAGACTCTGGTTTTAGGTGAAAGGATTCTTCAGCTCCTGTAGTTGTAGGGTGTCCCATGTTAACTGTAGTATAGGTTGATTCTCATTTCTGGGAGCCGATTTACTGTACATCGCCTATTGTCATATTTGAAGAGATATGTGTGAGCTCTGAAAATAAAATTGTATTTGTTAACTACATGTACTATAGAGGATGCAAGAATGTTCATCTTTATCACAAGACATTCTGCCTACTGGGGCAGTTTAATATACAATTACATTTTAAGTGCACTTCACCCTTTCACACGTACGTAGACATGCATATAGCTACATACACAACTGAATGTGTTTTATTTTTGGAAGTGTAGGGCATACTACTAGGGCGAAAAAAAGGGCTTATTATTCAGAGTTACTCCAAATTATTAGTATTGTTTGTTTATTCACCATATAATATGTACATGATGGTTGTCATGAAATTTGAATGGCGGGAATAAAGTTCGAATTAAGCGCTCTAAATCTAATTCAGAGTTAGTACAGCCAACTGTAACTTTGTAAGTCCTAATTTTCTAATTGTATGGAATATAGAAATTAGAACTGGTCCATCACTTTCAAGGTTAACAATTTTTGCTACAGCTGATTTTTACTTGTTTTGTTCTTCAAATAAATAAATTTGCTGTACCAAGACAATCTCATAAAACCACTATTTCACCTTTTCACCTTTTTGGCAACTAATAAGTAATATGAATAAATGTATTTTTGAAATGGAATACCGAAAACGCACATTCTTTTTGGTGTAAACATAAGCTGTACCCTATGTGACATACCAGTTCTATGTTCTCACCAAACAAATATTCATACGGTAAATAAAAATTCAAAACCTACCCAGACCGTCTCAGTCAGTGTCACAGCCAGCCTGTTTCCCAGTTTGGTGTTTGCTTTTCTTCAGCGGACATTACAACATCCACCACGGCACCAGACCCACGTCGGTCAACTTCAAATCCAATGTTCGGGATCTGTAGGCTCCTACGTCTGAGGTAACTCCCAACTTCGGACCATTTCACCAGTCATGTGTAGAAATGGTGTTGGACAGGTTGATCAGAAAACACACCAGAATGCAATCCTAAATTATTCTCAATCGTAATATAAACACGGGTACAATTTTCGTTGACAGAGTCCCAGTGAAAAAGATGGCGGTTGACACGTACGGCCGTAATACTTGACCTCGTAATCATAATACCCGGATGTCTGGGAAACATTAGCCGTATTCGACTGGTCGTTTTCGAGCAGCTCATTCTTCTCAAACTACACAATTTCTATTCGACAGGTCGCTTGATTTGCACAAACTCCTCGCGCGTGCACGCTCGAAGTGCTCGCTGATTTCGTAAGAGCAGAGAGAGGGGAGCTGGTCACGTGGCAAAATATTAGTACTTTCATGACTCCAATTATATAATTCTTGATGTGTTTTGACTATTTTTAAGCATTCCTGTATTCCGAAACTAAAATTACATAAAATTTAACTCTGACACCCTTAATCTCAACGAATAAATGTTATTTATTTTCTATGAAAATAGGCCAATCACGCTTCGGAAGTCTACTTAGCTGAATTTACCCAAATCGATTTGTCATAGGTCTGAACAAATATTTGCAGTTTTCCTAGATTATTGACGGAAATATTTAATTTTGAAATTCAAATATTTATTTTCTCAAGTCCGTGTTCGCCCTCCACGCACCCAAGCCTACCAGTTGATCGTCACTTGATGAATATTTTATGTTGCTAGGTGGGCGATTTATGTTGCCAAGCAAATGACCCAAACGCTCCTCAATTTACTCAAATTCGTTCGACTGGTACTTCCCCTAGCAGTTAGTTTAAACTGCTGCGCAGGTGGGCGGAGCTTAAATTTACTCCTCAGAAAACGACCAGTCGAATACGCCTATTGTCGATCAGTCCGAATCTTACAGCTACTTTAATCTTTTCAATTGGTGGAAGTGACAAAATCAAAGACGGGAACTTTTTCTTAGGAGAAATAAACTGCTTGTTTTATTGCAATGCTGACTATTCCAGACGGGGAAGTGTTAAAAAGTTGTAAAGCCGTATACATTTACGGCCAGTCCACATGTTGACAAAATACTTTGTTGAGGTGTTGTCATAACTCATATTTATTTTATCGGCACAGAAGTCGTAAAATAAACTAGCTATAAGTAGTTTAATACACCTATCAATGAAAACTTTATGCCTGTCAATGAAATCTTTATAGCCCTACTCATACAACTTGAAAATCTTTAAAGTCAGCCCTAAAATTTTATAACACCTCAAAGCAAGCTTTGCACTCAGCTGTGACTGTCCTTCTGTCAGCCCAGCCACACCCCCTCCCTCTCAGTCTCACAGCCTGCACAGTTGAACTTTAAGTTTAAGTCCTTGTTATTCGACTGGATTAGGCCCTACTTCAATAAAGTAGGCTAATTGAAAAACAAATTTGGGCTATTTGCACCAAGACTTCATGGTAGAAATACAGATTTTGAATGAATTTTTAGAAAGATTTAAGGAATTAAACACATACTTAAAAAATCCCTTCTTTATGTAATATAATTTATTGCATAGTAGATGACCGCGTAGATGCATGACTTTTGGCAGGCAAATAAAATATCACGTTCGGCTTGTAAATAATCCCATCAATTATGAAAGGGACGTAAGACTGAAAAACGTTAATTTCAAACATAGGCCTATACATATTGTTGGTCGCTTGAAACGGAAATAGTAAATAATTCTTCATATACACTGTGTAGTCATAGCCCTTACTGTCAAAGCCATGACAAATGAGAACATTATAACTACATCTTGTCCTCATTACAATCCGTTCAAATCACATTATCGCCCCCTCCCCCCCCCCCCCAGTATTACTACATGTAATATTCTTCTGAATGTTTATACAACTTTTTGAGTAACATCCACAGCAAAATTATTTGTTTTATATGTTATTTAGCCATGATGTGCTGGTGTGACCTAATTAATTTTCCCCAATTATCACATCTATTGCAGGAAAAAACAGAGTATTTGAAATACAGAAATGAAAAAAAAATTACAAATGGTACAAATCCGGACAGACTTTTTGTAGCAAAAATATGACGCAAATCTTGTAAAAAGAGATCAGTAATAAGTTAGTCCTATATTGAGTGAGAACATATTATTTAGATACTCTTAATAGTACGTTCGTTTAAAATAGATATAATGTTTGGAGAAGTTTATTTCATTTTAATATAGATATATACTATAGTGAGCCGTCTACAGTTTGACTATAAACTTGTACTATGACAGTTGCCTATATTTTACTACAGCACCGTGCAGTTCATTTCAGTTTGAGTACCGGTATATAATTAGCATGATTCTCCATAGTAATCTATTACAGTGATCTATAGTTTACCATACTTGACTATTAACTTATGTATCATACTTATCATTTACTACAGCACATAGCAATATACCACTGTTTACTTCAGTTTGGCTGTATAATTACCATCATTCTCTATTGTACCTACCTATAATATACTACAGTAAACTATAGTTTACCATACTTACTACAGTTTGACTATAAACTTACTGTGTTGTACTATAGTAACCTGTTATTTACTAGAGTACAGGCCATAACATTTCACTGGCAGTCAGAAACATTGAATCGGTTCCGTATATTGAAATGCTGGGAACCAACCAATACCGATTGCTAGTTTCATTATACATCATATCATATATTGTCTTTCATGATGGTAACAGATTTTTGTTTCCGTAGTTTTAGAGCAACAGTAACAGCAGGCTACCAGAACCCATCGTTACCGTGAAATCCTATGGCCTGAGAGTAGACTACAGTTATCCCAGTTTACTACAGTTTTACTATAAAGGATCTATCATATACTATAGTAAAAGGTTATGTACTATAGTCAACTATAGACTGACTACAAAAGTCTACAATACACTATAGTAAACGACAGTGTACCATAGTATATTATAGTAATCTATAGTTTACCTCAGTTTTACTATACAAGATCTATGGTATACTATAGTAACAGACAATGTACTATAGTCAACTAAAGTTTCCTATAGAATTACTACAAAAGTCTATAATACACTACAGTATTCTATAGTATACTATAGTAAACTATAGTTTACCATAGTTTACCTCAGTTTTATTATAGTAAACTATGGTAAATTATGGTACATTTTCATTAGGGATGACACACCTTCTACCCAAAAGGTATGTTGTGAAAAAAGTTGTAAAGATCTGATCAAAATTCTGGTGTTATGGAGCAGAAGAGAGCGAAGATATAGACTAGAGAACAGCGCTGGTGATACCATAATACAACAGATTTTTTAAAAGTTGGGCATATAAAAATATCAATTTGACAACAGGCTAGAAAAAATGCATTCCTTGGCCTAATACCACAAGCTTCAATTTTAGTTTGAAATGAAAGTTTTATCTATCAATGGATGCCTGCTCCGGAGAATTGTTTAGTTGAAATAGTTCTCTTGAGGATCGTTAATATATCTGCAAGATTTGACAAACTGCAACCTAATCTTCAAAATGTAAACCTACTTTATAGTTACCCCATATACTCCAAATTCTTGATGAATGCCCCTGTCCATAAATGTCACTCAGTTATTGTCCACAGCTGTCCAGATCCAAAACATGTTCAGTCAGCCATGATTCAGGGGTAGAAGAGACCAACTAAGCCTCATGAAGACATATAGAACAACCTGTACCATTTTGTATAAGAGTAGTACTATCAACATCTGCATACAAGGTCATCAGAATAGTAAAACAGGCTTTACTGGTAGATACACAGCAAGAAACAAATACACAAGTTCGCCAATGAACCATTGCTACAGTTCAAATAACAAGCTGATGAGGGTAATCCTATTACAGGTCAAAAATTAATCTTTTGGAATTTTTGGGGTTATAATATTGACCTAATTCAATTTGAACAAGAAAAAGCAAAAATCAGAGCTCCTTTTGTTGGACCAATGTCAACCAAATTATCAAAAGAATTAAAATCAACTTTTTTTTAGAGGACATGATTACTATTGTGGATTTTTTGGATGTAACTATTTACAAGGGTCATACATATAATACTACTCGGTATCTACAATGTAGATTACAAAGTATTCTTTAAACCTACTGACAAGCATCAGCTGCTACACGCTGGGTCATACCATCCTCCTTACACTTTCAAGGGAGTCATTAAGTCTCAGATTTTTAGATTCTATAGAAACTGTAGTTCTTTAGATTTTTTTAATCAGGCTTGTTCCGTTCTTTTTAAAGCTCTCCTCCCTAGGGGGTATTCTATTGGATTACTCCGAAGGATCAAATGTAACACATTAAGACAAATCACGTTTCCCCCTTCAGCCCCCGATATGCTTGCCTCCCCTTCATGAGTGTACCATTACCGCCAACATTTCTCTACATGGGTACATCAATGAAATGCCTTAAGATGCGATGCAAACTCGATATATACGTACCAGATCACGGTACCTTTTTCGGAGAACAATCTCGCAACAAATATCAAATGGCAGTGGATCTTAATTGTGACTCTTCTAATATCGTGTATGTTAACACATGCAAAAAATGTCACAGAGTACGTCAGAGAAACTCAGAATTCTCTACGACAAAGAGCAGCCAATAGTATTAGACTTAAACATGATGTGCCGGTGGCACAACATTTCAATACTCTAGGTCATTCAGTCAAGGTACATTTTGAAATCATGCCTAAATCCCTTTTCTCACTTCCGCTGCAGATACCAAACACAGACGCTTGGAAAGGGAAAGTTTATGGATTAAAACATTACAAACTATTTATCCTTTGGATTTGAATTTGGACCCGGGAAGATGTCATGAAAAAACTATAATACCATTTGTGTTTCAGTATAACAAAGGGAGCATCGCTATGGCCAAGATTATAGTAGAAGAATACAAACTACTTCAAAGTAAACTTGCTCGACCTCTGACCCAAAGGCCAGTCATTGCTTATAAAAAGAACAAGAGGTTGAAAGACATACTGGTCAGGGCTAAACTCCCCTGTCTGTCTTCTACCTAGGTTTTTCTGGGAAAGTGGTGGGGGACCAAAATTTTCACTGTCTTTTCCCATGACCCTATAATATATAGTCTGACGGCAATTTGATCTTACCATAGCTTAAGAAAGCTAGACACTTGATTTCAAAGGTTAAATTCGCTGTTTACTGTAACAGCGCGGTCTTCTTTTTTCGCCTCTTTTAAAGATATAATACTTATTATTCAATTACAAAAGGTCTATAAATTCACATGTCCTGATTCTACCCATAGATTCATTGGCAAAACTTAAAGATGGTGTTGGTGGCCTTTAAACCTGCTCTACTCTCCCCAACATCCCTCAACTTTTCTTGACTAATCAGGATTCAACGTCGAGGAACTGTCTTTCAGCATCGTTCACACTATTCAACACCACTCAACTTTTCCTCTCAACATAAAGTTGAATTGTTTTGAGGCAACAGAAGTAGTTTATATTCTTTAACTATAATCTTGGCCATAACGATGTTACTTGTAGAAAACAAACTGTAAATTACAAGGGCACTCTTTCTTCTCTGTATTCTATTTCTACTGGCGTCCCTCAAGGTTCTATTCTTGGTCCTATTTTATTTCTTATTTACACCAATGACATAACTTCCAGCTCTTCACTCCTTAATTTTACCTTATTTGCAGATGACACTAGCGTATGCTACTCTTCTGATAATATCCACAACACAATAAATACAATGAACAAAGAACTCAAAAACATTAAATTATGGCTAGAAGCAAACCAACTTTCTCTAAATATTGCTAAAACGAAATACATGATCACATACCCGAACCGAAAACCACCCATTGCACACCCCGATTTAATATTAAACAATTTAGTCATAGAAAAGGTTAAAGAATTTAAATTTCTAGGAATAATATTCAATGATAAATTGACATGGATTTCTCACATGAACTATATCTCAAAAAAAATTGCACGTAATACTGGAATTATCAGACATATTAGTAATAGCCTAAACAAACACACACTCATAATTTTATATCATTCCTTAATTTCACCATATCTTTCTTATGGAAACGCTCTCTGGGGAAATACTTATAGATCTCATTTAAGGCCGTTACTTCTCCTGCAGAAAAAGGCCATTCGTATCATAACTTACTCTCATAAACTTGCACCAACTGCTCCTATTTTCCAGAAATTAAAATTCCTTGATGTATTTAAACTAAATATTTTCTCTTCATTACTTATCGCCCATAATTATATACATCATTCTTTCCGATTACCAGCGTCACTGCAAATTCTTTTCTCTCGACAGTCTGACGTTCACCAATACTCACCTACAAGAAGCACCAACTACAATTTATACAGGCCTTTCTATAAATCAGACATATCGTTTTATTCATTGAGAGTTAAATGCCCTCGAGAGTGGAATAACCTTCCCACAACATACAAATCTATTATATCCACTTCCCATTTTAAGTCTTTGATTAAACAGTATCTGCTGACATCATAAACTGGCATAAACTGTTCAATTAATCGGGATATGTGTATATAAGTTTAAAAGAAAAAAAAACCCAAAACATTGTCTCAAACTTTTCGCCATTATATTATTTTATATTCTTTTTGTTTGAAATGAATTTAATGGGATATAACAAGTTCCTATGGAGCTTTATTCCCGCCAAATATTCTATAACCTTTATTTATTTATATAACATGTTTTTTATGGTGAATAAATAAATAAATAAATAAATAAATACTAAAACACAAATGGTATTACAATTTTTTCACGACATCTTCCCGGGTGCAAATTCAAACCCAAAGGATAAATAGTGCCAACTACTATAATCTTGGCCATAGCAATGTAAGCCTTGTTATACTAAAACACAAATGGTATTACAATTTTTTCACAACATCTTCCCGGGTGCAAGTTCAGACCCAAAGGATAAACAGTGCCAACTACTATAATCTTGGCCATAGCAATGTTAGCCTTGTTATATGAAACACAAATGGTATTACAATTTGTTCACGACATCTTCCCGGGTGCAAGTTCAAACCCATACGATAAATAGTTCCAACTACTATGATCTTGTCCATAGAAATGCTAGCTTTGTTATACTGAAACACAAATGGTATTACAATTTGTTCACGACATCTTCCCGGGTGCAAGTTCAAACCCAAAGGATAATTAGTTCCAAAACTTTCCCTTTCCAAGCGTTTGTGCTTGGTATCTGAAGCACAAGTGAGAAAAGGGATTATCTCAATAGGCATGATTTCAAAATGGTCCTTGACCGAATGTCCTAGAGTGTTGAAATGTTGTGCCACGGGTATATCATGTGTAAGTCTAATACGAGATAAATGGTTGACTGCTCTTTGTCGTAGAGAATTCTGAGTTTCTCCGACGTATTGCTTTCAATATTTTTTGCACGTGATCACATTAATGATATTAGAGGAGTCGCAATTAAGATTCTCTGCCTTTTGATATTTGTCGTGAGATTGTTCTCCGAAAAAAGTTCTGCGGTCTGGCACATAAACATCGAGTTTGCATCGCTTCCTTAGGCATTTCATTGATGTACCTGAGAGAAATGTTGGGTGGTAATGGTACACTCGTGAAGGAGAAGGAAGCATGTCTATGGCTGAAGGGGGAGAAGGGATTTATATTAATGTGTCGGATTTGATTCTTTAGAGTAACCTAATAGAATACCCCTTGGAGAGAAGAGCTTTAAAAAAACAGAACAAGTCTGATTAAAAAAAACTAAAGAACTACAGTTTCTATAGAATCTAAAAACCTGAGACTAATGACTCCCTTGAAAGAGTGGCGAGGATGGTATGATCCAACATGTAGCAGCTGATGCGTGTCAGTCGGTTTGAAGAATACTTTCTTATCTAGATACCCAGTGTTATGATATGTATGACCCTTGTAAATAGTTACATCCAAAAAATCTGCAAAAGTGTGATCAATAGTAGGCTGTAGTTTAATGGTGGGGTCGTGAGAATAAAGAGTAACAATGAAAATATGAAGGTCTTTCAACGTATGCTGCCAACATTTTCATCCAGATACCGAAGGTAAATGAATGGTTGTTTGTGACATTTGCAAAGAATATCACTCTCCCACTCAGCCATAAAAATAGAGGCAAAATTAGGACTAAAACGTTTTTTCATAGAACATAATTTTAATAATTTGCTGAAAGATCTCCATTGAGCTTAATTCCAACAGTTCTAAAATGTCAATCTGAGATAATAGGACACCCAGGGGGCATTGTAGGCTTGGGCCATATTTCAATGGGTTTGTGAATTTTTGGAAGATTATAGAAGACTGCTTTTTTCAGATTCCAAATAGCGATACTGTTTTTCAAAAGAAAGCCTTTATCTTGAAAAGAAACAGGAATTTTACTGAACTTTCTAACATTTTCAGGCCAAATTTCATTATCAAGTTTTTTGTAATGAAAAGGGTTGCTTAGTTGCCTTTCTACCTCTTCAATACAATCCTGTCTAAACATAATAACAATGTATAATACAACTTATTACCTATGTTTATATCCTGACCCCCCCCCCCCCCCCCCCCCCTGATTTTATATCAAGCCTGTTATTTCTAAAGGAAAACTATAAATTTAACATAAAACATTCTCTGATTAAAGCAACTTCTATTTACAGATGGTAAAATAAAGTAGCATTTATTTGAAAATGAAAGACAAAAATGCAAACATAAACTCCTGACCTATACCCCATTACCATATCCCCTCTCCACTTTAAGATGGGAAACAAAAATACAAAACGATGCTACCACTTGTAAATTTAAGCTAAAATAGAAAGTACCCAACTTCTGTCTGGGAAAAATCCTGAAAATCATCCACTCTTTCAATCTTAAATGTTAATATAGTGCCACAACATTAAGTCAATTGCATGTACAATATATGGAGTATTCTAAAATTGATAAGGCTGGTTGTATGGTTTATTGGCATAGCTGTTCTCATCCAAAAGAACAAAAAAAACAGCATTGCAACAAAGGCCATGGACAGGAAAAGAAACAAAAAGGTATTTAAAAAAAAAAGAACCTAATATCACTTTAATAAATATTTTATTATTTTAACAACAATGGTAAATTGCTATTGATATTTTTTATCTAAAACAATTTGAATTTGTTTTCTAACAGGGGCATCAGGAACAAGCGTCATCATATGTCATCACAGCAGAGAGGATCACGTGAGATGAGCTTGCGCATGCGTCCCGGCAGAGCGTCTTGCATGTCCTTAGCAGACGAGACATGAAATTTTAAGCGGGCTAAAATAATTTTTAGTTTCGCGACTATCGTGTGCAATCACACAAATATCTGGTGACATAATTGTCACTTAGATGCAAAATATCTTCCTGTGTAATCACAGATCAATTTTCTGAGAAATATTTTACAGTTTTTGTTGAAAGTGTATAGCAAAATCAATATCATTATCAGTGAGCGTAATGGCTGATGACCATTCACACTACACGAGGCCGGAGCCAAACACCACTCCGAGCGAAACTAACGTAATCGTTTATCGGGAATCGCCTGTAAAAGAAATGAAGGAAAGTTCTTCTAAAGGCAAGTCTAAGAGTAGCAGTTCAAGATCCAAGGGTAAAGAACCTGCGAAACGTAAGCTACCGCTATCTATTAATAATCCTAGCCCTAGCGGGAGTGGATCTCAACGTCAGATTGAGAGCCCCAAATCAAACATGAATAGCGATACTGCTCCTAGTTCTGATACTGGACAGTCTGGGGATAAACATGAACTGTTTAATCTATTCAGTAAAATGATGGATAAAATAGACAGCGGGTTCAACATGATAGCTTCCCAAAGCAGTAATAGTACTAATACTAATAGTAACATGATGGGATATGATGAATATGATGACTATGACTATGAATTTGACTCGTCGCAATATGATGAGTATTTTGAGTCAGAAGGTTCTTATCTGTCTGATCACGAAATCCCTGCTAAAAAGGCAAAATTGACTTCAGAAAATCTAACTAATAGATTAATTCAACGGACGGCGACTAAAGCTGCACCGAATGAACCAGCGGCTATAAATAGTCCTAATTCTGATTGTGTCCAAGGCGATACCACTGAGACGTCACCTAACACTCATCACGGCATAACTCTTACTGAAGATAATTCTCGAGGAGCTCTAAAAGATGCCAAAAAGATTTTGAAAGGGGAATGCATGGGCGATGCAATAGATGCAGAATTGGCCGAAATTGTAAACTCAATGACCAAAGAGGGCATTTCTGCGGAGAGTTTACAAAGTATTTTGTCAAAGTATACTCGTCCAGTTAATACAAATCTGTACACAAAAATCTGGGTAAACTCCATTGTGTGGGACAATCTTAAGCCTTCCACTAGATCTCAGGATAACAAAATACAAAAAATTCAAGGTCCTTTAGTGAAAGGAACCATTGCCTTAGCACAAACAGTAAATAAATTACTAAGTGTCGACTCGGAACTAGACAAATCTAGTCTTTTGGCATTAGGTATGGAGGGCATATGTCTAATGATACATGCAAATCATGAACTGAGCATGTTTAGAAGAGAACTAATAAAGCCTGACCTTCGCCCAGAGTATAGTCAAATGTGCTCTTCATCTACCCCTACTACTGACCAATTATTTGGCCCAGATCTCCCTAAGCAAGTGCATGACATGACCGAAGTCAACAAAGTTGGCAAAAAACTGGGAAATCCAACCATGCGTGGGTTTAACAACCGCCGAGGATTTAGAGGAAGAAAATTTTACGGAAGCCCTTGGGGCCCGTACAGAGGCCGTGGCAATTACCATGGGTTTGGAGGATATCCACAAAGAAGCCGACCTTTTTTAGGCGGACACTACAGGGGAATGGGACATACCCACTACCCACAAAAGAGGGGCAGCGGAAAGAAATAGAGCGACAAAAAGTCGAACAACCTTCACAAAAAGTAAGTGAAATAAATTCAAATTATATTTCAGTATTACCACTGCCTACTCATAATAGTATTATTGCAGGTAGACTAAAACACTTCATTGATGAGTGGGAAAAAATTACATCAGATAAAACTTTGCTGGATACTGTGCAGCATTGTCATATTGAATTTTGCTCAAACGTGCAACAACGAAACACATCAAAAATCCAAGTGTCTGGTCATGAACAGAAATTTGTAGATTTAGAAATCCAAGCTCTATTAGATAAAGGTGTAATACATAAGGTGGACCCATGTGAAGGTCAATTTCTTTCTCCTATTTTTCTCAGGAAAAAGAGAGATGGAGGTTTTCGACTGATCCTTAATTTAAAAGAATTTAACAGGTCAGTGGCATATTATCATTTCAAAATGAATAGTATTCATTCAGCTATCAATCTGTTGCAACCCAGTGCATATATGGCCAGTGTAGACCTTAAAGATGCTTATTACAGCATACCCATTGCTCAGGAACACCAAAAATATTTAAGATTTGTATGGAATGGTCAAATATATCAGTTTGTGGCCCTGCCAAATGGTTTATCAATGGGGCCTCGGCTCTTCACAAAGCTATTAAAGCCAGTGTTTTCCTCACTAAGGGGAAGGGGTCACATCAGTGTAGACTATATTGATGATAGCTACTTACAAGGGGAAACTTACCAGCAATGTAAAGAAAATGTATCAGATACTGTAAACTTGCTTACAAGACTGGGGTTTGTTATTCATGAATCAAAATCTGTACTAGAACCAACACAAGAATTAACATTCTTGGGATTCATACTGAATTCAATCCATATGACAGTACGTCTGACCCCTGAAAAGGCAAGTAAAATCCGTACTGAATGTATAAACCTCCTCAAAAACCCTCATATTAAAATACAGGTAACTGCCCATGTTATTGGTCTTATCATTTCAACATTTCCTGGGGTACAATTTGGTCAACTACATTATAGGCATCTGGAGGCTGATAAAATCAATGCTCTTAAAGAAAGTAAAGGGGATTTTGATAAAACTATGATGTTATCACCACTAGCAAAAACTGAGTTGAAATGGTGGATTGACAATGTCCAACATAGCTTTAGCCCAATACTTCATGATAGTCCAGACTTAATATTGACAACTGATGCGAGTTTGTCAGGCTGGGGGGCAGTTCTAAACAAGCAGAAAACAGGAGGCAGATGGACTGTCAGTGAAAGCCTAAATCATATTAACTATCTTGAATTGCTGGCAGTGTATTTTGGTCTGAAAGGTTTTGAACAGTCAATCAAAGGTGTAAAACATGTTCAAGTTAAGATAGATAACACCACAGCTGTATCTTATATTAACAAAATGGGGGGTTGTAAATCAATCCTATGCAATGATGTTGCTCAGAAAATTTGGACATGGTGTATTGATAAAGGAATTTGGCTAAGCTCATGTCATATTCCTGGAGCTACTAATGTTGAGGCTGATCGAGAAAGTCGTGAGTTTGATGATAGCAAAGAATGGATGCTAAACAAAAATGTTTTTCTCACTGTAACTGAACATCTGGGATGCCCAGATATAGATATGTTTGCTAGCAGGCTTAATACACAATTAAGTCAATATGTTTCTTATAAACCTGACCCATCAGCTTTACATGTAGATGCTTTTTCAATGAATTGGTCTAACAAATATATTTATTGTTTTCCTCCCTTTAGTCTGGTGGCAAAGTGTCTGCAAAAGATCAGGATAGAAAAGGGAGAGGGGGTGATGATAGTGCCCTATTGGCCGACACAGTGCTGGTACCCATTGCTAATGCAGATGATAGTTCAGACACCTATAGTTCTGCCGAAAATGAATCGACTTCTCAGTTTGCCAGGACAGGATACATTACATCCACTCAGGTCAAAACTCAGACTTCTAGCTTGTCGAGTATCGGGCAATCCCTTCAACGCAAAGGACTTTCGGAACAATCAATCAACCTTATCTGTTCTTCATGGAGACAAACCACAAGTAAGCAATATGCCTGCTACATCAACCAGTGGGTACTATTCTGCAGTAGGAAACAAAATGATCCATTTCAACCACATTTAAAAGAAGTTTTGGATTTTCTCACGTCACTATTTAACAAGGGAATTGGATATAGTGCCATAAATACAGCACGAAGTGCATTGTCAGCTTTGTGTGAAAATATTGATAATTGTCCTGTGGGCAATCACCCTCTTGTTAAGCGGCTTCTCAAGGGCGTTTATGAACAACGACCAGTGATTTCACGATACATGGCAACTTGGGATGTGGCAGATGTACTGAAGTATTTAAAAACTTTGTGGCCTCACAGTGAACTTTGTTTAAAAAACCTTTCTCTTAAACTAACAACTCTGTTCTTACTTGTTACAGCTCAAAGGCAGCAGACTCTTTATTTACTCAAGTTATCTAACATGCATTTTGATAATAGTTCAGTTGTGTTCATTATTCCTGAAAACGTTAAGCAGTCCAAACCAGGACGCAAATCTTTGCAAGTTAAATTATGTAAATATGTTAAAGACCCAAAATTGTGTGTTGTTAGAGTATTGGAGGATTATGTGGGAAGAACAGCTAATGTGAGGAAGGGAGAGAACTCTCTTCTGATCAGTTTTCAAAGGCCCCATAGGGCTGTGTCCAGAGACACTATTGGGCGATGGGTTAGAACAGTATTATCAGCATCCGGCATTGATGCACATTTCAAGGCTCATTCAACAAGAGCAGCTAGCACAAGTGCTGCAAAACGTAAATGTGTGCCGTTGGAAACTATTTTGTCAACTGCTGGTTGGAAGTCTTGTGAAACATTTGCGAAGTTTTATGATAAAAGCATTAATGACACTAACAGTAGTCAGTTTACGGATGCTGTCCTGGATATGTAATAATATAAACTAATTGCCTCAAGAATAACACTGAACAAGCCATTATGTACTGCAAGTGAATTTGAGTTTTATTAAAACCTGAAAATGGAAACCCTGTTTTTGTTAATTTGATTGCTAAGAATTATATCTGGGGGTACTAGTAAATAACTGTGACTGAAATTTTTCGCTTTGAAATCTCACGTGATCCTCTCTGCTGTGATGACATATGATTAGAGGACTAAACGAGACTTACCTGTAAGTTGAAGTTTGGTCTGGATCATATGTCATCACAACAGCAGAGAGAGATCAAGTGCCCATCCCGTTTACCCTCCCATGGGTCTAAATGACTATTTTTGGAAACATCACGGCGTAAACAACGTGTGCAGGGTTTGGGAATGAAGGGGCATAAGTGGCATGATATGTGCAAAAAATAAATAAAAATAGTCAGAAAAATTACAGTCACAGATCTGTAAAGTCTGCCGGGACGCATGCGCAAGCTCATCTCACTTGATCTCTCTCTGCTGTTGTGATGACATATGATCCAGACCAAACTTCAACTTACAGGTAAGTCTCGTTTAGTCCTCTAATTAAACCCTATCTCTTGTTTTTTTTACAAAGGTATAGGCCTACAACGTATCTGGCAATCATGCAGAGCACTAACTTCAGGAAATCTACTATTATCAGTGGTTGTGAACATATAAGAATATACGATAGTGAATTATATGTGGATAGTTTTGGGTAAGCTTTCAGTTTATGTAGACAAGAATCAATACTACTTTTTCTTCAACTTTGATTTGATTTGATTTTATTCACCAGAACAAGTACAATTAATAAAAGTGCGTAAATATACATAACATTTCTGGCGGGAACAGAAGCCCCATAGGGCTTATTTTATCCCGTTAAATAGAATTTAACAATAGCAGTGGTACATGTAGGTGAACAGTTTTATAGCTATATAATGGGTTGAATTATTTTTATATCGAACAGAATATTGATGTAAGTTAAACAAACAAATAAGTGTGCAGGTTGGGGGGGGGGGGGGGGGGCTCAAACAAAGGCTCTAAGCGGGTTAAACCAGTTTTTGAAGAAGAAGGTCCTTCACATGAGATTTAAAAAGAGAATGAGATTGGCACTGTTTTAAGTCAGAGGGCAGTTTGTTCCATTCAATTGGACCTTTAATAAGGCAAGTATGAAGTGACAGATTGGTTTTGTGAAATGGACCTTGTAGATTATAGCAGGAAGTTCGTGTGGGGTAGGCATGTATGTTAGATTGCTTGGTAAAGTAGGTTAAAAATGTTGTTGGCAGAGTTTGTGGTTGATGGATAAACTTATGTGTGATTTGTGTAATGAGATATAAGTTGATCATAGATAGAGGGAGCAGTTTATTTCTAATAAACAAAATTGTGGATGGGTCATATTTGCTGGAGCAGTTAATGATTCGTACCGCACGCACACTTTGATCCAATTAGTGACAATTAAGAAAGGAATGGAATGAAAGAGCAAGTGTTGGAGGAAAGGGATGTTTCCTTATTTCCCATACTGAATATTTTCTTTATGTGGAGACTAAAGTGTGAGAATAAAACATTCAGTTGGTAACACACACTACTCTCCCAAGGAAATGCATACATGTGTAAAGTAAGATGAGAGTAGTTTAGATTTGAAACATTTAATGACCACAATAAACTGTAACTGGACAGCCATTAACCTAGAGTGGATAGTAGTGTCCTTAATTTTTAGCAGATGTCTGCACTTGGACACTCTGTATAGGTGGTATATCCCTCTGATGACACTTGAGATCTCTACTAGCACTACTGGACTGATAGAAAAAACTGTAGGTCTAATAACCAAAACGTGTTTTCTCAAATGTGCATGCTCAACATCATGCATTTCCTTAACATTGTGATAATAATTCTAGCCAGCCAATTTAGATGAGTAAGTATAATTAATAGGTTATCCAACTACTTCAGTAGAATGGTCACCAAGAATATTCATTATAACTTGTTGATCCACTGAATAGCTTCGCATAATGCAGTAGCAAGGTAACTCCGAATAAATTTAACAAACGCATATTGACGATTTCAATATTTCGACAAAGATATATTTGTCATCTTCAGGAAAATGTGATGAGGTAAGTACAGATACAGATATATATACAAGAATAAGATGTGATTTCTAGAGAACAAAGAGAGAATGGCAGTAGACTAATATATATATAAGCAATTAACAACATCAGTAGGTGGTTAAGACAGATCAGGCTTAGGAATAAACAAAATTGTAACCATAATAACATTCTAAGAGGGGGGGGGGGGGGGGGGTAGTACAGATCAGACAATGATAGGAATAAACAGACTTAATAAACAAGCAAAATGGACAAATATATCTAAAAGTATCTGTAGGGGGTTAAGATGAATTGGACTAATGCTAATAACAGTAATAAACAGTATTGAGGGAAAAAAAAACAACTAATAAACAAGCAGAAGACAAAAAGTTATCTAAAAAGTGTCAATTCTTTAGAGGCTTTAACACCTGTGTTTAGCTGGGGAGAGTTCCTTATAGAGAAGTTCATACCAGTGATTAGAACTGTCTATTATTTTGGTGTTATTTAGAACAAACTGTGGGAGGGAGGAAGGGCATAAGTTACCAAGTCTATTAGGCAGGTCAAAGAGGTCTTTGCAATATTGAAATAATTCACATTCATAAATGTGGGAATATACTTCACTGTTACCGGTCGCGTGTTCTTTAACTCTTTCAATTAAACAACGTTCTGTCTTACCGATGTAAGACGCAGAACAGCCAGGACATTTAAACGAATAAACAATATTGCTTTTTAACGGGAGAGGTGTTGGGTCTTTTGTATTGCAGAAAGCACTGATTTTCGTGGTATTCCAACGAACAATAATGACAACAGCTTTTGGCAGTAGTCTCTTAAGTTTCTTGATGAATCGTTGACACAATTTCTCCCCCTCTGGTCCGACATACGGGAGATGAAGCCAAATTCTCGGAATGGTCTTATCAACTCTTGGTTTAGGGGCACCACAGGAGTCCTTGAAACGTTTAATAAGTTTGGCCGAAACAGATTTGGGAAAACCGTTCCATGAAAGAAACTTGCGGACACATGTTAATTCTTCATTAAATAGCGAAGGGGAGCTACATATCTTATATGCTCTAGTAACAAGAGCTCTCACCCAGGCTATTTTCATTTTCCAGGGCTCAAAACTGTTTAAATGAACATATTGACCAGTATTAGTTATCTTACGAAAAATAGATGTGGACAGTCCTTGGTTGATCTTTATATCCAGAAAATGGATATCAGTAAAGTCGGGAAACTCCTCGTGCGTAAAGTTAATATCTCGATGAAAAGAATTTAGTTCAGTGAGGATCTTGTTGAATTCTGAAGGTTTGGCTAAAACTAATGTATCGTCTACATATCTGATATAGAATTTAATTGTTCCATTGGTAATGAGATTATTCACAACCACCTTTTCTAGTTCAGTCATTAAAATATTGGCTAATGTTGGGGCAAGAGGGGATCCCATAGATACTCCATCAATCTGTTGGTATAACGTTTTGTTAAAAGAAAATGGTGTTTTTGTACAAGAGTCAATAATTAGTTTCTTAAGCGTGCTTTTCTTAAGTGAAGTAGGTATAAGTTTTTGTTGGTAGACACGATCGAGGATAATATCTGTTACTTTCTTAAGCGGCACATTAGTAAATAACGATTCTACGTCAAAGGACACAAATCTGTAGCCTTGCTGAAATAGATCATGAGGAATCTGTTGGATTCTTTGAACAGCATCAAAAGTGTCCTTCAACGAAAATTCATTATCTGTCAGAGGTTTTAACAGTTTGGCTAGAAATTTTCCAACAGCAGAATAAGTAGTTCCAGTTGTATCGATGATTGGGCGGAATTTTGGGATATCTAAGAAGTCTTTATGGGTTTTAGGTAAACCATGGGCACGGGCATGTCTAGTTGATCTGGGTTTAATTTCAGTAAATTCCTCTTGTGTTATTTCATTCCGATTAAATAGAGTACGCAAATACCTTTGGAAAGTTTTAAGTTGCGTCAATGTTGGGTCATTTTGGAGGACACGGAATTTCGTTTTGTCATTATCAAACATGTCTTGCACAGTAGAGTAGTAGTTTTCCTTGTCCAAAAGTACTACCCCGTTTCCTTTATCAGGTTTAAGTATGGCAAATCTGGTTTTCATAGCTTTGAGTAGACGGATGCGATGGGAGTCGGTCACTAATCTTTTGTCGTTGAAGTCCAAAATATTGCAGGCTAGAGCTCGAATGGCATTTTTAACTTTTTCTCGTTTCATGTATCCTGTAGGAAGAAGGCAATGAGAGTGGAGTTTATCATGGAAGGTTTCTGCAGATATAATAACATCAGAGTCCTTGGGTGTAGTGGCAAGTCCATGCTTTAATCCAAATTTAAGAATATTTTCCTCTTCAGTAGTGAGGGTATGGCTGGTGAGGTTAAGAATTATCACATTAGGGTTATCCTGGATACCAGTTACATATGCAAATTCTTTAAGAAGGTTGTCAAGTTTCTTTTGGTGAACAGTATCTACATGTTTAAGACTCTTGTCAACGGGACGTTTGGCAAATTCTCTAAGACATAAAGCTTTCAACCAGGTAGTGCTTGTCATCAACTGTTTTTCTGAAAGTTGAAACTCTGATTTGAGTTTTCGAATGGATATAACTTTCTCATGGATAGCATCTTTAAGAAGGCGATTGTGATACTTGCTGCGTAGGCGTGGTGTTTTAGACTTCAGATTACTCCAGCGTATAAATTTTGGAATAACGCCATTCTCTCTACATCTCTTAAGGAAAGTAAGGTCTAACTGTGCTTTAGTGAATTTCTTGTAGATTTTCTGGAAAGAGGTGGTCCGATGGTGCAGTTCAGGGTCAGTGGTACGGAGCGTTGACCAATAACTTGTTGATCCACTGAATAGCTTCGCATAATGCAGTAGCAAGGTAACTCCGAATAAATTTAACAAACGCACATTGACGATTTCAATATTTCGACAAAGATATATTTGTCATCTTCAGGAAAATGTGATGAGGTAAGTACAGATACAGATATATATACAAGAATAAGATGTGATTTCTAGAGAACAAAGAGAGAATGGCAGTAGACTAATATATATATAAGCAATTAACAACATCAGTAGGTGGTTAAGACAGATCAGGCTTAGGAATAAACAAAATTGTAACCATAATAACATTCTAAGAGGGGGGGGGGGGGGGGGTAGTACAGATCAGACAATGATAGGAATAAACAGACTTAATAAACAAGCAAAATGGACAAATATATCTAAAAGTATCTGTAGGGGGTTAAGATGAATTGGACTAATGCTAATAATAGTAATAAACAGTATTGAGGGAAAAAAAAACAACTAATAAACAAGCAGAAGACAAAAAGTTATCTAAAAAGTGTCAATTCTTTAGAGGCTTTAACACCTGTGTTTAGCTGGGGAGAGTTCCGACGTATTGCTAAAGCTTCCTTATAGAGAAGTTCATACCAGTGATTAGAACTGTCTATTATTTTGGTGTTATTTAGAACAAACTGTGGGAGGGAGGAAGGACATAAGTTATCAAGTCTATTAGGCAGGTCAAAGAGGTCTTTGCAATATTGAAATAATTCACATTCATAAATGTGGGAATATACTTCACTGTTACCGGTCGCGTGTTCTTTAACTCTTTCAATTAAACAACGTTCTGTCTTACCGGACTCCATGACATTATCCCCCAGCGACATTTTCCCCCACGACATTTTCCCCCGCGACATTTTCCCCCACGACATTTTCCCCCGGAGACATTTCCCCCCGGCGACATTTTCCCCCATTTTAACAAAACGGCATTCTATCTTACCGTTTCCCCTTTTTTCTGCAAAACCTCGCGGCCGATAAACAGTGGAACGTAAATCTCTTTCGATTTGCCGTTGAGTTCGGTTTTTACAATTAAATTTTAATTGTCCCAGCATATATCGATGACAGAGCAATTCTTAATCGTAGTCCTACCAACTGGACATTCCAACTTAACGTTTTGGAAACAAACTCTTGTTCATTTCTTGTTCGATATTGTTAAGCTTAATGACAAACCCCCTCCATTTATCAGAGATTCTTGACGTTTTTTTTAAAATGTTAACTTGGAATGTTCAGTTGGAAGGCCTACGTTTAAGAATTGCTCTGCTATCGCTCACTAACATTCAAATCGAAATATGCTGGGACAATTAAAAGCCGAACTCGACGGCAAATCGAAAGTGATTGAGGCTCCACTGTTTAAGGGAAGTTTTGCAGAAAAAATAGGGTAGGCTGTCGTATTGTCCGAGTACACTCATTAAGATAGTGGGGGAAAATGTCGCCGGGGGAAAGTGTCGCCGGGGGAAAATGTCGTGGGGGAAAATGTCGCGGGGGAAAATGTCGTGGGGGAAAATGTCGCTGGGGGATAATGTCGGCACACCGTCTTACCGATGTAAGACGCAGAACAGCCAGGACATTTAAACGAATAAACAATATTGCTTTTTAACGGGAGAGGTGTTGGGTCTTTTGTATTGCAGAAAGCACTGATTTTCGTGGTATTCCAACGAACAATAATGACAACAGCTTTTGGCAGTAGTCTCTTAAGTTTCTTGATGAATCGTTGACACAATTTCTCCCCCTCTGGTCCGACATACGGGAGATGAAGCCAAATTCTCGGAATGGTCTTATCAACTCTTGGTTTAGGGGCACCACAGGAGTCCTTGAAACGTTTAATAAGTTTGGCCGAAACAGATTTGGGAAAACCGTTCCATGAAAGAAACTTGCGGACACATGTTAATTCTTCATTAAATAGCGAAGGGGAGCTACATATCTTATATGCTCTAGTAACAAGAGCTCTCACCCAGGCTATTTTCATTTTCCAGGGCTCAAAACTGTTTAAATGAACATATTGACCAGTATTAGTTATCTTACGAAAAATAGATGTGGACAGTCCTTGGTTGATCTTTATATCCAGAAAATGGATATCAGTAAAGTCGGGAAACTCCTCGTGCGTAAAGTTAATATCTCGATGAAAAGAATTTAGTTCAGTGAGGATCTTGTTGAATTCTGAAGGTTTGGCTAAAACTAATGTATCGTCTACATATCTGATATAGAATTTAATTGTTCCATTGGTAATGAGATTATTCACAACCACCTTTTCTAGTTCAGTCATTAAAATATTGGCTAATGTTGGGGCAAGAGGGGATCCCATAGATACTCCATCAATCTGTTGGTATAACGTTTTGTTAAAAGAAAATGGTGTTTTTGTACAAGAGTCAATAATTAGTTTCTTAAGCGTGCTTTTCTTAAGTGAAGTAGGTATAAGTTTTTGTTGGTAGACACGATCGAGGATAATATCTGTTACTTTCTTAAGCGGCACATTAGTAAATAACGATTCTACGTCAAAGGACGCAAATCTGTAGCCTTGCTGAAATAGATCATGAGGAATCTGTTGGATTCTTTGAACAGCATCAAAAGTGTCCTTCAACGAAAATTCATTATCTGTCAGAGGTTTTAACAGTTTGGCTAGAAATTTTCCAACAGCAGAATAAGTAGTTCCAGTTGTATCGATGATTGGGCGGAATTTTGGGATATCTAAGAAGTCTTTATGGGTTTTAGGTAAACCATGGGCACGGGCATGTCTAGTTGATCTGGGTTTAATTTCAGTAAATTCCTCTTGTGTTATTTCATTCCGATTAAATAGAGTACGCAAATACCTTTGGAAAGTTTTAAGTTGCGTCAATGTTGGGTCATTTTGGAGGACACGGAATTTCGTTTTGTCATTATCAAACATGTCTTGCACAGTAGAGTAGTAGTTTTCCTTGTCCAAAAGTACTACCCCGTTTCCTTTATCAGGTTTAAGTATGGCAAATCTGGTTTTCATAGCTTTGAGTAGACGGATGCGATGGGAGTCGGTCACTAATCTTTTGTCGTTGAAGTCCAAAATATTGCAGGCTAGAGCTCGAATGGCATTTTTAACTTTTTCTCGTTTCATGTATCCTGTAGGAAGAAGGCAATGAGAGTGGAGTTTATCATGGAAGGTTTCTGCAGATATAATAACATCAGAGTCCTTGGGTGTAGTGGCAAGTCCATGCTTTAATCCAAATTTAAGAATATTTTCCTCTTCAGTAGTGAGGGTATGGCTGGTGAGGTTAAGAATTATCACATTAGGGTTATCCTGGATACCAGTTACATATGCAAATTCTTTAAGAAGGTTGTCAAGTTTCTTTTGGTGAACAGTATCTACATGTTTAAGACTCTTGTCAACGGGACGTTTGGCAAATTCTCTAAGACATAAAGCTTTCAACCAGGTAGTGCTTGTCATCAACTGTTTTTCTGAAAGTTGAAACTCTGATTTGAGTTTTCGAATGGATATAACTTTCTCATGGATAGCATCTTTAAGAAGGCGATTGTGATACTTGCTGCGTAGGCGTGGTGTTTTAGACTTCAGATTACTCCAGCGTATAAATTTTGGAATAACGCCATTCTCTCTACATCTCTTAAGGAAAGTAAGGTCTAACTGTGCTTTAGTGATTTCTTGTAGATTTTCTGGAAAGAGGTGGTCCGATGGTGCAGTTCAGGGTCAGTGGTACGGAGCGTTGACCAATAACTTGTGATCCACTGAATAGCTTCGCATAATGCAGTAGCAAGGTAACTCCGAATAAATTTAACAAACGCACATTGACGATTTCAATATTTCGACAAAGATATATTTGTCATCTTCAGGAAAATGTGATGAGGTAAGTACAGATACAGATATATATACAAGAATAAGATGTGATTTCTAGAGAACAAAGAGAGAATGGCAGTAGACTAATATATATATAAGCAATTAACAACATCAGTAGGTGGTTAAGACAGATCAGGCTTAGGAATAAACAAAATTGTAACCATAATAACATTCTAAGAGGGGGGGGGGGGGGGGGTAGTACAGATCAGACAATGATAGGAATAAACAGACTTAATAAACAAGCAAAATGGACAAATATATCTAAAAGTATCTGTAGGGGGTTAAGATGAATTGGACTAATGCTAATAATAGTAATAAACAGTATTGAGGGAAAAAAAAACAACTAATAAACAAGCAGAAGACAAAAAGTTATCTAAAAAGTGTCAATTCTTTAGAGGCTTTAACACCTGTGTTTAGCTGGGGAGAGTTCCGACGTATTGCTAAAGCTTCCTTATAGAGAAGTTCATACCAGTGATTAGAACTGTCTATTATTTTGGTGTTATTTAGAACAAACTGTGGGAGGGAGGAAGGGCATAAGTTATCAAGTCTATTAGGCAGGTCAAAGAGGTCTTTGCAATATTGAAATAATTCACATTCATAAATGTGGGAATATACTTCACTGTTACCGGTCGCGTGTTCTTTAACTCTTTCAATTAAACAACGTTAAGTCTTACCGATGTAAGACGCAGAACAGCCAGGACATTTAAACGAATAAACAATATTGCTTTTTAACGGGAGAGGTGTTGGGTCTTTTGTATTGCAGAAAGCACTGATTTTCGTGGTATTCCAACGAACAATAATGACAACAGCTTTTGGCAGTAGTCTCTTAAGTTTCTTGATGAATCGTTGACACAATTTCTCCCCCTCTGGTCCGACATACGGGAGATGAAGCCAAATTCTCGGAATGGTCTTATCAACTCTTGGTTTAGGGGCACCACAGGAGTCCTTGAAACGTTTAATAAGTTTGGCCGAAACAGATTAGGGAAAACCATTCCATGAAAGAAACTTGCGGACACATGTTAATTCTTCATTAAATAGCGAAGGGGAGCTACATATCTTATATGCTCTAGTAACAAGAGCTCTCACCCAGGCTATTTTCATTTTCCAGGGCTCAAAACTGTTTAAATGAACATATTGACCAGTATTAGTTATCTTACGAAAAATAGATGTGGACAGTCCTTGGTTGATCTTTATATCCAGAAAATGGATATCAGTAAAGTCGGGAAACTCCTCGTGCGTAAAGTTAATATCTCGATGAAAAGAATTTAGTTCAGTGAGGATCTTGTTGAATTCTGAAGGTTTGGCTAAAACTAATGTATCGTCTACATATCTGATATAGAATTTCTTTGTCGAAATATTCATTATGCTGATCTAGAAAATTAATGACAGACCAGAGTGATCAAATCACTGTTTTGGTTTTACAGACAAATGCCTTTAAACCTAGCACCAGAGTTACATCCAGCCAAGATTCTACAATAAGTGAACATGAATTGGGGATATCTCTGAATAACACAATGGAGGACAGTTCTACAATGAATCAGGTATATTATCTGATAGATTGCTTTCAATAATTGTTTCAGTTAATCCACTGTTGCAATGCATGTAACAGATCTCAATATAAAACGATGATGGCCAAAATTTTTAAGCTTATTTTAGAGACACTAGTTGCTTTCTTTTGAATGTTTCAGACTAAATTGAAAAATGATACAATGGAACATGACCTGGAGTTTTTCTTGACAAGATTTCCAAAATTAGCGATGGAAATGAAATGCTCCCTTTAAACGCAAGTCACATACGTCATTCAGATGTATTTTTATACCTCCGCTCTTAAAGCGAGTGTATGTTGGTATACCGTTGTCCGTCTGTCCATCCCGGGTTCGTGACCACTCCATAACTTTGAACTTATTGCCGGAATTTTTTTTTTCTTCTGCTACATGTAGCTTATGTGTAGACGGTGTGTCGCATACCAAAATTAAATTGAGGTCGCAATATTTGTAGAGACCAGAATTATCGCCAGCCTTTTGGCATCAAGTAACTTTGTACCTACATGTATGGCATGGATTATTAATTTCTTACAGTTATAACTAGTTTATAAGTAAATGGTACCAAAATAAATTGTTCTGGATATTTGTGGCGACCAAAACAGTCACATAGTCTTTTGGCAGTCAATAACTCCAGAAGTATTGCATGGATTTGAATTTTTTTCAGTTAAAACTATCTTATGAGTAGACGGTGTATCCTATACCAAAATTAAATTGAGGTCTAGGTATTTGTGGAGACCAAAACAGCCCAGCCTTTTGGCATTCAGTAACTTGGTAACTATTGCATGGATTTTTTTTCTTCAGTTAATACCAAAAGTAAATTGGGATCTCCCTATACATTTATGTGTCGACCAAAACTGTCACCAGCTGTTAATCGGTCTGTGGCTTCACAGTAGAGCTTAATTGTATCGAAACAACTATGGCGACCAAATGATTAGCGGAGCACCTTCTTTCTATTGTTTTATAGATAGATAGATAGATTATCTTTATTTTCAAACTCAATAACTGCAATAGGCAAGAGCCTCTTTTCATACAGGTCGAGTTATATAACAATGCATAAGTCATATTTACAAAATAAGTACTTAAATATCAATTATTACGAATATAAATAAAGTTTTTGGTACTTTTGGTATTATCCTTAATTAAATGAAATCGCGCTATATGTAGACACTTTTGCGAGTAGCTTTGGTAGAATTTTCAGATATAAATAGCAGCTTGTACATGTAGGTAGGCAATGTGTCAAATACTAAAATTCACCAAGCCCCAGTCTTTTTTACGGTGACTGAAAGATTCTTTCAGCTGAAATTCTGTTTAAAGCATGTCTTTATTATTGAATATGAAAATAGTGTGCTACAATGAATTTACCCTTGCGGACAAATTATCATTTTATATTTAATGAGGTAAAGTATTTTTATCTGTAGTACAAGGACAAAACTATTTTTATTGCTAAATGTTAAGAAATTGTTCAATTTGTATTAATACATAATGGGTTTTATAATGTCATAAGGACACATTTAATATATTGTTAAATTTTACTTTACATGCAGGTCCACCTGTCATTTCTATTTGTTGGCCACACCCATGAAGACATAGATGCTGCCTTCTCAAAAATCGCAGCAAAGCTTAGAAAAACCGATGCCGAAACCATCCCTGCACTTCTTCAAAACATTCCAAGCTTAGGTCAAATTAATGGGCTGTATGACATCAAAACATGGCTTTCACCATATATTATCAAAATCTCAAAACATTCAACACCATTACACTTTATATTTTCAAACGGAGTAGACAGTATTGTTTGTCTATATAAAGGATGCAGTAGTCTCAGCTGGAAAACTATAGCTCATCCAATTTTAAAAAGCATACCATCTGGTAGACCACTGGTATTAGTACCCCTCAAATTTATCAAGATGAACCTCAATGGACTTGGAAAAAATATTGAGGTGTGCAGAAATTTATTTTGGCATGATGAGGGAAATTTTAAGTATCGTTGGTGGAAAAGCTACATAACATATTTAAAGCTTTTGCAAAATAACGAACAAGAACTAGTTTCATATGCCAAGATAAGTGCAGAGTGGGTATTGCCTTTGCTACCCAGACAGACCTCTTTGGATATGACATTGGAGCAACATCTACCGTCACATATTCAAGAAATGTTGGATCAAGAGTTCGAAGACCCAGAGGTACAGTTCAGTTTTACCTTATGCAGGCATCGCTTTTTTATATTTTACAGGTATTTCTTTGTGTGATTTTGATTTGGAATTTTTTTTAGAACAGCAGCTGATTAGCATTTAGCATTTTTTTTTATTCATTTAGGTTCAAGTTGAGGTTTGTAGAAGCCAAGGACGAGGTAGGGGACATGGCAGAGGACCTAGCACACAAGGCGGTAGAGGACACAACAGAGGGGGTGTTAGAAGAAAGAGCAGGGGGAGAAAAAAAACAGGAGTATGACAAACATCATAAATCACAAGGTATCTAAATATATCATTTAATAACCATGTGTTTGTAAAGGGAAAGGGTAGACATGGGTAAATGAAAATATGATAAGCAGTTAAAAACTTATCAGGTGTATATATCGATACATTATCAGTAAACAGTTTTTCATCAACATTTCCCTTACCTCAAAACCTAACATGTGGTCATGGATTCATAAATAAATAGAAACCAACATGACCTCCTTATGTATATACATGTATATATAAATTTCCCTATGTGTTGGTTAGTGTATAACATCCCTTTCAACATTATTTCAGTCTCATTGCAACAACTGCACATATTAAATTGAACTTATCGGTATTAAATGGTATGATTTAATATAATGTTTACATATGTATTTGTTTCAGATTCCCCGTGCTTTGACAGATACCCTTATGAACTTCGACACTTAGCTGCAGAATCAATAAAAAACATAGAGACTTATGGCTACTTATAATAAGCTTAGCAAACATATTTATACTGTTAATTACATGCATTGTACATTTTTTTGTTTACATTCTAAGACTTTTTTATATATTTCTTGGACATGCTTTTGGCTTTATAGAACTCGTATATTATATATACCAGTTTTTCCAAGGTCTCTTGTATGAACACCTAAAATATCACTGCATGTGTAAATATATCACAGAGTACAGTGCTCAGGAACAGTTAACTTGTGTTTTGAATTGGTATTGCTCTGGTTTCTGAAGGAGTTAGGAATATAACGAACATAAATTATGGTTTGTTATATGTATTTTTTTTTTAGCCAGTGATATTGTTTTTTGGCGAGTGATGCTGTGCAAATAGTATCTACAGGTCTGAACTAGCTTATAACTATGTTTTTTGTTAATTTTGAAATTTTCTATAGATTTGCTTAAAGTGGCATGAGCTTCCAAAATTCACACTTTTTCCATAATTTTTGATCGACACGACATTAAGAGGCTTTGAAGGCCATCGAAAAACTAAATGATTGGCGTTGGAATGAGAAAAATCCATTAAGTCTACGGCATATACGAACTGAAATAGTGTTCTAAAAGTAAACAAAATTTAAATAACCGGGACGACCATTCATTCATTCTGAGCCAAAGTTAGTTAAAAACAATACTTTATCGTTCATTCTCGAGACTAGAAGCACTAAAAAGCTTCTGAATTATATCTCTTGAGAAAAGTAGCCAATAATTTCAACATTCTTTGTTTACGTCAAAATATCAACATTTTGGCAGCTCATGCCACTTAAAGGCCTTTATATATAGTTAACTTTTTAATTGCAGTTGATAGAATTCAATTTCCATTAAATAAGGTGTATTACAATATTTGATTTTAGCAGAGGCCGTTTTTTTACCAATGTGTTTATATTCTAATTTTTTCTCAACAAACCCGAAATTTATTCGTACAGTAAATATACTTTCTCATGTCAATAAAAAGCAAATGGAAAACATAGTACATTGTGTAATGAAACTGCTAAGAGAAAAGGATACAGTGTGTAGGAATTGGCATTTAGGATGGTGAAAAGATTCGGATTTTATTCTCAGCAATTTTGTATAGTATATAAAGAAAAGTAAACTTGGAGAATTTAACATTTTCAGCAATAAAAATATATAGAATTTGATGTTTATAAGGTCCTCCTTTTGTAGAAATGGTCTAGATCATATAGAATATAACTTTTAACTGAAGAAACGTTTTAAATTATTTGAGTCATGTTTTCTTGTGAAAAGTCATGGTCTTTCTAGAACCTGTGTTTAAAAAGTCACACTTTTGCAGTAAGTTCCAATTGTTAGGCATTGAAGCCATAGGCGTAGACAAGGGGGGGACTTGGGGGGCTTCAGCCCCCCCCCCCCCCCCCCAAATATTGGCACCAAAAAAAAAAAACAAGGAAAAGGCAGAAAAAAAGGAAACACCAAGAGCACAAAGTTATGACACAACATTATTTGTAATAGTCACAATCATAGTGAAAATGTTGATTGCCTGGGTATATTGGTCGAATCTCGAATCACTTGAATCTCCCAAACATGTTCAGCCTGCCGTGGCTCCGGGAGACAAATTCATTGGCAACGTCCTTCAACGGCCTCGTTGCTGGACTAGGCTCTATTATGTCCGAGAACACGTGGTAAATGCAGGCTTAAACACAACGTCACAATTACTTTCTTAGGTTGCAATAATCTTTCCAGTTTGTCGACATCCGTTCAATGAACTATATGCCTGGAATGGTCACGTCACATTGGTTAGATTGGATCTGGCTTGCTAATATCGCCGTCATAACTATGGGATGATGTTTGTAGAAAAGCCACAAAACGTTTTTCTACAAATTTATGACATCACAAATGAACGGTCAAAAGTGACGTCACAAGACTGAGATGTCATCGTGTTATGACGTTAATAAAGGAGTTGTCGTGTCAGGGATAGTGACGTCGTTCTCTTTCGCTTCCTCTGTAACGTCAGATCAGTAGCGCCATCTCATAATAATGGTGGCGCTCGCAACACCTCAAACGTCACGTGATCTCCCTTCCACGCATATAGTTCATTGCATCCGTTGCCATAAAAGAACGTTTCGATGAAAAGTCGTCCAGTAGAGGCTTTTCAAGGAGTACGACGTTCATATAGCTCGACGGTGATTTTACCATCAATTCAAGACCTCGAGAAATGCTCTCAGCATTATTATAGAGAGGACTTGTAAGAAAGTCTAAATTATTCAGTATTAAATAAACGATCGGCCTGATCATTTGTCAATAAATTTGAGATAAACATCACACCCTTCAAGTGGAATCTGTGCGGATTTTCTTACATGGTTCCATCTGGTTTAAAAGACGCCACTATTTTTTTTTACAATAAACATGTTCGCTGTAGGCCTAATCACATTGTGAGGACACGTCTTCTGATCCATCATTCATGTAGGCAGTCGCCATCCAGGGAGAGTTTCCTTAGATACATAATCCAAAGAAGTAAGGAATGTATCGTGGTATATACATAGCTTTCGACATCATAGGCCAACAGAATCAGAAAAATGACCGAATAACCCTGGAAAATGGCAAAAACACCAGGAAAATCCTTCCGTTTGATAAATAGGTTGATCCTCATATTTATGCCCTGTTATTAGCCCAGAACGCCCCTCTGACGATCTTGGAGAGCAGAGCTTCCGGGGCCTTGGCGGCCCCTGGACCCTCGCCTATTGAGCTGGGATAGTAGTTCAGCCCCCCCAAATTCCGAAACTTGTCTACGCCCTTGAAAGCGATATCTTCTTGCCGAACCTGTCTGGTGAGACTCATTTCATGGGAAGTGGCCTTGCACGGGTAGTATGCCATAGTCGATGTCACAGTCAAACTATCTACATTCAGCATAGCAAACAGAATGATACACAATTACGGGGAATGGAAGAGCAAACTTGCCAATAGCTTAAAACTTCACATTGATAAATATTTACTTGGCTTGATTTCAACCAATTTCATAGAGCTATTTAGATATATATTTATTTTTTCAGTAAATAAATCCTTAGTTTTTCATCCAATACCCTTATGTGATATCGCAGCTTCATTATATAAAAATTATCATGTTATAGGCATTTTCATCTATATTATTCACTCTGCATAACTGAGTTACAAATGCATGTTGTGTAAATGGGATCAAGCATTTCTTCGCTGACAGTGTTACTTGAGTGACGTCACAGCTCAGCTAAAAAAATTTAACACAAGGCAACTTTGGGTGTACATTTTGAAGATCGTTGTGGGCATACGGGTATGTTATATTGCGTGGGTGATTTTTAAAGTCATCCTCTGCTAGTATAAAATGTAATTTCAAGGAAATGGCAGACATTTGGGATACCCTTTAAAGTTTTCAGTTTGAAGATAATTTCTTCAAAATCTTATTACATGGCATAAAAACATCCTTGTTATTTCACACGCCTTTAAACATCATGGAAATGACAGTAATGTGGGCTGAATATATGATGAGCTATGCCAGCATAAAGAAAGCTAGCACTTTATTTTTCAACTTTTATTCTGAAGAAACTGTCTTCAAAATCACCTTGGATGTCTTGAAACATAAACATGGTGAGTAAAGGTATAAGCATGGTTTGTTTTGATGAAAATTTCTTCAAAATGATTTGCTTACATCAGGGCAAGATGTCTTTTGTTTTGAAGAAAATTTCTTCAAAATGATTTGCTTATGTTTGAAAAAACCTTTTTGAAAACCATTCCAATGTACATTCATAACTAGGATGTCCTTACATTTTCTTTGCTTCTATCATGTGAATTACTGATGACACTATCAATACCTGTATTATGTTTGAAACATGTATAAAGGGAGTTTAAGTAACTCAGATGTTTCAGTTGGAAGGAAACGCCTATGAAAATAATTCTTTCACACCCTTAAAAATGTTTTGATAAGAACAAAATGTCCCATGTTTAAAGTATGTTAGGGATGACCGTATTGTATACATGAAACTACATGTAGGGAGATGATACCAGACAACTGCATGTGGACAGTTGTCTATTTCGTGTTTATAGAGCAAACCAGAAAAAAGTAGGACTAATGAGAAAGTCCTCTTTTATTTTGGACGCTGTTACTTAGGGGTGATGGTTATGAATATATGTATAAAGTTTCGTGACAATTGGATAAGAATTGCAGCCTGTAGAGCGATGACGTCAAGATTCTGGCCAATTTCTATTAATAGTAACAGTGACCTAGTTTTTGACCGCAGGAAGTTGAAACGCAAACTTGTACAAGGGGTGATGGTTATGAATATATGTATAAAGTTTCGTGACAATCGGATAAGAATTGCAGCTTGTAGAGCGATGACGTCAAGATTCTGGCTAAGTTCTATTTATAGTAACAGTGACCTAGTTTTTGACCGCAGGAAGTTGAAACGCGAACTTGTACAAGGGGTGATGGTTGTGAACATATGTATGAAGTTTCGTGACAATCGGATAAGAATTGTGGTCTGTAGAGCAATGACGCCGTTTGGGATACGTACATCCATACATACGTTCGGGCAGATCCCTATATACCCTCACGACTTTTGTCGCGAGGGTATAACTATCAGTGTTAGTTTGAGAACAGATTACTCCATCTCTTCAAATACTTTGGATTTTTGTTTTCAAGGAAACAATGTTACAAATAAGTACATTTCAATTTACCTGACTATCTTATCAAACTTGTATCAGTTGAAAGTTTCAAAAAAGTTAAGTAAGCAATCGGAAAACACTTCGGCTATCTTCGCTTGCTACCGGTCGGCTTTGACACGCCTTGGACACAGTCTGAGAACTTATGGGATTTACGTGCGTGAAATACCTTCTGATAGATTGCAGACCATTTTGAATGTGGCGACCAAATACATGTAGGTAGCCGTGTAAAGTACAACTTCCATACCATATGGAGGGCCCCAAAAAGTGTCTTCGTGATAATGTAAGGGACCGAAATACTCCGTTTGTTAACTTTCAGGCTCGATCAGTTTTATAATTGAAGCATTGGAGGATTTCTGAAATGTACCGAAACTGTAGGGCCCTCAAGGGGATATGGAAATTGTAATTTTCACATCTATCTTTTGGTAGCCACATTCAAAATGACCTGCAGTCTATCACGAACGTAAATCCCCGAAGTTATCAAACTGTCAAGTAAGAAGTCCATTTGGGACAGTATTTTACGCAATACATGAGTTATCTGCTTATATTGAGCTGTTTCCAACCATATCTGGTGTATTGTGTTTGTTCAATTTAAAGAAAAAACGCTCGAACAAAATATAAATTTCAATCTCAGTTCTTAGTTTTGTTATGTATTGAAAGGGGGTGGAGGGGGGGGGGGGTCATGTTTTATTGTTGAACATTCTTACTGTACGTAGCTTCCTATAGGCCTGTCACCAGACTTAATTCATGTTGAAACCACGAAACTGAAAACCGAAATGAAAATGAGCTTGTATGCACTGTTTTATAATCTCGAGTACGTTTAAAAAAGAGGTAAGCAATAACGTTTAACAATAGGTCAGTGAACCGTTTGTTTGTTCATATTGAAGTTATGACGATCGCCTGGGATAGGGAGCATGCATATATAAGAAAACCATCCCACTTATTTGCTGATAGTGAAAATCTTGCTTTTTTTTCCAATCTACGTCCTGAGTGTTGTATTAGTTGAGTAACAATTTGTCCCACAAGAAAAGCTCACACAATCTAAAGCCTATTAGGACGAGGATACCCTATCCCATATATACGCACAAGAAATTTGACAAAATACGAAAAATACTCACTGGAAAATGGAACACGACACAACTACTTGGTAGTGAGTTTGTACCAGCCAAGTTTCAAAGCAATTCTCAAAATATTAACCGGGAAATAGTCAGGACAAGAAATCCTGACGGCCGGACTCACCGACGGACAAGGTGGCGACTAAATGTTCCGTCGAAAGTTTCCGGAGAACAAAGCTATCAGCCACTATAAAATTGCCGACAGCTGACATTTTGTGACAAACACTGTTGACTCTTTGTATCAAAACTCGCGTCCTATTAAAATTGTATCAAAACCTGTAACATTGATTTTGTAACAAAACTCGGCAGTTTTGGAACAAAGCTCGTGAGTTGGAATAAAACTTGTAGGTTGTGACAAAACTCATTGCAACAAGCTGTTTCTTGAGTTAGGGTGTGGTTCTAGAATTACTAAAACTGTTGAAGCTATATACAAAACTGTTAAGGTATTTTTCCGAGTCTGTGGAGATTTATCCGGCTTCTTTGGTTTAAAGGTAGGTTTGAAACAGGCGGAGCCACTTTCACTGATAATGTTTTCGTTATTTATTATTGACTTATTTACAGCTCTGGTACAAATATAGATATTACATACACGCAGAGCTTAAACCCAGCACATTGGAACATGTATATTTAATGTTTTCATACAGGATTAAGTGTTTCGAAAACAACAATACTAATTCAGTAATTTCACTGATGTTGAAAGCAGCTCGCTTTCCAAACGCAATAAATAAAACCTTCATCTTGTATGAAAATGTTAAATATACAGTAAACGTGGTGAAAACTAAAGTGTTAGTATTTTCTACAAAAATGTAATAGAAATAATTACCAATGGTGCTATGAAGATTATGCTTTAGAAGTGGTAGAGGATTGTTCCTACATTGGTGTTAAACTAAAATAAATTTATCCTTTAAAGTGGCATGAGCTGCCAAAATGTTGATATTTTGACGTAACAACAGAATGTTGAAAGTATCGGCTATTTTTCTCAAGACGTATAATTCAGAATCTTTTTAGAGCTTCTAGTCTCGAGAATGTACGATAAAGTATTGTTTTGAACTAACTTTGGCTCAGAATGAATGAATGGTCGTCCCGGTTATTCAGATTTTGTTTACTTTTCGAACACTATTCCCGTTCGTATAGGCCACATACTGTATGAATTTTCCTCATTCCAACGCTTATCATTTAGTTTTCCGATGGCCTTCAAAGCCTCTTACTGTCATGACGATCAGAAATTATGAAAAAAGTGTGAATTTTGGCAGCTCATGCCACTTTAAGGATGATGTTAACTAACTGGCTGATAAGGCAAGGAAAGCCTTATTTTGTGTTAAAGAGATGTTTCACCAAACTAAATGCTCATATCGTTAAATTATATCTTTTTGACAAAATGATTAAACACATTTTGCTGTATGGGTGTGGATTATCGAGGATGGTTCATCTCAAACCTATTGAGTTGATTCACAAACAATGTTTGATAGGCCTGCCGAAAAATGCACCGAATGCCCTGGTATGTGGTGAACTCCAAGGAGTCCCATTAGTTGTTGATGTCAAAGCAGGAATTGTCCAATATTAGATGAAATTAGTGAGTAGTAATAATCTACCATATAAACTATATCATTGTCAACAGATGTCCTATTTTAGATTAAACTCTTTATATAACTAAAGTACAAGTATTAAGAATTTGTTTAATGAATATGCTTAACGCTATCTTAATATGGTTATGGAACTTTGTTCGTTTACGTTGTTTAATATCATAAAGCAAAGAAGTAGATTGTTTTATACATAATTAGTTTGTAAACATTAATGAGTCTACACAATTTGATTCATACATGCAACCCAGCTTTAATTTTGAGCTAGTTAGATATATTGGTTGTTATAGTATTTCAATTGGGCAAACAATTCTAAGACTTGTTGCTCGGTTCAGGTGTGGGTTTCATGGTCTGGTAAGAGGAAGTGAAGATTCTTAATCCTTCCCAGACCACTCAGATTTTACCCTGTTTGTTCTCATAAAGTAGTAGAAAACGAATACCCCTTTATATTACTTTGTCCAAAATATCATGATATCTCAAACCCTATTTTTGTGTATGACCAACCATACTGAATTTTAACTACTAATAAGAAACTTTTTATTTTCTTTATCAAAGTATATTTAGGAGGCATTATGTTTAAAGAAACTATTAGTACATGTGTACCTGTTACTCAATAGCCTCAAGTAAATTATTTGCAGCCAGGTAGTCTTAATTTAGAAATGTTGATAGGCAAACCATGTATAACTCGTGAAATATGTGATATTTTATAGGTATCGTTTGTATACAGGAGAGAAACTTTTAGAGTTTGTTCCTGCAATAAAGTAAAGTAAAACTGAAACCAATAGTTGGGTGCTCTATCCACAATACATTCTACCAATGGTTGTATGCTCTATCCACAATGCCTTTAACAAATTATTGTATGCTCTATCCGCAATACCTTTAACAATTTGTTGGATGCTCTATCCACAATACATTCTAGCAATTGTTGTATGCTCTACCCACAATACCTTTAACAAATTGTTGGATGCTCTATCCACAATACATTCTAGCAATTGTTGTATGCTCTCCTCACAATACCTTTGACAAATTGTTGGATGCTCTACCTACAATGCCTTTAACAAATTGTTGGATGCTCTGTCCACAATACATTCTACCAATTGTTGTATGCTCTACCCAAAATACATTCTAGCAATTGTTGTATGCTCTATCCAAAATACATTTTACCAATTGTTGTATGCTCTATCCACAATACCTTTAACAAATTGTTGGATGCTCTATCCACAATACATTCTACCAATTGTTGGATGCTCTATCCACAATACATTCTACCAATGGTTGTATGCTCTATCCACAATCCCTTTAACAAATTGTTGTATGCTCTATCCACAACACATTCTAACAATTATTGTATGCTCTATCCACAATACCTTTAACAAATTGTTGTATGCTCTATCCACAATACCTTTAACAAATTGTTGTATGCTCTATCCACAATACCTTTAACAAATTGTTGGATGCTCTATCCACAATACCTTTAACAAATTGTTGGATGCTCTATCCACAATACATTCTACCAATTGTTGTATGCTCTATCCGCAACACCTTTAACAAATTGTTGGATGCTCTATCCACAATACATTCTACCAATTGTTGTATGCTCTATCCGCAACACCTTTAACAAATTGTTGGATGCTCTATCCACAATACATTCTACCAATGGTTGTATGCTCTATCCGCAACACCTTTAACAAATTGTTGGATGCTCTATCCACAATACATTCTACCAATTGTTGTATGCTCTATCCGCAACACCTTTTAACAAATTGTTGGATGCTCTATCCACAATACATTCTACCAATTGTTGTATGCTCTATCCGCAACACCTTTAACAAATTGTTGTATGCTCTATCCAAACTGCCTTTTATCTATAGCCAGATGTTCTATTTTCTATCCACAATACATTCTACCAATTGTTGGATGCTCTATCCACAATACATTCTACCAATTGTTGGATGCTCTATCCACAATACATTCTACCAATGGTTGTATGCTCTATCCACAATCCCTTTAACAAATTGTTGTATGCTCTACCCACAACACATTCTAACAATTATTGTATGCTCTATCCACAATACCTTTAACAAATTGTTGGATGCTCTATCCACAATACATTCTACCAATTGTTGTATGCTCTATCCGCAACACCTTTAACAAATTGTTGGATGCTCTATCCACAATACATTCTACCAATTGTTGTATGCTCTATCCGCAACACCTTTAACAAATTGTTGGATGCTCTATCCACAATACATTCTACCAATGGTTGTATGCTCTATCCGCAACACCTTTAACAAATTGTTGGATGCTCTATCCACAATACATTCTACCAATTGTTGTATGCTCTATCCGCAACACCTTTTAACAAATTGTTGGATGCTCTATCCACAATACATTCTACCAATTGTTGTATGCTCTATCCGCAACACCTTTAACAAATTGTTGTATGCTCTATCCAAACTGCCTTTTATCTATAGCCAGATGTTCTATTTTCTATCCACAATACATTCTACCAATTGTTGGATGCTCTATCCACAATACATTCTACCAATTGTTGGATGCTCTATCCACAATACATTCTACCAATGGTTGTATGCTCTATCCACAATCCCTTTAACAAATTGTTGTATGCTCTATCCACAACACATTAACAATTATTGTATGCTCTATCCACAATACCTTTAACAAATTGTTGTATGCTCTATCCACAATACCTTTAACAAATTGTTGTATGCTCTATCCACAATACCTTTAACAAATTGTTGGATGCTCTATCCACAATACCTTTAACAAATTGTTGGATGCTCTATCCACAATACATTCTACCAATTGTTGTATGCTCTATCCGCAACACCTTTAACAAATTGTTGGATGCTCTATCCACAATACATTCTACCAATTGTTGTATGCTCTATCCGCAACACCTTTAACAAATTGTTGGATGCTCTATCCACAATACATTCTACCAATTGTTGTATGCTCTATCCGCAACACCTTTAACAAATTGTTCGATGCTCTATCCGCAATACATTCTACCAATTGTTGTATGCTCTATCCGCAACACCTTTAACAAATTGTTGGCTGCTCTATCCACAATACATTCTACCAATTGTTGTATGCTCTATCCGCAACACCTTTAACAAATTGTTGTATGCTCTATCCGCAACACCTTTAACAAATTGTTCGATGCTCTATCCGCAATACATTCTACCAATTGTTGTATGCTCTATCCGCAACACCTTTAACAAATTGTTGGCTGCTCTATCCACAATACATTCTACCAATTGTTGTATGCTCTATCCGCAACACCTTTAACAAATTGTTGTATGCTCTATCCAAACTGCCTTTTATCTATAGCCAGATGTTCTATTTTCAATACCTTCTACAAATAATTGGATGTTCAAATCACAGTGCCTTCTACTGATGACTGTTTGCTCTATTTTTTATTCTATTTCATTAATCAGTTTTGATAAACATGTTGGTAGATTGTAAACTTAAATTAACAAAATATATTTTTATCAAATGGTACAAAAAATCTGGCGAGATGAAAACCCCAGGGCGTTTGTTTTATCCCGTTATGCAGGATTAACAAAGCTATGAAGATAAGCTACAAATCTCTAGAATATGATGCTATGTTTGATCCACTGAAAAACTTAACATGATAGAGTAATGGGAAACTCTGTAATATTCATGGTGTAATCTCAGTATTTCCTCTTTCATTAAGTCCTCGTTGGGAGAATTATGAGTACATCAAAAGAGTTAAGTCTGTTCTCTATAAACATATAATGTATTTTAATGTACTCATAATTCTCCTGCCAATGACTTGATTAAAGTTGGAATATTGAGATTACACTATGACGTTCTACATGTATGTATATATTACTAAACAGAGTAAATTAGACTGGCAAACGACTAAATTAACTTGTTTAATTCTGTTTTCTTATTTTGCTTTTGGATTTTTTCGTTATCTGTCGTCGCTATTCATAGATTATATATCATTCAATAGATACCTTTTCAGACTTGAAAAGTGATATATTTAGCAATCATTTCATGTTATGTGGAAGTAAATTTCCAAATTTGTGGTAGAGACGAAGTAAAATGAATAGCTAGACAAATATATTGGACAAAACAAGTTTAGGTCAGGTTTTCTAGTCGAACAACGATGAACTGCAGATAAACGAGTGAATTATATCTGTAATTTTGGGGTAATTTGTATAGGAGATGAACAAAAAGAGGCGCCATTTTCAGTAGATGATATAAATTTAGTTTATCATTGAGAAAAAAAAAACGCATATGTATTTATAAGATTTTATTTGTTTTATATTTACATTGTTGAAGATTTGTTTAACTTCTTTAGTTATGTACGTTTTCTTCGGATTCACTGCTATACATTGGGTCCTAGTTACAGTTAGGGTTAGTCTATTACTTCAGAAGCAGCCATTCAACACGCAAAGTTCAACGGTAATGTCATTTGTAAGATCATCAAGGTTTTTATTGGACAGAAATTATTTCTATGTATCTAAGCCAAGGCTTTTCACTAATTTTTGGCTTAAACAAAATTTGTATTTCGAGGAGTTATTTTATGTTATGAGACAAATTTATTCAGCAATTGTCTTTTCTTTTTGAGTTTTTAAATATGAAAAATGGGAAAATAATCAGTAGTTTCCGAAGGTATCATTCGACATGTTTTATAGTGTTCATGTTGGTTTGTAAATATATTATCTATGAGTGTTGCACAGTGAGATGTGACTCTGGCTGGGTTATTTACACTAGGACAGTAGAAGAGTGTTATTAAATCGAGAACATTTTGCGTTGTTTGGTGATCATTTGTGTGCTTAAATCAATTTTGAAACGTTTCAAAAGGAAACATTCTCTTTTGTTTTGTTCAAGAGTTGATTGCAGGTATTCATTAAATAAGCTCACATTTTTTTCATTTGGCAGGCAAAATGCACCGACCACATGTTTTGTACCTGTGAACTCAAAATCTATAAGAAGGGATTGATATGGGCCATCATTATTAATTGAAGACATTATTTATGGTACATTTTATATCATTGCGGATATATATCATAACACCTCCACGCTTTTAACTGTTTGTGGAAAATAATGGATATCTGGGAAGTTTCAGTTATAGCTACATGTATGATAGAGAAGTTTGATTTAAGGTTATTAATTGGACATATCTACTATGTCTTCTACCTGTGGTCGGATACACGATCAACTATATGTAATACCAATTGTTGGGTGCTCTATCCATAATGCATTCTACCGAAATCTATCGAAATCATCTCTAGATACAGTTTTTATAACTGCTGCAAGTATGTTTTGTCGCCCAAGACAGAAGAGTCGCATTTTAATTATTCACTTGTGAAAACATGGAACTGACGTCATCAGACCTGCAAATTGTATTTAATTCAGCCACACCATAGTATCATTATATAGTTTACAGATCAGGCAGTTTTATTGACCACTGGACATTTGATATTCTTCTTTGTTCTTAAGTCACATCCTTCCGTTACATAATTAACATGCAAGTTTACATGTAACTGTTATATCAGATATCCACATTACTCCGTGTTAATCAGAAAACATACTGGGAATAAGGAACATAAAACTTACCAATTTGAGATTTCACTTTCAGTGGGACGAGCTGGTTTCTCAGAGTTCCAGAACCAATCTGACCCTGCCTATTAAAGCCCCAAGCATATATCTGTTAACAGAATATCATAAAGTCAAATTCCTAACTAGGAAAAAATCCTATACTCAAATTGTATACATCCCATATGCCATTAACACGGGAATACATGACACATTAGCCCTGTATCATTGTTTGTGTTATTGAAATCAATACAAAATTTAAAACAAATATCAAACTTCACCCGGATGCAAACTAACTTTTAAATATGGAATGGAAAGCTTGGAGCGGTTTCTCAACACATTTACGCCAGATGTATGTCCACTGTAAGGCCTAACTGTCGTGACAACATATACCGTCGATATCACATTATAACCAGGCGCAAAGTTACGTCGGATGTAAATTGGTTGAGAAAACAGACCCCTGATATTGAACAACCCTTTCCGGTGGTTCGTTGTTGACGAGACTCTGTCTACTGGAACAATTATCTTATTGCCAAAATAAAACAGATCATCTGATTAGTTAACCTTCATGGGAAAACGACACCTTTTTATTCAGTTTATCCAGGGGTAAAAGTGAGCTTCAACTTCCCTGGGTTAAGAGGACGACACATTCTTAGTTCGATAAAAGCAGATCGATTAAATTCGAGAATATTTTCACAACTGTGATTATAATACAGACACAATCAAATTTCTATTAGGTTATGTTTAATTAGATTAGTCCGAAGGGTCCCATTCTCATACCGCAATACTGGATAGAGACAACGAGAGTTTATTATAAACATACATAAAACAACATATGGGAGTTTTGTTGCACAGCAAATACATGAGATTTGTAAATAATTCAACTTGAGTTACGCTATATAGGTATCAAATTCAAATTTTAAATAGTTTTCAGAAAGAAGACAAATATTTAGAATATAGACCAATATGACATTAGACAACAAATAGGTTTTTGTGATTTCTAAGGTTGTTTTTATTGACGTCCACACCTCTTTTATGAGTAATCTTTTACCATAGATATTTTTCCAACAGTCCAATAATTATATTGTTGAAGATTCGGTAGCACTTCCAACGAGTGCATGAGAGCTCAAAATATAATTCATTGAGTAAATAATTGTATGATGTGACACACATCCCCCTTGTATAGATCAAGGCTGCACGACATTGAATCGATTTTATTATTTTTTTTTTCAAATAAAGTGGTTGATCAGTCATACAGTACATACATGTACATCTTTGTAATCTATTGAAGACCAAAGTAGGCTATTGTAGAGACCAAGTAGACATTGTATTTTGACATGATTAATCAAGAAATAACTGACACCGTGATGAGCTATATGTTGCCGAATAAAGGTTTTACAGCATAGGATACAACTATTTGAGGGCGAAAGGCGAAGATCCGAGCCTTCAAATAATAGTAGTAACTTCGGCCGTATACCTTTTATTCAGCAGTATACAACTCACCGGAACATTTTTTACCCCTCTGGCAAATTTTGCCGGAAGGGTATTGTCGTTGCCTCCGTCGTCCGTCTGTCCATTGGTCCTTGTAAACACATTATCCAAAAAAGTCTTCAACTTACAACTTTGAAACTTCACAGATTTGTTTAATACAGCAAGTACAAGAAACCTATTGAAAATCAACGCGCTCGGATGTTTTTTTCAAGAGTTATGCCCCTTACATTACCGCTGCTGTCAAAAAGCCTTGTAATACATTATCTAAAAAAGTTTTTAACTTACAATTTTGAAACTTCACACGTTCGTTTAAAACAGCAAGAACAAGAAGCCTATTGAAAATCAACACACTCGGATGTTTTTTTCAGTTTTTAACTTACAATTTTGAAACTTCACATGTTCGTTTAAAACAGCAAGAACAAGAAGCCTATTGAAAATCAACACGCTCGGATGTTTTTTTCAAGAGTTATGCCCCTTACATTAGCGCTGCTGTAAAAAGCCTTGTAAACACATTATCTAAAAAAGTTTTTAACTTACAATTTTGAAACTAATTCACACATTTGTTTAATGCAGCAAGTACAAGAAGCTTATTGAAAATCAACGCGCTCGGATGTTTTTTTCAAGAGTTATGCCCCTTACATTACCGATGCTGTAAAAAGCCTTGTAATACATTATCTAAAAAAGTTTTTAACTTACAATTTTGAAACTTCACATGTTCGTTTAAAACAGCAAGTACAAGAAGCCTATTGAAAATCAATGCGCTCGGATGTTTTTTTCAAGAGCTATGCCCCTTACATTAGCGCTGCTGTCAAAAGCCTTGTAAACACATTATCTAAAAAAGTTTTTAACTTACAATTTTGAAACTTCACGTTTGTTTAATACAGCAAGTACAAGAAGCCTATAGAAAATCAACGCGCTCAGATATTTTTTTCAAGAGTTATGCCCCTTACATTACCGCTGCTGTCAAAAGCCTTGTAAACACATTATCTAAAAAAGTTTTTGACTTACAATTTTGAAACTTCACATGTTCGTTTAATACAGCAAGTACAAGAAGCCTATTGAAAATCAACGCGCTCGGATGTTTTTTTTTTCAAGAGTTATGCCCCTTACATTAGCGCTGCTGTAAAAAGCCTTGTAAACACATTATTTAAAAAAGTTTTTAACTTACAATTTTGAAACTTCATGTTTGTTTAATACAGCAAGTACAAGAAGCCTATTGAAAATCAACGCGCTCAGATATTTTTTTTCAAGAGTTATGCCCCTTACATTACCGCTGCTGTCAAAAGCCTTGTAAACACATAATCTAAAAAAGTTTGAAACTTCACAGATTTGTTTAATGCAGGAAGCCTGGAATTGTAATTTTTTGTATATTGCATAATATCATATATAAAACGATGTCATCCCCAATGAACCGGCCCACAAAAATCCACTTTGGCATTCCGATATTATATCGCCCAGCACAGATTTAATTCTATTCGCAATACAATCGGAAGCTAATTTGTAGGTGACATTAAAAAAACTGGCGACCCATAACATTGCTTAAATATTGTTTTGGTTTGTCCCCTTTCGATATGCATGTTATTAGACCTTCTCATTGAGTTACAGATAAACATTTATTATGGAATCCCTCCTTTAGAGATCTTAAAACAAAAGCCCCTATGTCTTTGAAAAAGAACTTCAAAAATTCAACGCTGTATCCATCAGTACCTGGGCTTTTGTTGTTTTTCGTTTTTGCAAGACATCGTAGGAGCTCATTTTCAGTTATACTTTTGTCACATAATGTTTTCATTGTTAAAAGATTTAATTCATCTTTCAAGAGAAAAGTGGGTAGTTTTGTTTCAGTATATAGTTTTTCACAAAAGTTGCCTACTTCTTGCAAATTGTCGTTTTCTACTTGAATTTTCGGAATAGTTTTATTGATAAAGTTTCTCTTTTCTAGAGAACAAAAATACTGTGTAAGCTTTTCGCCTTCCTCAATCCATTTGGTTTTTGATCTAATCAAAATACCCTGCATTTTATTTTTTCGAATTATTTCTTGCTCTACTTTTTTTTTGGTTAAGGATGTCTATGTCCACATTTCCGTCTTGTTCCAAGTTAAGTATTTCTTTCTCGAGTTCTCGTTCATGCTTTGATTGCTGGCGTTTTCTATGAGTGGAATAGGAAATAGTTACCCCTCTGATTTCCATTAGTAAAGTCTCTAAAAAGAGTTGGTCTGAGATCCTCAAACATAAACCATTGTTCTCGATACTATCAATACAGTCGACGTTATAAACTGGTAAAGCGTATTGTATTTTAATTTGGTTTACACACACCTTTACTCTTTCAATATATTCGGGGTCATGAAGCAGACTGGAATTAAATTTCCACAGCCCCTTTCCCCTTTTGAATTCATTTAATTTTAAGCCGAGAACAGCTGGAGAATGGTCAGAGTGGTAACTAGTCTCATTATAAACTTTTGACACGCTGATTAAAAGAAAGTCCAGGCGAGCCTGTTTAATGGGGATTATTTTGTCTCCATGTATATCTCCTCAAAAATGTTTCTCGAAATAGGTCCATTAGACCCAACGAATACTTCAAGTTCAGTAGAGTATTGCGTGCTTTAGGATTATTTGTATGTAAATAATTACTGCAGAATAAATTTATATCTAGGATAAGGTTAAAATCCCCACAAATTATACAATCGTCGTTACCAAAATCTATTAATATTTCTTCAATATTTTGATAAAACTCGGGTATGTCCTCATTTGGACCATATAAGACAAACAGATTTAAAGACTTTTGTTCTATCACTAAGTGAACGCAAACAAAATTGCCTTCTGGATCACTCTTTCCCTTGATTAACTGATAGTTAAAGAGGTTATTGAACAAAACGCACACTCCTCTAGAGTTTGAATTTTTAGAAGTAAATAAAACATCCCCTTGCCACTCATTTCAAATACGTTGCTCTAACTTTTCATTAAAATGCGTCTCTTGCAAACAAATAATGTTGTATTTTTTGGCTTTGAAATATTGGAAAAGGTCTCTCCTTTTCTTGTCCTTGCCTAAACCGTGACAATTTTATGTCATAATAATAATCAAGCTTTTAACTATGGGTAATTTTGTGCAGGACAATTGTATAAATCCATTTGTATTCTGGTGGCATGATATGCTATGGTGATATCTATCAGACTTGAAAACAATTAATGAAAAAATATGTTTAGTAAAATTACATGTCAGTAATGAATTAGGTTGTGTGCCTTTAATGGACATGAAAGCTACAGCTTTCTCACTGTTGATGGGGTACAGGTAATGCCTCTCACTGTTGATGGGGTACAGGTAATGCCTCTCACTGTTGATGGGGTACAGGTAATGCCTCTCACTGTTGATGACGTACAGGTAATTGCCTCTCACTGTTGATGGGGTACAGGTAATGCCTCTCACTGTTGATGGGGTACAGGTAATGCCTCTCACTGCTGATGGGGTACAGGTAATGCCTCGCAGATGGAAAAGAGTTCCCACTGTTTATATTATTCATCATATATGAACTAAAATATGTTTAAATACACATATGTAAGATTGGAAGAGAACAGTCAGCTTAATCTGTTTGATTTTTACCTGTATATATACCAATGTTGTTGCTAATGTACCTCACTCCTGATGATGACTGAATAAAAGTCGAAATATTGAGTCAATATGAATTTTTCGTTTTTCGGAATAACACTCCTTGTGTACTACGTTAAACTAATTAGTGGAACTAATGGATTCTGACCCAGTATGTTCCCAAGTGAAGAAAGCTGTAAGTTTAAGTAAAAATAATTCAAAATTGCTGTGGGGGTATTAGGCCCTAATCAAATATTTTTGGAGCTATGCATAATTTGACTGGATTATCAGTGGTGTTGAAGGAAAACAAGTAAAAATAAAAAAGACGAAAGTATAGCTCACTCAATTATATACTAGAAGAAAAGTTCAGCAACAAGAGATCTGGAGCTAGGATTTCCATGCGCAAATTTAGCACAGTTGACAAGTTAAAAAGTCACACAGGTGTTTCCTTTGTTATCCTTCATACTACGACGACTCCAGCGCCGATTTCTTTACCGTCTACGAAAAGTTTACCTCTTGAGAACGTACCTCACCTTCCTACCCTCCCTATAGAATTTGTCCATCAATTCACGCAATTCAGCCTTTCTAGTCCTATCTTCTGGGATAAGGTCTTCTGTAATAAACACAGTGCTATTTTTAATAGCTTTTTGACAGTAATTAGAACATTTCTGCATTTAGGTCTCATGAGAAACTTTGCTATGATATGTCGTGTCTGACCGTCCCTCTTTCTCCCCACTCGATGCGCATTTTCTATTTCAACACCACCTGTAATATTTAGGTCATTTTGAATACACTTGTTGACAAGCTTTATACAATCTTCCCCTGCAGTCTCCACTATTCCCCCTAACCTCAGATTATATTCTCTGCTATATCTTTCAGCATCTAGAACTTTATTTTTCAAGAGTTTATTTTCAGCCGTCAAATTCTCAACCTGCTTCTTAAGATCTGAAATTGTCCGTACATTGTCTGAGGATTTACAACGTACATTGTCTAATTCAATATCAGTCACTTCCACACTTTTGATTAGATTATTCTGATTTTTTTCTATAGCAGATATTCTCTCTATAAAGTTACTTGAACAGAAATAACCTGATCAAGGGTTTTGTTAATGTCCCGTAATGAAGATTTAATGTAATCCTGAAACGATTTGAACTCACTTGCCGTAGGTAGCTGTGGGCTGGTTGGGTGTGTCGTCCTGTCCGGCGGGCGAAGTATCGGTAATGGCGATATCATGAATTGTCGTACACTGGGTCCCATTGACGTTGGATTTAGCAAGTCCGGTGTCAGATGGGTCTTGAGATTCAATAGATTTCCTCCTAGGGTTGTGGGATATATTTCTCCGAGGCATGTTGGCACTTATACCTTAGTTTACCACTGATAATACACTATTTTAGGATCAATCGGAGCTCCCACAAACACACGTCTATACCCTGTCCACCATGTTGGTTTTTCGAAGTAGTCTTTTTCGATAAAGGTAACTTAATTGTCTCATTTGATGTATATTCTCTCTTCACTAATGTACCATTGACTAAAACGATGGGCATTATCTTGAAAGGCATTAATAACAAGAGATCAGTGAACTGATCTTAGCCCACCATAGAACACTATCAGAAAGTGAGGCTGCTTATAAACGGATCGCAAATTTGATATGTGAAATTTATTTCTTCAGTTGGTGGCTGGCTGGACAAGAACAAAGTTTCTTCGGTAGATAGTGGCTGTTATCTGAAAACTCAAAACCAACTTTCTTCAAGGAGGCCGCACATTAACGCTACTTACCGGAGCTATATGTAGGCCTACTTGCACACAGGCCAGTCAGTGATATCGCTTGTTTGAGTCCTGTACACAATTAAAATTTACAAAATCCAAAACGATTGTACATATTTTAACAAGATGCATTTAGTGTTTGTTTACAAATCAAAAGATAATGTATATCTGTCAAAAATAGCCCGTGAAAGTGAAGAATGGGCGACGTATCACTCGTCTGATGAGTAAAATTTAAACATGACGAAAGTCAGTTTAAAAATTAATGGCAAAAAATGTCCCGATTCGTTCAGAAATTAGTGAACTGTTATAAAAAAATCTTCATGCACGATTTAATATAAATACATGATTGAATAAAAACATTTCAGTTACTTTATTGGTAAATAGCATTTACAATTGCGAAGTCAGTTGCTGTACGTACATAGCTGCCTGAATGCAAATTCGATCGGCAAAATAGTGATTGTACGTTGTCGTGTATTTCATTTCATTTTGAAATATTTCTTCCTTTAAAACTCCGAAAAATACAATATGGATCTTCTTACGGGTCTTAGGGAACACTCTCCTTTAAAAATATTTATTATTGTTACATTTTTGGAAAGAATTTAGGCGTTTAAAATCCAAATTCGAGAAGGCCATTTTACCGACTTCGAACAAGCCGTGGCGGCCGGCAACATGCATAGATACATGTAAACTTTTTCTTATTGTCGCCCTTGGAAATCTGAAAGGAGTCGATTTTGATACGTTTTAAAATGACCCGAGGATTGCAATTTCACTCTGAGGTTTAATAAAGCTCCGATAAATGCCTTTTTTCCACTACTATGGACTAGGAAATTCCAAAATAACGTCCTCAGTGCCAAAAATAGCTTATTTGTCTTTAACTGGGTCATGATTTTAAAATGCCTGGTAGGGGCCCTGTGATTGGCAGCGGGAACTCGCACTAGCGAACTAATTTTACCACCCGATTTTAGCACTTTTAAATCCTATATATTTAAATATCTCACTCTCTGTCAGTATATTGGAAACAAGGAAAATATATATTAAGATCTGAAGCTGTAAATATAAGGAATTCCACAAGCTTTTATTGTCAAATTTAACATTTTCTTGTTATATACGTATGCTTGAAGTGTCCGTTCTAACTTGGACAAAGTTGGAAGTTATCAGTGAATTGCGCGCCCGTTAAAGTAAATTAAACCTCTTTAACCGTATTCGAAGATTGACAAAACAAAACACAAAGCAACCAACAGATGCAACATGTGATTTTATTTGTGCATTTTCAAAATCAGTTGAAGTTGTAAGAAAAAATAACCATACGGCGTCAGTGGGGTTTTAGCCGACTTCTGCTGTCGCCATACGATGTCTTCGGTAATGAAGCAGGCTAGCACTCTAACGCCAAATGACGACAGCGGTACCGAATGTGTTAAATGAAAACATCAACGACGAAAAAAATACATGTTGCATAACTTGACCATATGAGGAAGCAACACAAAAAAATAATTCATCAAGATCCGCCTGGTAGTTTTGTTGAGTCCGCGATCACAAACTATGTAGATGGAAATCACAGAAAAAGCTACCGGCCGCCATTTTGAATATGCAAATGAGCAGCGACTGCATAACACGGCCATAGGGTTAACCTGCGTATAACATTTTACGAACATCCTTTCATTACTTCAGAACAGTGATAAAAAAAGTAATGACCAGTGGCCGCCATTTTGAATATGCAAATGAGCAAAAAAGTGCAGAGTGCGCAACGAGACCATAGGGCTAACATGCGTAAATTAGTTTACGAAAATCCTAGCCTTTCTTTACTTTAGGAGAAAAGTGACAAAAAGAAGAAAAATAAAATGGTCGCCCAGCGGCCATTTTAATATGCAAATGAGCAAAAAAGTACATAGTGCGCAACGAGGCCATAGGGTTAACCTGCGTACAAAGTTTTACGAAGATCCTCTCATTACTTTAGGAGAAAAGTGTTAAAAAGTAGAAAAACAAAATGGTCGCCTAGCGGCCATTTTGATATGCAAATGAGCAAAGGAAATATATGTTGCACAACTAGACCATAGAAGGAACGTGCGTGTGAAATTTAAAGAAGGTCCGACGAAGACTTCTCTTGGAATCGCGGTCACAAGAGAGAAAAGTGATAAAAAATGGAAAAACAAAATGGTCGCCTAGCGGCCATTTTAATATGCAAATGAGCTCAGAAAAATAGATGTTGCACAACTAGACCATATGGGGAACCAATACAAAAACATTTCATCAAGATCGGCCCGGTGGTTTTCTAGATTCCGCGATCACAAACTATGTAGGTAAAAATCACAAAATGGACGCCAGCGGCCATTTTAATATGCAAATGAGCAAACAAAATAGATGTTGCACAACTAGACCATAAGGGGAACATGTCTGTAAAATTTGATGAAAATCCGACCAGTAGTTCTGTTGGAATCGCGATCACAAGAAAAGTTTACAGACACCGGACGACGGAAGACGGACGACGGACGACGGACGACGGACGACGGACGACGGACGACGGACCACGGACAAAAAGCGATTTGATAAGACCACCATGAGATCATGGTGGTCTAAAAATGAATTAACAACAACGCGATGAAGGAAGAATACTCTTTAAAAACGTGTTCATGATACTTGTACAAATACTCCTTTCATAACAAACGATGAATTGTATCAACAAATTGACGCCGAAAAGATCGCATCTTCTCTAGGCCCGAGGCCTCATAAACATCATTCTAACCGAACTAGTGAAAACAATTGAAGATAAACTGATTGAAGAGGGTGTTATTAAAACTTATATTCGCTTTGATCGTAATAGGTTTATTCTATGTCAACCTAAAGACTTTGGTTAGAATCAGGCTAATTCATTTAGCAATCGTTAAAATTCACTAGAGAGAAGTATATAGTTAACCATAATGCTATTTTTAGACATATTCATTCTCTTCCTCATCTATCACTGTATTTCGTACACCTACTCACCCATATCAATATATACATGCTGACAGCTTGGAACAGGAAAACCGCCCGGGTTAGGTCATTACCCAGAGTAAATTTACTCGCATTATTCTCAACATACCACCTTCTACTCAGAGTAAATTTACTCGCATTATTCTTGACATATCACTTTCCATCCAGAGTAAATTCACTCGCATTATTCACGACATACCACCTTCCACCCAGAGTAAATTTACTCCCATTATTCTTGACATAGCACCTTCCACCCAGAGTAAATTTACTCCCATTATTCTCAACATACCACCTTCCACCCAGAGTAAATTTACTCCCATTATTCTCGACATACCACCTTCTACCCAGAGTAAATTTACTCGCATTATTCACGACATATCACCTTCCACCCAGAGTAAATTCACTCCCATTATTCTCGATATACCACCTTCCACCCAGAGTATAAGTCACTCTCATTATTCTCGACATACCACCTTCCACCCAGAGTAAATTCACTCGCATTATTCTCAACATATCACCTTCCACCCAGAGTATATTCACTCCCATTATTCTCGACATGTCACCTTCCACACAGAGTATATTCACTCCCATTATTCACGACCTTATCACCTTCCACCCAGAGTAAACTTACTCGCATTATTCACGACATATCACCTTCCACCCAGAGTAAAGTCAATCGCATTATTCTCGACATATCACCTTCCACCCACAGTAAAGTCACTCCCATTATTCTCGACATATCACCTTCCACCCAGAGTAAAGTCACTCCCATTATTCTCGACATATCACCTTCCACCCAGAGTAAAGTCACTCCCATTATTCTCGACATATCACCTTCCACCCAGAGTAAAGTCACTCCCATTATTCTCGACATATCACCTTCCATCCAGAGTAAATTCACTTGCATTATTATTGATGCACCACCTCCCATCCAATGTAACATCATCTGTATAGTTAGAGGGAACAAGTTTCAAAACAATCATTTATGTAAAGACTGGTAAATTTCCAAGCCCCCACTGACCGCTGGATAGGAAGTTTTATTGGGAATTCCTTCGTCGGCTTTGTTGTGGTTAGGTGTGCCCTATTGACCCATTGTGGCTACGCGTTTGGTTCAATTTAGCATGTTTGTGTACTGACTGTCAGACAGAAAACAATAGCAGCAGTGAATCCCCTAAATAACTCTTTACACGTCCAATTTTGGTGGAAAGTTGACTTACAGCCTTTCATCCGAGATTGACAACTTCTTATGTTTCTAAGCTGAAGTTAAACAGAGAATGACAACAAACTTACGCTGTGTATCCATTTAAAGTGGCATGAGCTGCCGAAATTCAAACTGTTTTCATAATTTCTGATCGTCACTACACTAACAGGCTTTGAAGGCCATCGAAAAACTAAATGATTGGCGTTAGAATGAGGAAACTCCATACATTATGTGAACTGGAATATTGTTCAAAAAGTAAATAAAATTTAAATACGGTAACCGGGACGACCATTTATTCATTTATTCAAAACAATACTTTATCGTCCATTCTCGAGACTAGAATTACTAAAAAACTTCTGAATTATACGTCTTGAGAAAAATAGCCGATAATTTCAACATTCTGTTTCAACGTTAAAATATAAACATTTCGGCAGCTCATGCCACTTTAAGGTCGATATCATTTCACAACGCTATTTTACATATAATAATGTGATGGGCTTGTCATTTACACATTTCCCTGAACTGGTCTTTTTAAATCTGAAATAATTCACATGAATTCTAGTGTTTATATTACTTGTGGCCATTATCGCAATTTGATCAATCATTTGGTATCCATTTTGCCACACAAAAAGGGTATAGATTTAAATACATCTACATAATTTGTTCTATTATGGTGTTAATCTGATAATATCATAACTACCACCTTCGAAGTCATAGCAAGCAATGTCATTTCCCCTATGACAGATAAACGTGATCGTCAACACCCCCCCCCCCCCTCCACACACCCAAATCGATCTGTCAGTCACTATCAGAGGAAGGGAGCATCCCCAAAGCGATAACGGTCTTCCAAGTAGTCGAGAAATCATGAGCTTTGATTCACAGCCCTATAGGCATCGATATATCGAGCTACGTACATTCCGATTGGTCAAACTGAGATATTTACAAGGGTTGTAAAATAAAATACAGTGGAGTAGCCAAATATGACAAGTACAGATACATTCCCAAGAGTATGAACATTTTAATCGCTGAGTTAAAAGAGGAAGGATGTGGAGTTTGTCTTGTTTGCGAAAACCACATTCACAAAACAATCAAAACGTATGATTGTGCAAACTTTGCGTTTCATTTAAGAGCAACTTTGCGTGAGCCAGTCAAACAACAAAGGTATACTTAGCGCCATTAAAAACGCACGACCCAAAGAATGTAAAATATTTTGTGAAATGTAAAGTGTAAAATATTGTAAGTACTCCTAAATTGAAGAACAAGGCATTGGTCACAATGAGACAAAGAATTGACAATATGTGAAACCCTGGTGACTTTTATTCCTTGCAAACAAATCGTCGATACAGAAATTGAAGGTGTCATCATTCAATAATGGGTATGTCTACCTCGGGCATCAACGCAAGCAGTACATCTGCGACGCAAGGACCTGATGAGAGTGGATATTCTGTGCTGTGGGATCCGGTCCCACTCTTCCTGCACTACCTGGATCAATTCACGTCGGTTGCGTGGCCTGGGTTGACGGCAACGGCATTCTTAAGCTGATCCCACAAGTGCTCTATGGGTGATAGATCGGGAGTCGGCAACATTGCCAGTTTCGTGTTCCCTGATTCTGAGGCGACTAATTGTGAAGGGATGACACTGCATGTGACGTCCTACGGCGGCACAACTGAGACCCGCCTGTAACATGCCAATGGCACGTTCCCTTTGTTGTGTCGTAAGTCGGGGCATGGTAACGTTTTCTGATTTTTTTTTTGTCTTTATTCTGAGCTTCGTGTAAAGTGTTGAACCCACGACAAATGCTCCGTGAAAGCTGTTCTCAGTGACCGCGAAACACTCAATGGACGTTATTAGGAAATGTTGCGCAATGTTCACGACAGGCGCGTCGGGAACACCACAGGTTATCCAGTTATTGCAACTGAACTCGAACTAACAATAAACAACAAAACGTAAATGGCCAATAGCCTTACTGGGGTAGAAACATAAAATTCAACCGTGCGTTTTTAATGGCGCAAGGTATATATCAAGATGATGCTACTATCAAACACCCAGTGGATGATATATACATTTATTATATAATTAGTAGTGAGATATTGAGTAACACAGCTCTGATATAAGCGATATCACCACTTTTACTGATAACATTTATATTATTACTGCCAGTGTCGGAACTATTTTTATGGGAATTGAGAAAAATTGCTAAAATTTGCAATCAAGTCTTATTTGATAAATTATCGAACAATTCTTAGCATTATAAATTGGGTGTTAAACACTTTTACACAAACCAAACAATTTTTTCGGTTTGGCCTTTCTGTGGTGCTCACCGTATACGTGGTGTTAGACCTGGGCCAGCAGAATTCGCTAAACGTCAAAACGTGTTGCAAGTCTACCCCACTTTATAGGGTCTAATGTAAAACTATGTGGTGCAGCTGGAGCATTGAACTTGAGAATTTTCAAGAAAATGTATCGAGAACCAACGCAAGTCATTGCAAACAAAGTCTGTGGTATATGACTCTCAGTGCCAGCTGATCGTCACGCTCGCTCTGGGCGAAAATGTCAGTATGAAAGAGGCGACTCGATTGATTCTGGTAACGATAAATTATAGATCTAATTTATCCTAGCACATAATCAACACACTTGATCTAGTAAATCTTCATTTTAAAATAACAAGACTTTGCCACTTAAAAGCTTAATTTAAAACTCAAGTATAGGAAATGTTCAACTTCACCGTCGATGACAGCGAACATTGATGATAGTTGTTGCACGTGCACCGTGTGTCCTTACAGGCATGCACACAGGTTTTTCTCTCGGAATAAGTATGTTGTTCTAGCAGAAACTTGTTTCATTAATTATATGTATGAATCGCAACGCGAAAATAAGAATTTTTGATGCACATTTATTAGTTTTTGTTGCGTTGAACCCCCATACGACACGCTTTTTTATCCTACGCCGTACAGGCCCATGTGTGATGGGCCCAAATTTAGGTAATTTTCTTGGTCAAGAGACGATCGCGAATCATTCAGTTTGTCGCAGAAAATACCCAGTGTTTTATGTGCCTTATCATAACTATACATTAATGATATACCTCGTATTAACACAATTAGACACTTGTCTCCATGGTTACTTTAGACAAGAAGATTTTTCCTGTGCCCGTGTGTTTTAGTGATCATAAATATATACATTAATGACAAACAATTGCTCCGTTCAAAATTTGGACACCATATACTGCCATAGTGGGAGAAGTAAGCATATTAAATGAACCAGACTCTATAACGATGAAATGCCCTGAGAAAGATGAACCATTCATATCAGTCGAGTCATTTAATGCCAAGGTCGAAAAGGCGCAATCTGTAAGGGTTTGATGACTGTCAGCATGATAAAGGGCAATAGCCATTGATTAACCCATTTGTACCCAGTGTCTTTTTTATTGGACAGTTATCAATAATAAACTTAACAGTCCTCAAATGGTATTAAATATCAATATCAAGATATGATCAGAATTGTCGATAGTTTTCGACAATTACCGATCCGCTTTTCGTTAGCCGCTTCCATATGTTTACGTCTACTACTGAAATCGAAACGGTGGAAACAAGTACTCATTTCAAACGGAAACATCATATGCATACCAATACATTTCAAATAAAAAGACAATTATTGCTAGTGTGGAACAATGCTTCAGTTACATATGTCTCCATTTAATTTCCATTTTTTAAACGTCACATATTCATGTGTCTTTTCAAAAACAAACTGACTATTGCACCAACTATTTTTCCAATCAAAATGTCATCTATAAAGGACACTGGACAAAATTGACATTGTCGCCTGATCTGTTCACATAAAGATATGTACGTTTAAGGGTTTAATACCGCCGTAGCGGTGTTTGTTGCGTAACCCGATACCGTTGAACGTTGGTTCGTACCGAGTCAAACCACGAGAATGCGCAGCATTCGAGGGGTTTGACGAGGTGCGAACCAACGTCCAGCGGTATCGGGTTACGCAATAAACACCAAGACGAAGGTATTAAAGTCGATTCTACCCCGATAATTGAGAAAAATGAGGAAAAAGTGACGGACAGATTGGGAACTTTTAACCAATCAATGATAAGCTTTGGTCACGTGCAACGGTGATGCACTACAGACTCGATGTCGTTTGAAAAGTCATCTCTACTTAACATGTATATTTGCACACGGCACGCACATGCAGGAGGGGTAGAATGTAAAATTAAGTCCTTTGCTATCTTTTTGATAGATTGTAGCGTCCATGGTGATCGACGGTTATTGTGTGGTTTTGTCATTGATTCTTTATTTCTAAATCATTTCTTTAATCCAAATTTTTTGTGAAACACACCAGAAGCTATCAGTTGAGTTTTTGTCAGTTGACTGTCAATAAAAATATTGATATCACGTGTATACACTTCGAAGTTGTCAAAAACCAACGGTGAAAACACAACAACGACGTGTAAGTTTTGGGTTGGAAATTTAATATTATCTTTTGTCCGTCAAAAAGAAGTATCTAATGGCTTTGTATATATTTTGATATGTCTCAGAAAAAGACTTTCGTTAAAAGTATAGATTGTAAGCTGAGAATCGCAGACAAAACAACAGGATAACAGCCGATTTCCATAAGCACTAATGTTAATAGGCCAGCCGATCGGTGAAAGTTATACCCCTTGTTACGACGTGAAGAAACGGAATGCTCAATACAGGTTTCCATAACTTTATTTGCACACAGATAATAAGCAATAAGTTATATTTTCATAAGTAGCAAAGTTGATAGTAAATTTCATTAGTAATCATGTCCGTATACATAAAGTTGATTCATGAATTAGGTCTTAGTAAATATTGTACCATTTATTTCCGCGTTCTCAAAGTTCTCACAGTTCCTACCCGAATAATATTTATTATGAAATTTCAACAGTACGTTACCACACGGTGCACATCCCTCGTCGATACCGCACAAAAACACATCCCACGTTGATTCCGCACAGGTAAATCCACACACCGTAGGCCTATTTCACCTCAGGTTATAGCTTCTAGTCACTACCTTAAATTTACACCAGTTTCTTCACTCTAACCTCTATCGACACATCAACTTCCCCTCTACCCTTCCAACACAAAAAATCCCCTCTCTCTCCCACAAGAAAATCCTGTTTTCCACACGCCCGTGGTTAATCCATTGTTATTTAAATACAGTCCTCAGCTACCTGCGCGGCACATTCAAATAAGTGTCCGTTATATGAACCCGCCTAATGTAATATCGGCGGATATCAAATGCTGTATTTTACACCCCTAAACATGGGTCTCACGTGATCTCGGGGGACTTCCGCCAAACCCGAAAGAGGCTTATTGAATAAAACCTGCGATAAGACTGACATATTTTCATATTTCAAAAAGTCAGAGATGTTTACACTTATCAAGACTCTAGCCAATTTGAAGTTGTTGATAATAGTACAATGGCATCCGTAAATATATATGTATAAACACTAAGGCAGCGACGATTACTCTCGTATTACTCTCCGCATTTGGATCACATCTTAGCATTAGGGAAAAAGTATATACTATTGTTATGAGTGTGTTTTGTTTCTCGATATATTCTTAGCTCATATTCCATTGCATTTGAAACAATCTGTATGTTCAAATTTGGACCATGGATAACATCAGATGGCAGAAAGAAGACCTTCAATGTTGTCCAGATTAATGGATTGGACAAAAACCTCGAGTTTCTACAAGATAATTTGATGCTCACAAATCGTTTTGAATTTTTTGTTGTTGATAATTCTGGCGTTCTATACATGGTAACTGAAAGACTCTGATATTTCAAAACTAAGAAGATGGGATCAGGGGCTCGTTTCACAAAGCAATCGTTAGTTGCCAATGGATACCATAGTGAAGAGATACAACGCCATGGCAACTGTGATTGATCGCACTTTGCGATGGCTTCGCGAAACGGCCTCTTTATCTTATTCATTTCAGCGTACAATGGTCTTCTTCGTCGACGCATGTACTGGTTGATAATATGTTTGTGTTCAAAATGGCGAATTTGTTAGATGACAAATTACAGGGTAATCTAAATAACTATCGATAGAAGTATACAATTAATTATAACGGTTTGGCAAATGTAAAATTGCTAATATTCAAGCGTTTGAGTGCTTTTAAAATGATACAAACCAAAATAGTGTTCCAAAAGTAAACAAAATTTAAATAACCGGGACGACCATTCATTCATTCTAAGCCAAAGTGAGTGAGTTTGTGACCCGAAAAACTGGTTTGACTACACCTGGATATTTTACCTTAAAACAGAATGTTGAAATTATTGGCTATTTTTCTCAAGACGTATAATTCAGAAGCTTTTTAGTGTCTCGAAAATGTGCGATAAAGTATTGTTTTGAACTAACTTTGGCTTAGAATGAATGAATGGTCGTCCCGGTTAATTTTTGTTTACTTTTCGAAAACATTTTCGGTTTGTACAGGCCGCATTACTGTGTAAATTTTCCTCATTCCATCGCCAATCGCTTTCGATGGCCTTCAAAGCCTCTTACTGTCGTGACGATCATAAATTCTGAGAAAAGTGTGAATTTTGGCAGCTCATGCCACTTTAACATATAGAACAAAGTATCGCTATGCTATCCCGTTTACTGGCGGAGATAAAGAAAATTTGCACATAATAACGTTGGCAGTAAGTTGTTAACATAATGAATCTTCTACAATTCTCATATAAATTCGTACCACATGCTCTCTCCCTACGCACATCTGTACCCTCAAAGGAACCTTGCAATCCACGGCGGCTCTGTCTTATATTGATTCGCTGGTATGTAGATACCAATATACATGTAGTTTTCTTTGCGGTCTCTCTGCTTAATACATGCACACCAATATTGGTATTTACTGTAGTACAGACGAAGACTTAGTTACCAATTTAAAAAAAAAGTTATATGTTTTAATTGGCACCTATTATGGATATCTTATATAAGTGTAAACAAAGCAAGAGCTGCCAAAGAATGGTATACTTCCCCAATTTACAAATAGTAACTTTTAAGTTAAAATGCCATCTTGTTTTGTTTTAGCTATAATAAAATTCTTCAAGCACCAAAGTGAATGACAACGTATTCTCATGTTATGGACGGGACATCAGATTCATAGATTGGGAATAATGTAAAAATTAACAACAATTGAGCAACCCTTAAAACGTGGTGAATGTTTTCGACAAATACTAAAGAACAAAGAACAGCGATTATATAAAAATCCCTGACACTTACAACTTAGTAAAACAGTTAGCTTATATCAAAACATTTAATTTATTGATTGGTGTTTTATGTTGCACTCAAGATTATTTCACTTATATTGCAGCGTTGCAAGACTTGGTGAGGGAGGAAACCTCCAACAACCGGCGTTCGACTGAAATATCCCCTCAGAATTTTGTTTCTATTCGTATTTGTCTGTGTGATTCAAACCCGAGCCGCATCTAATGGAGGCCTGTGCTGAGGGACTATCACTCTAACCTACTGAGTCACCGAGGCCTCCTCCTCACTATTTAAGAAAATACATTTTAATGCCCATACCTCCCCATCATCACTGAGAGCCAGGGAATGTGCGCTGCCACAAGCCACTTGTACAATCTTCTTATCCTGTATATTCATTACTGGTGCTGGAGACGGGCCATGATTAGTTGGTCCATTCCCAAGTTGACCGTAATCATTAATACCCCAACTATACACAGAGCCATCTGAAATAAAGACGATGCATTGATTTGATTGAAAATTAGTCAAATTACACGTAAACCCTGTATGGATTATGCACCAAGCAATGCTTAGTGTAACATGGCTAACACCATCCGTCACATGAGATTAATATATCATGTCATTTGATGCACGCGCTTCGTGTTCGAATTGGGAGTACATCTGCCTTTATCCATATAACATGCCCGGTTAAAATCGAAAAAAATAGCAACTGAAATGTCTTTTTGAAATATACCGTATCGTTTTAAATGTGACTGGAGTAGCCATAGTTTTGATTTTTTTCTTCTTAATTCAGGCATTGGAAGAGAAAACAGGAGCATGGACACAATGGATTGGAAAAAATGACATCATTCATGTTAAAATAGCAACAACAAAAAAACAATTGGTGTTTTAGTTTGTCACCGCTTCATTTGGTAACTTTTAGCAATCAATATCCCAATAATGGTGACGAATATAAATGGCCATGTTGTGTTTTTATAATCTTCACAGGTGTCATGTAAAACAGACAGAGTTTGTAGGGGGTTTACAATGGATTGTAAGAAAAGACCTTAATATACTGCAGATGTATAGTGGGACTAATTATATTAACAGAACTATTGTGTTTGAACGTATACTAAAAATATTGTGTTTAACGAACAAAATATTCAATTTGCAATCTGTCTATAGAATTAGGGATTATTTCTCATACTTTGGTTATTTACTTTAACAAAATCCTTTAGAAGTAAGTTAAATTTACTGTGTTGAAATCATACACAGATTGGTTAAGCTGGGTGTTATGTTAGTTAGTTCTGAAACAATGTTTCCTAACATTGAATGCATATAAAACCTACCCAATTCCAAACGTACATGTAATAAATTAGAAACTTGTCTCCATGGTTATTTTAGACAAGAAGATTTTCCCTGTGCCCATGTGTTTTAGTGATCATAAATATAATAACTGGTTGTGCATGTGTCTAGATAATAAACACGTAAATGTGATCTGCAGGATCTGCCATTTGCCTGACGCTGTTCTACCTTACTGTAAATAAAGGAAAGCAAGCCATGTTCTCTGAGTAAGTCCCATATTCGTTGGTAAATGTACATTCACTTTGGTTGATGGCAGGCATTGGATTCAAACCAATGTCCATTTGCCCACAGGCCCGGGATAACAATCCCACAATTTAACTTTAATGTACTATATTTTAATAAACTGTTTTATTTACAGGCATCATATTGCATTTACCCATGTGGAATTATGTAGGTCAATTTTGCATGTGGTTGATATTATTGGTGCTGATGTACGTGTATATTTTGTTTATGCTACATCTTTGTTTGGGATTGTGATAAACCCCCTCCATCCAAACGTAATACTGTTAGGCATATTCATAAAATACCCCGTAACGGGTCCTTGATAGGGGTGAGATGCCGACCTCCATATATTAATTACATAAACAACCCGAGTGTCGTTTTATGACGTCCTCACATTTTGCACGTTTTAAATGTGTGACATTTTGAGCATTTTATAAATTTATTGGGCTTGCCTTTTCAACATCTTTATTTGGTCATTAATGTATAATCATCCGTAGGCTTATAAACGCATACTTAATAAGTGACATATATTTATCAAATGAACACTTTAAATTAAATTATTGGTCTCGAGACAAGAGTTTTGTGTTATTTGTGTTTCTGAATATATACAGGAAACATTAAACTGAAAGTAAAAGAACTAACCAAACTTGTAATGGAACATGTCTACATACGATGCATAAAGAAATAAAACTGGGCAAAAGCTCGTAGCAGCCCTCTTGGGTGGAGTGACGTTTATCAGTTTGTTGATTGGGATGTAATTTCAGATATCGTATTTTTTTGCAGACTGGTTGACTTCAGTTGTGAATATCTTTCCCCAACAGTGGTTAATTGCTTTGTAGTATGATCATGTACATAGGTGTACATAAATGGTTACGTACTGCATGGAGATTTCTTAAAGACTGTCCAGAATAATTGTACATTTAGAAGAAGATTCATCATACATTAATTCCATTAACAGCCTGTACAGGAGATCGAATACCATATAATGTGACGTGTAGTTGTGTGGGTGGGTGAGTTTTTGATGGTGTCAGGGGGTTGTGTTTAATGGTGTGGACGGGTTTTTAACAACCCAGTTGTCAGGGATTGTGTTGAATAGTGTGGACGGGAGTTTTAACAACCCAGTTGTCAGGGGGTTGTGTTTAATGGTGTGGACGGGTGTTCTAACAACCTAGTTGTCAGGGATTGTGTTGAATAGTGTGGACGGGAGTTTTAACAACCTAGTTGTCAGGGGGTTGAGTTGAATAGTGTGGACGGGTGTTCTAACAACCTAGTTGTCAGGGGTTGAGTTGAATAGTGTGGACGGGTGTTCTAACAACCTAGTTGTCAGGGATTGTGTTGAATAGTGTGGACGGGAGTTTTAACAACCCAGTAGGCGGGGGTTGAGTTGAATAGTGTGGACGGGTGTTTTAACAACCCAGTAGGCAGGGGTTGAGTTGAATAGTGTGGACGGGTGTTCTAACAACCTAGTTGTCAGGGGGTTGTGTTTAATGGTGTGGACGGGTGTTCTAACAACCTAGTTTTCAGGGGTTGAGTTGAATAGTGTGGACGGGTGTTTTAACAACCCAGTAGGCAGGGGTTGAGTTGAATAGTGTGGACGGGTGTTTTAACAATTTAGTTGTCAGGCGTTGAGTTGAATATTGTGGACGGGTGTTCTACCAACCTAGTTGTCAGGGGTTGAGTTGAATAGTGTGGACGGGTGTTCTAGCAACCTAGTTGTCAGGGGGGTTGAGTTGAATAGTGTGGATGGGTGTTTTAACAACCCAGTAGGCGGGGGTTGAGTTGAATAGTGTGGATGGGTGTTTTAACAACCTAGTTGTCAGGGGTTGAGTTGAATAGTGTAGACGGGTGTTCTAACAACCTAGTTCTCTCGGGTTGAGTTGAATAGTGTGGACGGGTGTTCTAACAACCTAGTTGTCAGGGGTTGAGTTGAATAGTATGGGCGGGTGTTTTAACAACCCAGTTGTCAGGGGTTGTGTTGAATATTGTGGACGGGTGTTCTAACAACCTAGTTGTCAGGGGGTTGTGTTTAATGGTGTGGACGGGTGTTCTAACAACCTAGTTTTCAGGGGTTGAGTTGAATAGTGTGGACGGGTGTTTTAACAACCCAGTAGGCAGGGGTTGAGTTGAATAGTGTGGACGGGTGTTTTAACAATTTAGTTGTCAGGCGTTGAGTTGAATATTGTGGACGGGTGTTCTACCAACCTAGTTGTCAGGGGTTGAGTTGAATAGTGTGGACGGGTGTTCTAGCAACCTAGTTGTCAGGGGGGTTGAGTTGAATAGTGTGGATGGGTGTTTTAAGAACCCAGTAGGCGGGGGTTGAGTTGAATAGTGTGGATGGGTGTTTTAACAACCTAGTTGTCAGGGGTTGAGTTGAATAGTGTAGACGGGTGTTCTAACAACCTAGTTCTCTCGGGTTGAGTTGAATAGTGTGGACGGGTGTTCTAACAACCTAGTTGTCAGGGGTTGAGTTGAATAGTATGGGCGGGTGTTTTAACAACCTAGTTGTCAGGGGTTGAGTTGAATAGTGTGGATGGGTGTTCTAACAACCTACCCCCGTGTGGGTTCCGGGGGATAAGAATTGGCTCACAGTTCCCAGGCAAGCTTGATCGTAAAAGGCGACAAACCTGGGCCAAATTTTTAATTATTATGGTACATGTATAAACCTTTTTGTTTGTAAAATTACTCTATCAGAACATAAATACATATTTACAAATTTGTATATTATAAAAATGGTTATTTATATGAATTGTTTATTGTTGTTCCATTGGAGATAATTGTGATATTTCCTGTTTTTAATCTCCGAAAATGATTTACAGTGTTTTACCAGTTTTTAATGTTTCTGTTTCTGTCATTTTTCAGTTACAATGTATTTTTGATGTTAAAAAATTAATGATGATTTAATTTCTTTTCACCGCCGTATCAGTGAAATAATCTTGAGCGTGGCGTTAAACTCTAATCAATCAATCAATCTAACAACCTAGTTGTGAGGGGTTGAGTTGAATAGTGTGGATGGGTGTTTTAACAACCTAGTTGTGAGGGGTTGAGTTGAATAGTGTGGATGGGTGTTTTAACAACCTAGTTGTCAGGGGTTGAGTTGAATAGTGTGGATAGGTATTTTAACCCAGTTGTTAGGGGTTGAGTTGACTCGTGTAGAGGGGTGTTTTAACAACGTAGTTCTCTCGGGTTGAGTTGAATAGTGTGGACGGGTGTTTTAACAACCTAGTTGTCAGGGGTTGAGTTGAATAGTGTGGACGGGTGTTCTAACAACCTAGTTGTCAGGGGTTGAGTTGAATAGTGTGGATGGGTATTTTAACCCAGTTGTTAGGGGTTGAGTTGACTCGTGTAGAGGGGTGTTTTAACAACGTAGTTCTCTCGGGTTGAGTTGAATAGTGTGGACGGGTGTTTTAACAACCTAGTTGTCAGGGGTTGAGTTGAATAGTGTGGACGGGTGTTCTAACAACCTAGTTTTCAGGGGTTGAGTTGAATAGTGTGGATGGGTATTTTAACCCAGTTGTCAGGGGTTGAGTTGACTCGTGTAGAGGGGTGTTTTAACACCCAACAGGACTCAAAAAACATCGAAATTGATGAGAACTAATTGCATGTCATTTCTTTTTCAACCTTTTAAGTCAATTTGAGAGAAATGAACTAATCCACCGGCTGGTGTCAATTACGTAATTTCCTTGACACGTGCATTGTTTGGGGAAAGTGGCGGAAAATGGTATCCGGATGTGTTGTTGAAAATATTCACTGTGTATAAATACTGACAGATACAAATATAGAAGAGAATTATCTAAAGAAATCAATTGATGAAGATGCATTTGATGTATGCATATATCACATATCATTTCTTTCCAAAGGGGAATACTTCCATGCAAATAATGCAGGATTATAGTGCTTCTTTATATTTTTTCACAAAATTTAGAATTCTATAGCCTGTCTTAATAATTTTGACATTTTCTGAACAACAGTTTTCTGTAATGTAAACGAATGAAAGGCCTCCAAGAATTTGAAGAAAAAAACCCTGATATGCCAACACTGCTTCTCCCTAGGGTAAAGGATTGTACCAGGGACTAACTTCTGCCTGCACACGCCAATAAAGAAGAATATCTAGAATACCCTTGAATCAGACTGAAAGGCAATGTAATTTATCAAACACAACTCAAATTTGGTCAACATGTGGTGTTATCCTTTTATATAGTGCAGACAGTCCCTTAACATACCTCAACTTTAAGTTGAATTGTGTTGAGTCAACAAAAGTTAAGGAATGTTGAGTAGAATAGACCGGGCTTGAATATATGCTGCAATTAGTTGTTCAAATCTAGTATTGTAGCAATTAGCATTTCATAAATCATCAACATCAATAATAAATCAGCTTTGCCTTTTTCGTGTGATCTATCAATTGTATAGAGCTAGTTATTACAGCTATAATACGTAAAATCTGACCCTTAGAGAATAGATAGGTGATCAGAATTGTATAATGAGTTTTACTTTCGCATTATACAATTTCTTTCTCGAGAAAGTACAACTTTATCTACTCAACATATTTACATATAATTCGGCATCTTCTCGAGCCATGGTAAAATCTCCATATAGCTATTTTGAGTTTTACCTTTGATAGATTATTATATTAACACTCAACCAATATTAAAGTGAGGGGAAGCGAGTAAATCTTCTCGCATCTAATCAAAACGACAAGCACTTTAACACACTTTCAGTATTTGGAAAATGACATCATAACAGCTGTTAATACATCTGTACATTCTAGCTTTTTTAACATGTGCTAATTGGTCAGGAAAATGTAGGAAAGACAACTTTCCCATTCGAATCAGTGGACGCTGCAGGATTTACGGGTTGAACCCTAGTAATCTGCCAAGGTAAAACACGCAAGGGGTTTATGAGACTTTAAGGCCCGTTCTCACAGTGCAATTTGTCGTACCAACTTGCTATTCAAATGGATGTATTTGATTAGTTGACAAATCGTATCAACCAATTGTAATCATTCATTTTAATCGCATTCTACAAGTCGGTGCGAAAAACCGCGCAGGGAGAATGCGATTTATAACCATGTCCCGAGAAGCTGATAATGCGGGAGTTTTACAAAGATGTACAGTTCGTTTTCACTACTTTCAGAGTTATTAACGTTTTATAACAATATATGGAAAGACCAGGACAATACGTGTTTGTCATCGTTTTTGTACGCGTATTGACCTGTTCATTTATGTTGGTTGACATGCTGCGCTGCATAGCATGTGAGGATGTACATATCCTATTTTGGTTTCGTCGTTTCTATTAATTTAAGAGTTTTTCCAGATCGATGTGTAAGATAATAACCACATGGGCTTGTCACAGTTCTCATACTAAAAGATATACTAATTTCTATGCGAAAATGTTGTTGTCCACTAAAACAGACGCCATACAAATAAATATCATAGGTCTTTTTTACCCAACGCATTATTCTCTACATGTTATGTACATAAGGCTCAGTCCAAGGTTAAATGATTAGAGCAAAAGCTGATTTGTGATTGTGTATGGAATAAATGTATATTTGAAATACATAACCTAAACAAAACAAATTTCTCCTTAGTTCCTTAGAGGTCAAAACAGAGTGAAGAGGAAATATGGATATTTTCTGAATTCTGCGTATCTACTCGTAAAATTTCGCCAAAAACGATGTCATACACAACCTTCGATTTGTACAAACTACCACAAAAGAGCACTGACACAGCAGGGTATGTGTATTACGTCATCACTGGAAGGATACGCACATGGCGGATATCCTGTTTGATGTAATATGTTACTAAGGTAATTAATTTTCGGAAGCATTATACAGTGGCAAATGTGGCATTAACTTTTTGTGTTCTGGGGCAGAAATTTAACTTTCTGTTTAGTCAGACTTGTAAAAGTACATGTTCTACAACACACTTAACCCCAATTTGAAAATATTGACAAAGGTTGTTCATCACATCTTAAGTTAACTAACACCTAGTAGTCAACACTAAGATCTCACTAATTTACATGTCTTCATTGTGTTTTTCAGTGTGTGTATCGACTTTATAAGACTATTGTGAACCACAGTGGGTTACATGCATTTTCTGGTGGTACATAGTAAAATTGTCCAACTCTTTTGAAAATATTTAAAGCATTTGAAGGAAACCTTCAACAGTATAATGAATAAACGATTTATTATATTTAAACAATGATCATTCAAACCTTGGGGATATACCTACAGATTGTATATATTCACTGTAAAAATACACCAAACACACTGATCTATAAATATTTGTTCAATATCCTTGCAGAATACTTCGGTCATGTCGCAAAATGTGATCATTACGACGACTTTCGGCGAGTACCTGGCAACATACGGAGACGGAGCGAAAAATCCACTCACATTTTTTTTTTATTTGATCTGAGTATGTTTAGATCGTGTGCCGCATCGATGAAAGGTCTGTGGGACTATTCGGGACGATCACTCTAAACCACTGGGCCACCCCGAGAATTGATAAACACAAACAATGGGCACATATAACAGGAAAAAAACACAATAGGGCATATCTATAGCCGAGAAATCTTGGCTCTGCCGAATTTTTTTTTTGTGTCCGTCATAGCCAAGATCACTTCCATAGTAAACAAGAGTCATCAGAAGATGCCGTATCCCCCCGGCCCTGCATAAGATTTATTATTTATTTCAAGTTATTATAAGATATCTATGCTATACTGTCAGAAAAGGGCAGTAACTCTAAAAATAATGAAACCAGCGCAACCAAAATAAGAGGTGCACATCCTCGAATGATATTCAGCATGTCCACCAAGTTTCCAAAATATTTAATAAAAACTGTGGGAGGAGATGCGATGACAACCACTTATCGTCTATGTCATCTTATACTGTCGGAAAAGGGCAGTAACTCTGAAAATGATAAAACCAGCGCAGCCAAAATAGGAAGGTGCACATCCTCGAATTATATCCAGCAAGTCCATCAAGTTTCGAAAAAATCTGATAAAAATCGTGGGAGGAGACAGGGCCGTATTGCTTCCGGAAAACGAAAGGGCACCCAAACGGTCGGGCGCCCAAACTAAATTAAGAAAAAATAAATGGGGGCTTTTTTTATGAAAAAGAAAAAAAATAGGCCCTTAAAAACGTTTTGCGCATGGCCTTGTAACACAAGGCGACTAGAGACTCCGTATTCAGTCCGTTTGAGCTGCATCGCGCCGTTGAACGGTACACACACAGCTACGGCCGGCACGCAATGAACTGTAGTCAGCGGGACGAACGAAAAGAAATTGTTCCGATGTTGTTAGTTTGCCAAGTGGTCACCTGACTTGAGTGAAGTTTCCGATTGGTCAACATACGTCGTCAGCGTGGATACACAGTCTGACTTGACCACGACTCCACCCGATTCTTGAACATTCTCATTCTGCGTTTCGACCCGTGTCATTTGAATTCCCCTCTTGTATCGTGTATATTTTTTAAAATATGAATAGACAGACGCATTTACCACTCAACTGACCTAAAAAATCGAGACAACCAACAGTGTCTGTGTCACAGTTTTTAAAGAAAATTGCAGGAAAGAACGTCTGTCAAAATGAAATCTCCGGATTTTACCAGTTGCACAGACTATGTGGATAGCAGCAATCTCAAACATATAAATAAACAATACACAAAAATAATTTTTTTACGAAAATAAGCGTACAGTCATCTGACTGCTCTGTATAGTAAGTGTTTGTAGCACGTGATCTGCTTTCGCGCGAAGACTCATCGTCGACTAAACTGAAGACTGAAGGTCCGATGTTATTTAAATGTTTGTTTCTTTGAAAAGGTTAGATTTTGGAATTACTTTTTGTTGTAAGTTGACCAATATTTGTAAAAAAATAACATTATTTAAGCGAAGCTGTTACAGGTATCCGATCAGTTATCGCACAGAACCAATTATCGAACCCAACACGTATGCGCGATTAGGCTTTCCCGTCGATGACAACGGGTGTATCGAGGCATCTTCTCCGAAAATTTCAGCCTTCAAATAAAAATAAAACTTTTTATGGAGTTACATTTGTCCGCCGATCCAAGAATAGTCGACTTCGGCCATGTCGGGGACTTTTCGAACACGAGAAATGACGTCACAACAGCTTTAACGTTGGTGTACGATAACTGGTTTCCGTCACTCTACAAAAACATGCAGACGAGCGGGTGAATGTTCGGTCCCTAAAACTTCATTTCAGAGTCCAGGGAGAAATTAAACTATTTCAACAAAAGTCGGCTGAGCTCAACTTCACTTCTGTGAAATTTCTTGTCAATGCAAACACTGATGTAAATTTTAGCATTGAAAAACCGGCAAAAGTGTACGATAACTGATCAGATACCCGTACGACTGGGCGTTGAGTTTTGTCAAAAACAGCGTTTTATACGTCCTTTGGGAAAAATTTGGCATGTACAAACGGCTCAAACGACAAAGTTCTACGAGAGAATCATTTACTAGAATTCATATTGAAAATAATGTCTTACACTGGAGGGGCTTGAATTTTTTTCTAGAAACGGCCCTGGGAGATGCGATGACAAGCACTAATTGTCTATGTCATTTATACTGGTGGAAAAGGGCAGTAACTCTAAAAATAATGAAACCAGCGTAACCAAAATAGGAGGTGCACATCCTCGAATGATATCCAGCAAGTCCACCAAATTTCGAAAAAAATCTGATAAAAACCGTGGGAGGAGATGCGATGACAAGCACTAATTTTCTATGTCGTCTTATACTGTCGGAAAAGGGCAGTAACTCTAAAAATAATGAACACGGCGCAACTAAAATAGGAGGTGCACATCCTCGAATGATATCCAGCAAGTCCACCAAATTTCGAAAAAATCTGATAAAAACCGTGGGAGGAGATGCGATGACAAGCACTAATTTTCTATATGGTCTTATACTATCGAAAAAGGGCAGTAACTCTAAAAATAATGAAACCAGCGGAACCAAAATAGGAGGTGCACATCCTCGAATGATATCCAGTATGTCAACCAAGTTTAAAAAAAATCCGATAAAAACTGTCGGAGGAGTTGCGATGACAAGAATTGATTACGGACGGACGGACAAGCTGATCGCTATATCCCCCCGCATTATATGCCGGGGGGATGATATATGCCGGGGGATAATATATGCCGGGGGATAAAAAGTGATATTTCTTAAGGAGACAACAAATAAGCAAATAATAAAATATTTACCACTGCATTCCGATAGTATAGACCCCGATTCAATATTTGATTTGAAGTCCACTGGCTTTCAACCTGACGTAACCGCCATAGTAAAACATTTAAACGACCAGTTTAACTGTGCGGGCGTCGTAGAAATACTTCAATCATATATCTTTAGTCACTTTACAGTGGCATAAGTTTGACAAACTCCTTCTTTGTGGTCTATGCTATCGGAATGCAATGGTAAATATTTTATTCTTTGCTTATTTGTTGTGAAATTTGCGCCGCCGATTTTTTCGGCGGGTCTCCTTAACAAATATCACTTTTTTACTATGGAAGTGATCTTGGCTATGACGAACACGAAAAAAAAAAATTCGGCAGAGCCAAGATTTCTCGGCTAGGCATATCAACAAAACTGAGACAAATAAACACACAAAAAGTTTACCTGCACTTAGGGCTAAGAGATATCCATATCCATGTGAAATATCACGAATCTCTCTTTTACACAAAGGAGTTATTTCCCTAAGTTCATTAAATGCTCCGTCTGTACCTAAAATATAAAAAACAAAGTGATAATAAGTTGTTTGAGAGGCATTTAGAAGTCGGTAATAGTAACACAGTAAGTAATAGTAAGAATGGATAACAACTTCTTATTTATTGATGTTGGTACGTTTCGGTATAGATACTAATACCGTTTTCAACCAAATGTGACTAAAAGTGATAATATATCATAATACTATCCATCAAGACAACTCTGATGTTTCAAATTAATCTCGATCTTTTTGTAGCTTTAGTTGATTTATTCATGAATAACGTAAACCCATCCATGTTCTCGAGTTCCATTCTGACAGATCAAGTTAACACAATAGTTTTAATTTTTTTAAATCCTGAATTCAACTGAAACAAAAGTATGGTTATGTAACACAATGGATTCAATAACGATTTTTGAAGAGAAAAATGTAAATAATTTGTTCATGATCTAACTTACATAAGTATTAATGCAAATGTCAACCATTTTAAATCCATATATCATATCAATTGTATATATCCCTATGTGTAACACTTTCTAATCGAGCTGAAATCTGATAACATTATATATATTGTTTGGGATTTAATAAATAGAACTAACGATAAAATATTGACCTATCTGAATCAATAAGGGAGCGTTCCCAGTTATCGTTTGCTCTTTCAGGCGGTCGTTTTTCAAAAAACGACCGCTAGCAGTCAACACCCATCGTTTTTTGCTAGCCCGAATAAACAACTGCTGAACGGTTCAATGCTAGTCCTCGGTCGAGTTCGGCTCTCGTCTGTAAAACAGCGTGTCTTACAGTTTTGCCTCTGCCATATAGCTAGGCCTTCAAGCCTGAGTACATATGCTGTGCTGTTGGAAGGCAGACAGCCCTCAAACAGATACAAGATATATTGTATATATTCTTTGTTACAATCTTTCGCATAAACATTTAATATACTAACAACCTGTTTGTCCTCCAATTAAAATATTTCCATATGTAACTATTTTTCTTCACTATTTTCTTTTCGTTTTTCCAGTTTTACTCGGTGGGTAGTTTCTCACTGAGTTTACTCGATGAGTTTCGCGGTGGGTTATTGACTAAACATTGGATAATTGTTACTTAGTCTAGTTATTGATAACGTTTTTGAAAGAAAGAGAATTTAAATAAATCACTAACAAATACAGGTTGACCGTCTCTAGTAGCCCTTTGGCTTTGTTTTTGGACAACCTCCTGTTGAGCTAACGCGGTGAAGTTCATCCACAAAGAATTCATATGTAGGCCAGGTGGCGGATGTCCCTATGACAACTGTCAGTTAGGTCTTATCAAGCAAAGTCTACAAATTAAAATAGGGGTGATAGTGATACCGTTATAATGCTGATGTAACTGTTACCGTCGAAACAGTCGAGTGTATATGTTTGGAAAATATTTGCAAAACTACTAAAGCTGATTCTTACTCAATAATGAATATATTTCTTGTTGATGACAGATGTATAAGTAGATCCAAAATAAAAACGTTCAAAACTCTTCACCCTACAGAATGGTTAGAGATGGACTCAACCAGATGTGTTGATCATGTGGCAAGTGTGCATGGAATTGCGAGGGTTTAAACTATACTGCATCACATAATCGAATCAAGCCGTTAGATTACCATTTAAAGACCTATATAAATGCTTTACTGAAATAATGGACTAATAACCAGATATAAATTTAACAACGCAATGCAGTTCATGTGGATTTAATAAAGAAAGAACTGGAAAGATGAATTCACTGGATTCATGGGCATGTCAGTTTCCCGCGTCAGACGGCACTGGGTAGACAATCATACATATCCTCATCGTTCAAGCTTGGTTTCTCGTGTGGCAATCAGAAAAAATATTGAAAAAAGTTTCTTTGACAGTGTCTGGCATTTTTTTCTCTTATGCCGTGCACATTTTACGCGTTCACTACCTATCCCATTTTATAGTAGATCTATCGCTGAAAGAAAAGTAAGAATTTGGATGAAAAAAAATATTGTTAAAATAAAAAAATACTGAGGAAAATCAATTTTGTCATGGAAGATGGGCGTTTTGGTGGGACACATCTGAATTAGGAGGGAGGTTGTATTTTTAAATAAATGCACACAGAAAATTAATGAAAAGTCAACGGTTCCAATTTTTATTTTTCCGACATTTGTAAGTTCAGTAGCAAAAACTTCCGGTATATCAGAACCGGTTTCATCGCATTCAATATATACTCGGTAATGAAGAAGATACTATGATTGTAGTTAGGAACTGCCATGAAACAAAATATAATACTTTGATAGTTCTTTAATTCAGTAAATATAAAAATGACAGATAAACAGATAAAGTTAGGTTTGGAACTCGAAGCTGAAAAACGTTGTGTGTTGAGATCTAAATACATCAGAATACTTTCGACAAATTTTTTATTTGACAAAGTAACTTTGAAAGTTTATCCGAGACAACAAAATTTAATTGTTTTTAAAAAGAACACTTTAAATATTTGCCTACATTGGTCACTAGAACAATACTCATACAAAACCAGATGGTCAACTGTAACTGGTTGTTATCAAACTGGGCCTTTAATCTAGACCTGCTGCAGAGGTTATGTTATTGAGATTTGCTCACGGGCAGTAAGCGTTTTCACCACATGGGGCAGCTATCGGTCGACTGAACATAAAACGACCGCTGGCAACACCTACCGTTTTTTCTCGCGTGCATTTTTTCTAAATCAAACGGTAAGCAAACGAACGATAACTGGGGACAGTCCCTAAGGCCACTTGGATAAACACAATCTAACATTGCATGATACGGAGGGCTGAACCTGGGCCAAAACAAAACACAGTCTTCAGTTGTCTCAGATGTAGGCCCACAGGAACATTTACTTGATTCAAAAATACAATTTAAAGAAAAAAGATCGACATATAGGGAATTACTATCATTTATCCTCTGTGACTCTGTCTGAGAATACTGTTAGATAACATGTCGCCTATGTTGTGCTATGGATGAAATGTCATAGTACAATACAACCCTACTTTTCTATATATGCTATTCAAGTTTTGGGCGTCCTATTTGTAATCGTCAATTTCAATTTTTCTGTGATTTTTGATTAGCTATTGAAACTTTTATTAATATTTTGATTTGCTTGGGAATAATCTGTATTTTCTATATGTTTATGTGCTTTGGGTGAGATGGGTGCAGCCTGGAGAGCTCATTTGATACTTCCATGTTTGAGTCTTGGGGTGACTAACCCTGGTACTAAAATCTTAAACTGTCACATTTTGGAATTAATGGCATTCCTTCTTAGAGCTGTCCAGGATGTAAACTCTCACTCAATCTACAAGGAATGGCTAATTTGACCATGTCCGTCTACTGGCTACTGTTTATTGGTCAGAAACCTAGGTGGGGTCGGGATACGTCAAAGCTAGGGTGTGTAAGGACAACGGTCAGGGAAGATAAAAAGGGTTAGGGTCAACTTTTGTTTAGTACTAAATTGGGAGCTGTAGCTTATGAGATGTAATATTGGAAGTGGAAGTGGAATTAAGGAAGGCCGATGGCCAAGCTTTTTGGAAGAACTAAGTAGACCCAGGGATCGTCAAAATATTGTAAGTAGGTTCTTATACTATTTGTTTATGATTTCCGTTTACTTATTGAGGTGCTAGTTATTTACTTCATGAAGCTTAATATTTCTACATATATATATAAATTAGCGTAGGGCTTCTCCTTTTATGGCTTTTCTCGGCTTGCCTAAAGGGGTAATGTAGCTAGATAATCTATTTGTTAATCAATTCCTTTATCCTAGCATAGTGATTTATTTTAGTAGACTAGTGTGGTTTATTAGGTAGCTTTACATTAGTGTTTTTCTTTCCTATTGTAGCTTGAACCGCACGCATTAGCATTACAACTGTAGTTCCATTGGAATTTGGGTGAAGTTAGTTTCACATTGGAGACTTTGTGTGTGTGTGTACAAGAATAAATATATCTTAGAAACGATTTCTGGAGTTGCGTCTACTTACATAAGGTTCAAGAATATTGGATAAGAAAGAATTAAGACAAAGAATGGAGAACACAACATTAGACAATGAGGGTGTGGCTGCCGAACAAAAAAGACTGTTAGTTCAAGAAAGGGGCGGCTTAAAATCTGTTTTAACAAGAAAACAAAAGGAAGTTAATGACATAATTGAAACTGGACTTGAAAATAGAGAATTAATGGACAGTAAAATGAAAGACTTTGAAGAAACGTATGATAAATTGTATGATAAACACAAACAATACATAGACCTACTTGAAAGTGAGTCAGATGAGCATATTAAAGCATTAGAATATTTCGAGACTGTTAAAAATGAGTTTGAAGAAACAAAATGTGACATTATCAAATGGTGTAGTGAAAGAGAAACTAAATCTACTGTAGATAGTATTAAACCGGATGACTCTGTTAGCCAATCAGGGTCAAGAAAAACTTCAGCTTCATCCATAGAAAGTTCAAAGGTTAGACTGCAAGCAAAAAAGGCTGCCTTACTAGCGAGAGCTAAAGGACTAGAAAAAGGACTAGAAAAACGACAAGCTTTAAAACTAAAACAAATGGAATTGCAACAAATGGAACAAAAACTAAAATTAGAAGATGATATAGCAGCTATTACAGCCGAAGAACAAATTTATGAAGAATTTGCTAGAAATTCAAGTGTGTCCAATTCAGGCGCAATTGATAACAATGCCGATAAAACCTCAGAAAACACACAACCAAATACTGACACTCATCAATCTAAATTAAATCCAGATGCTGAAGTTTGGTCTGATGATAATAGTGCCGCATATAAGTTAACAAATACTAATCTTCATGAAACCACCTCTCCAAGGCAATTCAATTACACAATGCATGACAAAAATCTGCTTCAATCATTTCAGCATCAACAATCACTTATCAATGACATGCAAACAAAACTTGACCAACTTTGCACTCCACAAAGTTACACAAACAATAACCCACAGACAAATGCACACATCAGACAAGACTACACAAGCACACCATACACTCATGACACTGGGTATTCTAGGAATTTAGATACAAACAATTGTAATACTGGTATAACAAATAGTTCTGAGACCATGTTAAAACTGCAGCAACAAATGATAGATGCGTTGCAGCTGCCAAAGTCAGAGATGATTGTATTTGACGGCGACCCTCTCCGTTATTACATGTTTATCAGGGCATTTGATAATGCTGTAGGCAATACTTCTGTACCTGATAGTGTCAAATTGAACAGACTGTTGCAATATTGCAGGGGGGAGGCGTTGCAGGTTATTGAGTGCTGCTCTGTAATGGATGTTGATAGGGCTTATAGTATGGCAAGGAGATTACTAGCCGAGCGATTTGGTAATCAATATACCATTTCACAAGCTTGGACTAAAAAGGTGACTGAATCACCTGTGTTGAAACCCTCCGACAAGGTGGGGCTTAGAAAATTTGCTGATGACGTTAGGAGTTGCGTTATCACTTTGGAGGCTATGGGGCGCTTGAATGAGGTAGATAACCAGATCAAAATGGTTAAGATTGTTGACAACTTGCCCTATTACTTGCAAACTCGGTGGCGCGGTGAAGCCGTTAGGATGTTGAAAACACAAGGTCTTATTGATCTTATGGAATTTATACAGCATGCAGCTGATGAAGCAAATGATCCAGTTTTTGGCACTGACTCTAAAGACAAATCAACTGATTTGAAGTATAACTTTCAGGGGAGGCAAAGCTATTCAAAACCGAAGGGCGCTAGTTTCAGTATTCAAACAGAAATGAACGAAAGTGGGAAGAACAGATATCCTACTAGTTTTCCATGTTACCTCTGTTCAGACAGCCATCCTCTCTATAGATGTGAACAATTCAGAGAGTGGAAACCAGAAAAAAGAATTGATTTTGTAAGGGACAAAAACTTGTGCTTTAATTGTTTTTCTCCAAAGCATATTTCAGAGAATTGTCCTAAACCATATCGGTGTTCTGTTTATGGATGTGCTGAGAAACATTCTAGACTTTTACATTTTGTGGTAGGCCCTAAGGTTACCACTCCTGAGCATAAAGAATGGCCGACTTTCAAGGGTAAAAATGGACATGCCCAACTTTGTAACTCAGCAAATGGGATGATTCGGGCCGGTGGTACTAAGGTTGCATTTCCAATCGTACCTGTGAAAGTCAGGGCTAAAAGGGGCCAACCATTTGTCATGACCTACGCTTTGCTAGATAGCGGAAGTACTAACACATTTTGCTCCACGGAGCTACTTGATCAGCTTGGGGCAACTGGGGTGAACACTAAGCTTTCACTCACAACATTAGAAAAAACAAACAGTGCATTAAATGTATTAATGACATCCCTTGAAGTATCTGATAGAAATGAAAGAAACATAATACAAATTCCACATGTGTTTTCTTTCACACATCTACCCGAAATGAAGGATAGTATTATAAAACAACATGACATAGAGCAATGGGCTCATTTGCAAGATATTGAAATAACAACACCAGCAGATGCTAAGGTTTCATTGCTAATTGGTCAGGATGTACCAGAGGCTTTGGTCCCGTACGATTTGAAAAGAGGCAAAGCTAATGAGCCATATGCAACAAGAACAATGTTTGGATGGGCTTTTAATGGACCCATAAACAATACAAGTATACCTTCTGTAGCCATAACAAATTTTATACAAACTGATGCACATCTAGAAATGCAAGTTGAACGTTTTTGGAAGCTATCTGCTTGTGAGCCTTCAGCAGATATTACAACTCAAATGTCAGCAAATGATAAACAGGTTATCAACTTATGGGACAAAACTACTCAGTTTGTTAATGGACATTATGTAGCTCAGATTCCCTTTAGAGAATCTCCTCCAAATTTACCCAACAACTACTCCGTAGCAGAAAGTCGCCTCGAGTCTCTTGGGAGGAGGCTTTCTAAAGACAAAAAACTGTTTAGTAAATACCAAGATGAAATAAACATGTTAGTGGATATTGGATATGCAGAGCTGGTGAAAGACAATGCAGTTGGTGTTGATGGTAAAGTGTGGTATCTTCCTCACCATGCTGTTGTTACAGATAAAAAACCAGACAAACTAAGGCTTGTGTTCGATTGTGCTGCTAAATACGCAGGTACATCATTGAATCAGGAGGTTCTACAGGGGCCGGACCTCGTGAACAAACTAGTGGGAGTTTTACTCCGTTTTAGAGAAAACAGTATTGCCATTATGGGAGATATTCAGGCAATGTTTCATCAGATAAAGGTGTTTAAAGAAGACCGTGATGTTCTTCGGTTCTTGTGGTGGCACAATGGGGACATGACACAACCTCCGGATATATATCGAATGACAGTCCACCTATTTGGAGGTGTGTGGTGCCCCAGCTGTGCTACATATGCTCTACAAAGAACAGCCCTAGAAAAGGGGCATGGTTTCGATGAAGGCATAGCTCAGACGATCAATAAAAATTTTTATGTGGACGATTGTTTGAAATCTGTTGTGGACGAAAAAAGGGCCATTGACGTGGTCAATGGTTTACGTACTGTTCTACAACGTGGAGGATTTCAAATTGTTAAATGGATTAGCAATAGCAGACACGTTGTAGAAAGAACAAAGGGCGAAAGGCCTGTTAAACCTTGATCTAGACAAAGATTCTTTGCCATTTGAACAAGCTCTTGGTGTTCACTGGGACGCCGAAACAGACACCCTTGGAATAAATGTAGTTGCTAAGAACAAACCATGTACACGAAGAGGGCTTATCAGTGTTATAAGCTCAGTTTATGACCCTCTTGGATTTATTAGCCCCTTCATCTTGAAAGCAAAAACAATATTTCAAGATGAGACCAAACAAAAGAAAGGTTGGGATGAACCACTGAGTTCAAACAACCAAACCAAATGGACATTATGGACACAAGAACTTCCAAAACTTAAAAACTTTGAAATTGCAAGGTGTGTGTTACCATTTAATTTTGGGCGAGTGGTTAACATGGAACTTCATCATTTTTCAGACGCATCACTTGTGGGATATGGGTCAGTGTCTTATCTAAGAGCTGTCAATTCTGAAGGGCGGATCCATTGCTCATTTATACTATCAAAATCTAGACTTGCTCCGATAAAACCTATGACCATACCAAGGCTGGAGCTGTCTGCTGCTGTAGTGGCGGCTAAATGTGATCAGTTGCTACGACAAGAACTATCTATTGAAATTCATGGATCTACATTTTGGACAGACAGCACCATTGTATTACAATATGTAAGAAATCAGACAAAACGTTTCCACACCTTTGTGGCCAATAGGGTAGGCGTCATCCACGATGCTTCCTCGCCTTCTCAATGGAGACATGTTCCAACAGAGAATAACCCTGCTGATGACGCCAGTCGAGGTCTGAGTGCCGATGGCCTCTTAAACAGTTCGAGATGGAGAAATGGGCCAGACTTCCTGTGGGATGACAAGTCCAAATGGCCAACCCAAGAAGATGCCATGGGAAATCTAGCCGATGATGACAGTGAGGTAAAAAGGGAAGCCAAAACACTTTGTACTGTTACTAAAGATTCAGAACACATCATAATGAATTTCATCAATAGATATTCGTCCTGGTTCAAATTAAAGAGGGCTGTTGCATGGCTTTTGAGGCTAAAAAACCATCTTGTCCATAAAGTGAAAGGTGAACGTGGACCATGTGGCATCCTCAAAGTTAGTGAACTAAAATTAGCAGAGACTGAATTGGTGAAGTATATTCAAATGACAACTTATTCCGAAGAAATTAAGGCTGTTCAAGATGGAAGGCCTGTAAAGAAATCAAGCTCAATCTATAAGCTTGAGCCAATGTTAGACCTATCAGGTGTCTTATGTGTCCGCGGTCGTCTTACTAACGCTCCTGTTGACGAAGCTGTAAAACATCCAGCCATCTTACCTAGAAACCATCATGTGACCATGTTGATAGTAAGACATTTTCATGAGGTATCTGGGCATTCTGGAAAGGAACATGTAATGTCCCAGGTTAGGAGAAAGTTCTGGATTGTAAGAGCCCGTGTTGTTATTAAAGGTGTGATACAAAAATGTGTCCATTGTAGACGCCGTACGGGTAAAGCAAGTGAGCAGCGTATGTCCGCTTTACCTGCAGACAGAGTAGAACCCTACAAACCGCCATTTAATAATGTCGGGATTGACTGTTATGGGCCGTATATGGTCCGAAGAGGTCGCTCAGAAATCAAGCGATATGGGTGTATTTTTACGTGCTTGTCCACCAGAGCAATTCATCTGGAGAAATTGGATTCTATGGTAACCGATTCTTTTATTGACGCTTTCAAGCGATTTGAAAGCAGAAGAGGTCGTCCTGAGAAAGTCAGAACTGACAATGGATCAAATTTCAAAGGCGCAGAGAAGCAGCTTCGTGAAGCTATCCAAAGGTGGAATTTAAATCAAATTCACAACTTTATGCTTCAAAGAGAAATTCAGTGGCAATTCAACCCACCCCTCGCATCTCACATGGGAGGTGTTTGGGAGAGACTTATCAGGTCTGTGAGAAAGGTGTTAAATTCTTTGATGGGTATTGGCCAAATGTTGACAGACGAAGGTTTGTCTACATTGTTCTGTGAAGTGGAGAGTATCATTAACAGTTGTCCAATCACACCTGTTTCAGATGATCCAAAAGATCTGAACCCCCTTACACCAAATCATATTTTACTCCTGAGATCTGGAGTAAATATGCCACTGTCAGACTTCAGTAAACAAGATACTTTCCGACACAGATGGAAACAGGTGCAATATATGGCTGACGAATTTTGGAGAAGATGGCTAAGAGAATATCTACCAACCCTCCAACTACGACAAAAATGGATTAAACCGCAACGAAATTTCTGTGTGGGGGACATTGTTCTAATTAAGGACATTAACGTCCCACGGGACATTGTTCTAATTAAGGACATTAACGTCCCACGGTTAAATTGGCCTTTGGGAAGAGTTACAAATGTGTTTCCAGGAAAAGATGGTCTTGTACGCTCTGTTGAAATCAAAACTAGATGGAGCACGTTGTGTAGACCTGTGAATAAACTGTGTATGCTTGAATCACATGATGAATGACTTTCTTTGTGTTTAACATGGACTGTTTTGAATCTTAAACTTTCTTAATATGACTTTATTTGTTGCCAATTTCTTTTGGTAATGCATGATTTTTATTGTTAAATGTTTCGTTTGTTTACTACACATTTAAGGGGCCGGTGTGTAATCGTCAATTTCAATTTTTCTGTGATTTTTGATTAGCTATTGAAACTTTTATTAATATTTTGATTTGCTTGGGAATAATCTGTATTTTCTATATGTTTATGTGCTTTGGGTGAGATGGGTGCAGCCTGGAGAGCTCATTTGATACTTGTTTCCCCCTTCATCCCCCGATACGCTTACCTCCCCTTCACAAGTGTACCATTACCGTCCAACATTTCTCTCAGGTACATCAATGAAATGCCTTAAGACGCGATGCAAACTCGATATATACGTACCCGATCGCGGTACCTTTTTCGGAGAACAAACTCGCGACAAATATCAAATGGCAGAGAATCTTAATTGTGACTCCTCTAATATCGTGTATGTAATCACGTGCAAAAAATGTCGCAAACAGTACGTCGGAGAAACTCAGAATTCTCTACGACAAAGAGCAGCCAACCATTTATCTAGTATAAGACTTAAACATGATGTACCCGTGGCACAACATTTCAATACTCAAGGTCATTCGGTCAAGGACCATTTTGAAATTATACCTATTGAGAAAATCCCTTTTCTCACTTCCGCTGCAGATACCAAGCACAAACGTTTGGAAAGGGAAAGTTTTTGGATTCAAACATTACAAACTATTTGTCCTTTGGGTTTGAACTTGGACCCCGGAAGATGTCGTGAAAAAACTATAATACCATTTGTGTTTCAGTATAACAAAGCTAGCATTGCTATGGCCAAGATTATAGTAGAAGAATACAAACTACTTCAAAGTAAACTTGCTCGACCTCTGACCCAAAGGCCAGTCATTGCTTATAAAAAGAACAAGAGTTTGAAAGACATACTGGTCAAGGCTAAACTCCCCTGTCTGTCTTCTGACTAGATTTTTCTGGGAAAGTGTTGGGGGGGGGGGGGGGGAATTTTCACTGTCTTTTCCCATGACCCCATAATATATAGTCTGACGATAATTTTACTATAGCTTAAGATGCATAAGCATTGTCAATGCAATACAAAGTGTTCCAGAAAATTCTACTGACTAAGGCCAAGCTCCTGTCAGTCGTCAACCTAATGAAATATCATAGGTTTACTTTATTACAACAATTTATGATGGGGTATAAAGGTCTAAATGATATACCTCTTTTTAACACAATTAGAAACTTGTCTCCGTGGTTATTTTAGACAAGAAGATTTTCCCTGTGCCCGTGTGTTTTAGTGTCCATAAATATATATATATATTGTTTAGCAATATATGGTTTTGCAATAGTTTCAAAATATTACTTAGTGTGCCATTTCAGAATGTTTACGAAACTTTAACGATGCACTCAAGACAACTTTTAAGCTTTATTTTTGTACGATTTTTTAATTCTTGAAACAATGAGATTATCAATACAATTAGTCCAACTCCAATGGTCATTAAAGTCAAATCAAAGTGTATATAAATTCACAGGTAACAACCCAGACAGCAATGGAACAATGTTGGATTTCGAGTGGCAAGGTTGTACTTGTTCAAGTTGAATAAATAATGGCTGTTTAATGCTGAGCCATTGTTGGGTCAAGGTTACCCTGCTTGGTCATGTAAATAGCTGACATCAAAGGGGCTTTATTATCTAAAGATCAATGTCCTACCCCACTAAATAACAAACACCAAATGAATAACTCAAAAGAAATATTTTGATTGGACTGATATTTGCCATAGCTTTATTCATTGAACCTACACGATCTTCCAGACTTCACAGGAAAGGTTGCCCCAGCAAATCGACGCTATTAGTTTGTCTGATAAGCCCGGAGGCCTGCGGGGTAACCACGACAGAGCCCCTGGTCCACTGGGGTAGCCCAGGTTGACCACCCTGGATAACACCCTGGATTTATCAAACAAGCCATGGGAATACCCATTCGTCCCTGGGGTCACCACAGAGATGAAACATTTTAGTATTAGTATTCCCAAATCTACTAACCCAAGTAGATCCTGTGCTGTGTAACTGCACTCCTAGCACCAGATAAATCCATATCCAGGCAACTTTTCCGCCTTGAAGTCTGGCCGACCATTACATCAAGCTACAGCGCGATTAAAATAAATTCAACGAGAAATTATACACAGATGTTAGAATTAACCGAAAGTGTTCAATATTTAGTATTTAGCATTATTTTCAATCCGGTATTCACGACCATTAAGATTAATTTGAAAAGACTTACTCAATTATGCTCTTGTTACCAAACCTTGTCAATGATACAGATGTCCTGAAGTAAGAATCCAAAGGCCTCCATGACCAACCAAGTAAAATGCCAGGGAGGGAGGGAGGGTTTTTAAAAGTGTTTCTGTACTCAAACCTTCTAGAAACTTCGGGCAACGTGGTAGGAACACGAGGTTAGTATCCATGGAGACATGAAGTGGCGCACCAGGGGAGACAACTTAACTCCATTGCCTTATATAATAGCATTTAATCCTTATTGCTTAAATGCATTTATCTAAAGATCAATGTCCTACCCCACTAAATAACAAACACCAAATGAATAACTCAAAAGAAATATTTTGATTGGACTGATATTTGCCATAGCTTTATTCATTGAACCTACACGATCTTCCAGACTTCACAGGAAAGGTTGCCCCAGCAAATCGACGCTATTAGTTTGTCTGATAAGCCCGGAGGCCTGCGGGGTAACCACGACAGAGCCCCTGGTCCCCTGGGGTAGCCCAGGTTGACCACCCTGGATAACACCCTGGATTTATCAAACAAGCCCTGGGAATACCCATTCGTCCCTGGGGTCACCACAGAGATGAAACATTTTAGTATTAGTATTCCCAAATCTACTAACCCAAGTAGATCCTGTGCTGTGCAACTGCACTCCTAGCACCAGATAAATCCATATCCAGGCAACTTTTCCGCCCTGAAGTCCGGCCAAAGCTCGCCCCAAAGACCGTGTATGTTAGAAGCTCACCTACATCAATATGTTCAAAGAGCCAATAAATGGACGAATGAGAGGGCTCATAGATATGCAAAGTATCAAACAACCTCCATGGATTCAACGCCAGACCACTACTGAAATTCAGGTCAATTCGTAGAATAAATAAACGTACATCAAGGGGAACAACTTATCCAATTACCTCCCCTGAAACCACAGTTCAATAGTTTCCAGCAGGGAAGCAGTTTTTCGAGCTGGTCAAAAATACCTCAATTCCACTTTGCAACATATTGATAAATAAATCATTTCCAATGGGAGTCAAATGAACACCATCGTCTCTATATAGACCTCTCAACTGTTCAGTCGCTACAATATCAGGGTGTCTTAAAAAGGAACCTTGCTGAGAAAGGAAAATGGCCTTGATCAGTCGATTTACACGTTTTCTTCTGCTTCTATTCCTACCTTATTAATAACACCTCTCCAGCTAAAACGAGGTAACATTGCAGAAAAAACCAATTTAGATCGAGGAAATAGGTACCTAATAGAGGGTATGTCCGATTTTATATCAAGCTTTAATTGAATGCCTTTAATTTTGCCCAGGTCATTTGCTCCCACATGAATAATTAGCAGATCTGGCAGGGAAAATTGGGCCCTAGAACAGAGATTATGCAAAAAGGGCAAACGGTCACACCATCGCATACCTCGTACTCCAAACCAACGCACCCAAACACCAAGACGAGATTGAAGGCCTAAATTTGCGCCCCCAGGTCTCAAAACAGCTCGCTGGTGAGCCCAATAAATATAGCTGGACCCCACAATCCATACTACCTTTTGGGTTGCTATAAAGAAAGGAAAAGAAAATATATGTTAATAACAAAGAGATACATGAACAGTTTATTTGGGGAAGGGAAGAATAAAGCAAATCTTATTTCATTCTATCTGAGATAACTTGGGTGGGAGATGTGGGGGGGGGGGGGGTTAAACAACTTGAGGCAGTCTAATATAGCGCTGATAAGCTGAAGATTTCCAGCGACCAAAGGACTGAATTTTTTCGTCAGGGACGTTCATCATTGCGCATGTTGTAGCCACCCCAATTCTTAAGCTATGTGCAGCATACTTAGTATGGTCAATGCCAAGATACCTCAAACATGTTGATAGCACAGAGGAAAATTGAGTGAATAGTGACCCATTTGAGTGACAGAATAGCACCTGAGAGTTTATATGTGGTCTCAGTATCAAGTATGCTTGAAGTGATGTAACTGGGCACATTGATGTATCAGACATTCTAGGAATATGTAAAACTGTTCCCTCGCCTAGTTGATCGGTTTTCGAATACCTCAAATTTATCAAAAGGTCTGGAGATAGTTGAATATCAAAGAGTTTTAAGGCTCTGTTATTTATGTCATTAGAGCTGTTTGAAACAAGTTCTGCTACTCTGAAAAATCCAAAAAATGCTAATAAGTATGCTGGTTTAAAAAGACTGCATTCATAATTAGATTTACATACATAGGGCAAAACAGAAACTATTGAACGGAGCATAGGTAGTGATATAGGCCCTCTGGTGTCCTGCTGTGGGCGTAATCTGCGCATACCTTCCAGCAGCTTACGGACAAGAAAACATTGTGTGTGGTCAACAAAACCATATAACTTATGTGGCAGTACTAAGTCCGCATCATCAGTTTCATAAAGCGTCGCTCACCTACAGTTGACCGAACGTTACCTAACGGTCTCTCCCTCTACCCTGTGGGATAACCATCAGTAGCCACATTGGCGAGATGCGCGTAACCTGATAGCAACATTGGCAAACATGCGTAACCTGATAGCAATATTGGTGAGACGTGCATAACCTGCTGGCAACATTGGCCTTTTTATTGTTGGTTAATGTTTTGCTGTTCCCCATTGATCCACCGTTAGTTGTATATTCGTATCGTCGTCATCCTGTGGTTAGCTTAAGCGTAAATAGCACAACATCAACTAAAAGTTGTGATAAGGCCAGCAATTCCATGGTTGGTCTATCAGATTTTACTTACGTTCGTTAGGTGTTGGTATAAATATAACATCATTGATTGGTTTATCCAACATTTGATAATGTCATTAGCATCGTTTAATTTGACGCTGTGTGTGTTTTCCGTAGTCATTAATGATTGAAGAATAGGACCCTCTTTTCGCGATTTTAGCGTAATTATGCGACTAAATATATTTTGATCCTAATAAACATATTTTTTAATTTCCACTAGAATATATATCAACATGATAAGGTATGGTATAATTCCACGGATATTTTAGATGAAAATTCGGTGAAACAAATTAAGTTTAAGGAATCTTTCCCACACTTTTCAACACAGTTTCGAGAGGAGATAATGCATTCCCAGGCGGTCTGCATGTCTTCCTGTAGTATAACGTCAGGCCATTCATTGGTTAAGGCCGATATACAAACGTCAATATATAAATACCCCGTTAAGTAAAGCTATTCATAGGTACATGTAACAAACCTTACCTGAACACTAACGTATGCCAACGTTAACACACTTTAGCAAAACATTGTGACCCAAAAGTAAGACTAACTACACCTATGGGTGCTCAATGCCAGACCGACAGTTGGCTAACTATTAAATGACAACGACATTGTAATAACTCAAGACCATCAATGTGCCATTGTCATAACAGTGTTGGCTCAACGGAGAAAACTGACCCTTGTCCAACCAGTTAGCGACATTCATACAACCACTCCCCAGCAATATACAATTTATAGACAGACAATTGACAAACAAAGTACCAACCACTATACACCAATGACCCCAGCGTTCACAATACACCATCTATAGACAGACGATTGACTAAGGGAGTGTCCCCATTAATCGTTTTTCGCGAAGGCGCAAAAAACGATGAAAAAAAACGATGCCGGCCTACACCTATCGTTTTTTGTGTTCACGCTTGACTGGCTTCGTCGCGGCGGGTGTCGTTCCCAGGCGCGCAGTAATATACAATCAATCAGCAAAGTAAAAGTGTGATGTAATTGGGTTAAAAATAAAACACAAAGAAAAATAAAACGTATTGAAATATAGTTTGATTACAAAAAGAACATTTACCTGTTGTTGTTGTTGTTTTTTTAAGCTGTCGTACGGTCGTTTTTGCGCAGGTGTCTGTTAGCTCTTTTGAATGGAATGCCCCCGTTGATAAACATGCGTATAGGCTTCATGGGAAGTCAAACATTTCTTAGTAGTTGTTCATAAAACGCTAATTAACAGTGTTAATCGTCTCATTTACGTTCCAAACACCGCGTCAAAGCTCATCGGTAAACCGGATGTTTGTGCTGTGAAATCAGTTGTCTGCAGACACCCTGTCACCAAACTCGTCTGAGAGAAGTCTTTAAGCTTTCGCTGACTTTAATTTGATTTTTTTAATTATTAGATACCCATTATAGTAAAAAAAAGTCAAAGGTGCATAGAACGAATACGGCCAAAATGATTTAAATGTCCAGTTTTATAACTGCGCCCTGTGTCGTCATCTATGTACAAACACGCATTCATGTAGGCCTAAGTCTAGAAATATCGACGCAAAACGTAACCATATGCATGATGTTTATGGAAACGAAATGCATACTAGTATTTAAACCGTTTTTCATTATTTTTTCAGTGATACCTTCAGGCACAGTGATAGCTAATAACTAACATCAAATAAAAACAGAGAACAAATAATTCTCGATAATGTTCTGTCTTGAGTATAGGAATACTAATAGGGCCTATGCCGGTAGGTCTACGGTAATATTTTCTGGGTTTTATTATGTATACTGGAAACATTTCAATCCATCATATATTTCCTCTCAATTCGTTTCAACTTTAATATATTTTAATTAAAACTTGAACTTCAACCACTTCGATGTGAAATGCCTAGTTACGAGCGTATATTGTATGACTGCTAGGTGAAGAACAAATGTTTGGATGCGCCAAACAATGACTACTCCACGTGTAGACTATAATCCACCTGGCATAAGCACGCTAACGGGTTTTTTCGTAGCCCACTTCCCCCGGAAAAAGTCCTCACCTGAAATTCAAATCCCCAATAGTACACCCAAAATAGAAAATATTAAAGAAATGAAGGTATTAACTACTTATCATTTGCGATCGCCTTTGAAAAAATTCGCCGGTAGGCCTAGCTGGTTTTTAATATGAGGTGGATATTGAGGTGGATATTCTTACGACGACATTGGCTCACGTAAAGATAGATAACAAATAGGACGTCTGTGTACATGCTGAGAATTGCACTGTGCAATTCAATGAAATATGTTATCTTCTGCTGGATTGTTGAATATCAGTGCCGTTACATGTATAAAGTCTGGTCAAAAGTACTGATTTTGTACAGGTAGTAAAGTGGGCCTATGATATATTTAATTTTTAAGAAATGAATGGATGGAATGTTTTTTTGTGCAGTGGCTAGATCGACGCCTCAATATTATTTTACTTACAAATAGACATAATCTTCCGCTGGTACATAACAATAGATCCACTGTAACGCCGATCGAATAATGATCAGTCAGAAAAATATATTTAGAATGTGAAAGAGATGTACAGGTAAACAAATAATCATTCGACATTTTTACCGGTTTTTCTCAAAGTCATGACTACACACACTCATAGAAATGCCCGTGTGTTATAGTAAAAAATACATAGAAATGTATTTAGTTGCAATTGTTTGTTTCATTGTTTCATTGAAAGGGGCAATATTTACTATACTTGCATAGAATTTTTAAATAACATGTTCGTCTCTTCTATATCTTTATAAAAACATGAATACATTTTATTTGGGGACAATTCTTATCTACTCTTTTTGGGGAGAAGATTAAAACAATCGTTTTTACAGCCCGAATATAAAAAGGGTAACCAGCAATAAGTTATCATTATACAGGATTATTAAGATTTCCGGACACCCTCACAGTGTTTACTAGCTCATTACCTATTTCGTCTGAAAAAAAGGTTTTCATACGTTTTGAAACATTTACCACGAGGGAGAAATAAATTGGCAAGGGTTGATAGGCCCACTTGTACTGTTTGACAAGATCTTTAGACTGACTTGCAGTCCTCTTCGATGCTGCTGCAAAAATAAACACGTTTGGTTGATGTTTGCTATAATGTGTGCAATTATTTTAAATGTAGCGAAAATGAAATATTCAAATGCTTAATTGTAAAACATCAATGGACGATTTAATAATCGGAATGGTCCATGCTTTTTGTTGTTTTCCGTTTTGATAGTTACATTTTGGTTTTTAATTTCCGCATGCTGCTCTCAAGTGTTGATATTTTTACCCAATAGCTTGTTGTTTTTCATTACATATTTTCCATAATTTTTCTGTATATTTAATGAATTCCGATAGACAAACCACTATCAAATCCATGACGTTTATGTCTTTATATGAGTACACTGGAAACTCTTTAGGGCGTGGAGTTACAAAAGTTAACATTGCAGTTAGTTGCCGTTTTCGGAAACAGAAATTAAACATACAAATAAATTATAAAGATTGGGAAGGCGAACTATATCACAAAAATGGTATGTGCCGGCGAGACTTTCTGGCAGTGGTAGGTCTTTATTGTGAAGCATTAGTATAAACACTACAGGACAGTCAAGCTGAGTGGGTCGAGTCGGTCTCTGACAGCACGTTACAACTGAACACAAGCTATCCGTCATAGTCGCACAGCGGACTACTTTTAATCCGAGACGATCACATGCTGTGAATATCCCGTTTCAAATTATCGTCTTTTGTTATCGTCTTTACACCTATCGTTTTTTGCTTCGTTTTTTTCGATTAATGGGGACGCTCCCTAACACAGTACCAGCCACTATACACCATTGACCCCACCGTTCATAATACACCATCTATAGACAGACGATTGACAAACACAGTACCAGCCACTATACACCATTGACCCCACCGTTCACAATACACCATCTATAGACAGACGATTGACAAACACAGTACCAACCACTATACACCACTGACCCCATCGTTCACAATACACCATGTATAGACAGACGATTGACTAACACAGTACCAGCCACTATACACCCTTGACCCCACCGTTCACAGTACACCACCTATAGACAGACGATTCACAAACACAGTACCAGCCACTATACACCATTGACCCCACCGTTCGTCTATCATGAGTCAGTAAATTTACCTACCTTGAGGTTGTGTGGTCTGAGAATTCTATAACACATGAAAGTTATATTGACAGGGGAAAGTGACTTCTGCGTGGGACATAAAACTATTTTAGTATTATATAATTTTAACAAAAATATCAATCCAGGGTTGTATTGAAAGAAGGTCTGGGTATATAATATGTATATCAGGTTGCAACTAAGGCATTGCGACACATATTAGAGTGCAGTATTGTCGGTTATAAGTGAATTATTATTGACAAAATAATTTATATAAATATTAAATGGAAGTGTTAAAGTATCAAATCGACACAAGACAGAACCTTGGAGTACACACAGAGACGGCCAGTTTAGATTCTGTCAACAATTGTCCAGACCAATTAATTACGATGGATCCCTCAGTGTGGAGATCTGTAGGATTACCAGGAATATAAATATACACAAATAACTCGACCACAGCCTTTGGAATGTCACAATTTAAAATATCTAAAATGGTTGCCCTAAGATAGATGCCAATTAGCTGGAATACTGTTGACTTTTCAGACAACAAAAGCAAAACTGGAATTCAGAGACGCCGTTTTGAATAAATTCATAAAGTGACTTTAAATTGTATGCTGCCAAATGTATAATTTGAATCCAGACCTAATATTATTAAACAAAGCTTTAGTTCTAAGAGTTAAGAAAAGTTTGCAGTGTAAGAAGAAATGTTCAACAGTCTCAGTGGGGTGTTTACAAAGACAGCGAGAGTGATCGTGAATATGATCGCTAGAGAAATCATCATTTAGGGAGCTGCAGCCGTTTCTAAGACGGTATGAAATGATATTACTCCACCTGTCGCCCGTATAGTACCACGAAGGAGGTTGTGTTTGACGGTTTATTATTTTGATTTGAGTTTTGAAGATACTTGCGTCTTTAAGCAATCCCCACCTGCTATATAAATCAACTTGGTAGTAATTTTATGATTCTCAAAGTACTTACTTATTTATGTATAATTGATAATCTTGAAAAACTGTCATTTTCTATCTACAACTATCGTCAAACTGGCTAAGAATTAGAGGTACACCCGAGGTACACTCGTTGATCATAAATAGAGGAATAGAACTGCTCTTCCATATGTGGCTTAGAGCTGGGATAGTTTGTATCTGGTATTTTAGATAGACACAATAAGTTATTACCATATGAAATAATTAATGATAAAGTTGGGAGAAATCCTGATTTCTTGTTAGAATATCATCTCTTAAACACAACTGTTAAAAACGCAAAAAAAGTATCTCCGACGGTTTAAGAGATAAAGAGACAGCTGGGAAATCTCTCAGGGCTTGACAACAAATGATTTTTCAGAATGTTTCCATTATATGGAATATATAGGATCTCCATGTGACTGGTTTGAACCAATCGAAATGAAGTACTCAGTGCGAGGTGGGATAAATGTGATGTTGATATGAAAGGACACGGACACTGTAAAACACTATCTTTGTGAATGTACCAAGTTTAGTGAAGGGTTACGGAATAAAATTCTATCTACCATCTCTGTTGAAAATTGCTTGAATCCTCAGGAAAATGGAAGTAAGATTCTTGCGGCTGTGGCGCAGTTTTTAGTTTCTTCTAGGCGCCTCTAATACCTTAATTTTTCTGAACTACAGATACGTTAGCTTAACTTTATTGTTGTGGCATAAATCAACCTCATGTAGGTTGACAAATGCCAATAATCTTAACCACCACCACCAAGGACACTGACAGGAACATATCCTATTGAGAATGTCAAAGAAACCAACTTGATAGCTCAACCTCTTGGTCTGGTATGATTAATTAACAGTTAATATGTTATACTGGTAGTCATACTAACGCAGTATACATGTGCGTGTCACGCTGTTAAACTCGATTATTACATTATTTCGCTCTAAAGGCACAAGTGGCACAAGAGGTTATCAATATAAAATTGTCCGTTACAACACGGCAGAGGTGATAAATTGTAAAGAAACAGTGTTCATTTAACGTTGGCATGTTATTTGGATGACCTAACAAATATACATAGAAAACCCGATGTTTTAATGTTAAGTAACACATAGTACATATTTTCCCTTAGACGGGTTATGCTGCAACAGACAAACATCAGATGATATTCAGCATCAAGTTGACCAGAGCTGCAAAACGTAAAATAGCATTGGTCTAGGGACACTTTGCCCTTTACCAGTTTCAATTGGAAGATGACGATTTTCAGCTCGAAACGCACAAGCACTTACTTAATTGTTTTATCTGCATCAATTAAGTTTTACTTTTAACGTAATTCAAGTTTAATAACTTGGTACAATCTACCTTAGTGAGAAGCTAAAATTTTGGAAGTTTAACAATATTTTATTAAAACATATGTTGACATGATAAATAATGTGATGTTATCAACCAAACAGACATACATGTATGCTAATCAGTATGATCCACATCGGTAGTGATATTATCAAAACAACAGACATGATAATCAGTGTGATCAACATTGGTAGTGATATTATCAACACAACAGACATATGTTAATCAGTGTGATCCACAGCTGTTTTGATATTATCAACCAACAGACATATGATAACCAGTGTGATCCACAGCTGTTTTGATATTATCAAACCAACAGACACATGCTAATCAGTGTGATTCACAGCTGTAGTGATATTATCAACCCAACAAACACATGCTAATTAGAGTGATTCACAGCGGTTGTGCTATTATCAACCCAACAAACATGCTAATCAGTGTGATCCACAGTGGTAATGGTATTATCAACCCAACAAACATATGTTAATCAGTGTGATCCACGACTGTAGTGATATTATCAACCCGACAAGCACATGCTAATCAGTGTGATTCACAGTTGTAGTGATATTATCAACCCAAAAAACATGCTTATCAGTGTGATCCACAGCGGTTGTGATATTATCAACCCAACAAACATATGTTAATCAGTGTGATCCACAGCTGTAGTGATATTATCAACCCAACAACATGCTTATCAGTGTGATCCACAGCGGTTGGGATATTATCAACCCAACAACATGCTTATCAGTGTGATCCACAGCGGTTGTGATATTATCAACCCAACAACATGCTTATCAGTGTGATCCACAGCGGTTATGATATTATCAACCCAACAAACATGCTAATCAGTGAGATCCACAGCAGTTATGGTATTATCAACCCAACAAACATATGATAATCAGTGTAATGCACAGCTGTAGGGATATTATCAACCAAACAAACACATGCTAATCAGTGTGATTCACAGCTGTAGTGATAATATCAACCCAACAAACACATGCTAATCAGTGCGATCCACAGCTGTAGTGATATCATCAACCAACATACATATGATAACTAGTGTGATCCACATCTGCAGTGATAATATCAACCCAACAGAGATATGATAATCAGTGTGATCCACAGCTGTAGTGATAATATCAACCCAACAAACACATGCTAATCAGTGTGATTCACAGTTGTAGTGATATTATCAACTCAACAAACACATGCTTATCAGAGTGATTCACAGCTGTAGTGATATTATCAACCCAACAAACACATGCTAATCAGTGTGATTCACAGTTGTAGTGATATTATCCACCCAACAAACACATGCTAATCAGTGTGATTCACAGCTGTAGTGATATTATCAACCAACAGACATATGATAACCAGTGTGATCCACATCTGTAGTGATATCATCAACCCAACAAACACATGCTAATCAGTGTGATTCAGAGCGGTTGTGATATCGTCAACCCAACAAACATGCTTATCAGTGTGATCCACAGCGGTTGTGATATTATCAACACAACAAACACATGCTAATCAGTGTGATCCACATCTGTAGTGATATTATCAACCCAACAAACACATGCTAATCAGTGTGATCCACATCTGTAGTGATATTATCAACCCAACAAACACATGCTAATCAGTGTGATTCAGAGCGGTTGTGATATCATCAACCCAACAAAAGTGCTTATCAGTGTGATCCACAGCGGTTGTGATATCATCAACCCAACAAACACATGCTAATCAGTGTGATTCAGAGCGGTTGTGATATCATCAACCCAACAAAAGTGCTAATCAGTGTGATTCACAGCGGTTGTGATATTATCAACACAACAAACACATGCTAATCAGTGTGATTCACAGCGGTTGTGATATTATCCACCCAACAAACATGCTTTTCAGTGTGATCCACAGCGGTTGTGATATTATCAACACAACAAACATGCTAATCAGTGTGATCCACAGCTGTATAGTGATACAATCAACCCAACAGACATATGATAATCAGTGTAATCCACAGCTGTAGTGATATTATCAACCCAACAAACATATGTTAATCAGTGTGATCCACAGCTGTAGTGATAGTATCAACCAACAGACATATGCTAACCAGTGTGATTCACAGCTGTAGGGATATTATCAAGACAACAGACATGATAATCAGTGTGATCAACATCGGTAGTGATACTATCAACACAACAGACATATGTTAATCAGTGTGATCCACAGCAGTTTTGATATTATCAACCAACAGACATATGATAACTAGTGTGATCCACATCTGCAGTGATAATATCAACCCAACAGAGATATGATAATCAGTGTGATCCACAGCTGTAGTGATAATATCAACCCAACAAACACATGCTAATCAGTGGGATTCACAGTTGTAGTGATATTATCAACTCAACAAACACATGCTTATCAGAGTGATTCACAGCTGTAGTGATATTATCAACCCAACAAACACATGCTAATCAGTGTGATTCAGAGCTGTAGTGATATTATCAACCCAACAAACATATGCTAACCAGTGTGATTCATAGCTGTAGGGATATTATCAAGACAACAGACATGATAATCAGTGTGATCAACATCGGTAGTGATACTATCAACACAACAGACATATGTTAATCAGTGTGATCCACAGCAGTTTTGATATTATCAACCAACAGACATATGATAACTAGTGTGATCCACATCTGCAGTGATATTATCAACCCAACAAACACATGCTAATCAGTGTGATTCACAGTTGTAGTGATATTATCCACCCAACAAACACATGCTAATCAGTGTGATTCACAGCTGTAGTGATATTATCAACCAACAGACATATGATAACCAGTGTGATCCACATCTGTAGTGATATCATCAACCCAACAAACACATGCTAATCAGTGTGATTCAGAGCGGTTGTGATATCGTCAACCCAACAAACATGCTTATCAGTGTGATCCACAGCGGTTGTGATATTATCAACACAACAAACACATGCTAATCAGTGTGATCCACATCTGTAGTGATATTATCAACCCAACAAACACATGCTAATCAGTGTGATCCACATCTGTAGTGATATTATCAACCCAACAAACACATGCTAATCAGTGTGATTCAGAGCGGTTGTGATATCATCAACCCAACAAAAGTGCTTATCAGTGTGATCCACATCTGTAGTGATATCATCAACCCAACAAAAGTGCTAATCAGTGTGATTCAGAGCGGTTGTGATATCATCAACCCAACAAAAGTGCTAATCAGTGTGATTCACAGCGGTTGTGATATTATCAACACAACAAACACATGCTAATCAGTGTGATTCACAGCGGTTGTGATATTATCCACCCAACAAACATGCTTTTCAGTGTGATCCACAGCGGTTGTGATATTATCAACACAACAAACATGCTAATCAGTGTGATCCACAGCTGTATATTGATACAATCAACCCAACAGACATATGATAATCAGTGTAATCCACAGCTGTAGTGATATTATCAACCGAACAAACATATGTTAATCAGTGTGATCCACAGCTGTAGTGATAGTATCAACCAACAGACATATGCTAACCAGTGTGATTCACAGCTGTAGTGATATTATCAACCCAACAAACATATGCTTATCAGTGTGATTCATAGCTGTAGTGATAGTATCAACCAACAGACATATGCTAACCAGTGTGATTCATAGCTGTAGGGATATTATCAAGACAACAGACATGATAATCAGTGTGATCAACATCGGTAGTGATACTATCACCCTAATGAAAATGTACCATAATTTACCATAGTTTACTATAGTAAAACTGAGGTAAACTATAGTTTACTATAGTATACTATAGTTTACTATAGTATACTATAGAATACTGTAGTGTATTATAGACTTTTGTAGTAATTCTATAGGAAACTTTAGTGGACTATAGTACATTGCCTGTTACTATAGTATACCATAGATATTGTATAGTAAAACTGAGGTAAACTATAGCTTACTATAATATACTATGGTACACTATCGTTTACTATAGTGTATTGTAGACTTTTGTAGTCAGTCTATAGTTGACTATAGTACATAACCTTTTACTATAGTATATGATATATCCTTTATAGTAAAACTGTAGTAAACTGGGATAACTGTAGTCTAATCTAGTAAATTACAGGTTACTGTCGTAAGTATGGTAAACTATAGTTTTACAGCTGTAGTATATTATAGGTAGGTACAATAGAGACTTATGGTCATTATATAGCCAAACTGAAGTAAACAGTGGTAAATTGCTATGTGCTGTAGTAAATTATAAGTATGATACATAAGTTAATAGTCAAGTATGGTAAACTATAGATCACTGTAATAGATTACTATGGAGAATCATGCTAATTATATACCGGTACTCAAACTGAAATGAGCTGCACGGTGCTGTAGTAAATTGTAGTACAATTTTATATTCAAACTGTAGTAAAGTATGGTAAACTGTAGACGGCTCACTATAGTATATATCTATATTAAAATGAAATAAACTTCTCCAAATATTGCACTCTATATTTTATCTATTTTAAACGAACGTACTATTAAGAGTATCTAAATACTATGTTCTCACTCAATATAGGACTTATTACCGATCTCTTTTTACAAGAATTCCGTCATATGCGATAATGTGGTTTGAACGGATTGTAATGAGGACAAGATGTACATGTAGTTATAATGTTCTCATTTGTCATGGTTTTGACAGTAAGGGCTCTGACTACACAGTGATTATGAAGAGTTATTTTCTTTGACCACCAGTACAAATTAATATTTTTAACTGGCATGATTCTTCTCAGGTTTTTTTCAGGTTTTTTAAAGAGCCAAATCAGTTTTTTTCTACTGACTTCAGGTTTTTTTTTTCTATTACAAATCCAGATTTCAAGTTTTTTAAATTCGTTTTATTTAAAAAAAAAAACACTTCTTGAATGTCAGAATCAGTTAAGAAAAGTAAAGAAAAAAGTAAATATCAATTATATTGATATAAGAGGACATTTTATTCTTTTTTTTTCTAACTTGATGAAATCATAGTCTGGCTGACACAGGACGCGAACGAGTCTTACAAGAAAGTCAGTTTTTTTTTTCTGGGCCTCCAGAATCATGCCTGTTTTAATTCCTTGACACAAATCTCCCATCCTGCGTTTCATGTAAATTTCCGTTTCAAGCGACCCACAATGTAGGCCTATTAATGTTTTTCAGTCTTAGACCCCTTTCATAATTGATGGGATTATTTACAAGCCGAACATAATATTTTATTTGCCTGCCCAAAAGTACAGGTGGTCATCTACTATGCAATAAATTATATTACATAAAGAAATGATTTTTTAAGTATGTCTTTAATTTCTTAAATCTTTATAAAAATTCATTCAAAATCTGTATTTCTACTATGAAGTCTTGGTGCAAATGGCTCAAATTTGTTTTTCAATTAGCCTACTTTATTGAAGTAGGGCCTAATCCAGTCGAATAACAAGGACTTCAAGTTCAACTATGTAGGCTGTGAGACTGAGAGGGGAGGGGGTGTGGCTGGGCTGGGCTGACAGGACAGTCACAGCTGAGTGCAAAGCTTGCTTTGAGGTGTTATAAAATTTTAGGGCTGGCTTTAAAGATTTTCAAGTTGTATGAGTAGGGTTATAAAGTTTTCGTTGACAGGCGTAAAGTTTTCATTGATAAGTGTAAAACTACTTATAGTTAGTTTATTTAACGACTTCTGTGCCGATATAGCATGAGTTATGACAACACGTCAACAAAGTATTTAGTCAACATGTGGACTGGCCGTAAATGTATATGGCTTTACAACTTTTTAACACTTCCCCATCTGGAATAGTCAGCATTGCAATAAAACAAGCAGTTTATTTCTCCAAAGAATAAGTTCACGTCTTTGTATTTGTCACTTCCACCGAATGAAAAGATTAAAGTAGCTGTAAGATTCGGACTGATCGACATTGTTTCCCCGACATCCGGGTATTATGATTACGAGGTCAAGTATTACGGCCTTACGTGTCAACCGCCATCTTTTTCACTGGGACTCTGTCAACGAGAATCGTACCCGTGTTTATATTACGATTGAGAACAATTTAGGATTGCATTCTGGTGTGTTTTCTGATCAACCTGCCCAGCACCATATGTACACATGACTTGTGAAATGGTCCGAAGTTGGGAGTTACCTCAGAAGTAGGGGCCTAGGGGATGTTGTAAATTAATGTCCGCTGAAGAAAAGCAAACACCGAAGTGGGAAACAGGCTGACTGTAACACTGACTGAGACAGTCTGGGTAGGTTTTGAATTTTTATTTACCGTATGAATATTTGTTTGGTGCAAGTATAGAACTGGTATGTCACGTACAGCTTATGTCTACACCAAAAAGAATGTGCCTTTTCGGCATTCCATTTCAAAACTACATTTATTGTTGCCAAAATTAAAAGGTGAAATATAGCCCCAGGTGACTATCCTGCCATTCTGTTGTATAGAATGGCAGGATAGTCACCTGGGGCTAGGTGAAATACTGGTTTTATGAATACAACAAATTTATGGTACGTCAAATTTATTTATTTGAAGAACAAAACAAGTAAAAATCAGCTGTAGCAAAAATTGTTAACCTTGGAAGTGATGGACCAGTTCTAACTTCTATATTCCATACAATTAGAAAATTAGGACGTACAGTTACAGTTGGCTGTACTAACTCTGAATTAGATTTAGAGCGCTTAATTCGGAGATACTAATAATTTGGAGTAACTCCGAATAATAAGCCCTTTTTAGTAAGTAAACCAGGATAGAGACACCCGAGTGCGGCTACCTAGTAGTAAGCCCTACACTTCCAAAATAAAACACATCATTCAGTTGTGTATGTATCTATATGCATGTCTACGTACCTGTGAAAGGGTGAAGTGCATTTAAAATGTAATTGTATATTAAACTGCCCCAGTAGGCAGTATGTCTTTTGATAAAGATGAACATTCTTGCATCATTTATAGTAGTTAACAAGTATAACAACCACAATTTTATTTTCAGAGCTCACACAGTGACATATCTCTTCAAATATGACAATAGGCGATGTACAGTAAATCGGCTCCCAGAAATGAGAATCAACCTATACTACAGTTAACACGGGACACCCTACAACTACAGGAGTTGAAGAATCCTTTCACCGGAAACCAGAGTCTTTCTGAAAATTAGGATACATAATCGAAAAAGGTAGATTAACATTTAAGTTTTTATGATTACCTGGATAACGCAAAATCTCAATGCCTGTAGGCTTTATTATTATATTTATAGTTATAGGATAGACTTTAAAATCATAACGGTAACCGGTTTAACAAATGCTGTATATCAAGAAAAAGAGTATACGAGGTAGCAAAACACTTGGGTTAATATAATTTTGGAAACTGTATATTCTTTACCATACTTCTTTGTTTGCAGGAAATTGGAAATTACATATCAGAGTAGATTTTTTCTCCATTTATTCCCATGTTAATACTCAACGGAGGTTCAAAGCAAAGTGAGGTAACAAAGCCTGGGATGACGTCACACAGTGGATTTCTAGGAGGTAAATTATTGAAATCAAGATAATACTTCATGGTCACAGTGCAAAATTTGTTTCAATATGTAATACATTGAATCTTTCAATGGCATTTAGAAGTTGGAAGGTTACAATAAGGTCAAGAATTACTTATGGATAACAACTTCTTGGTTTATTGGGTGACGACGTTTCGATGTAGTTCTTACATCGTTATCAAAGTCAAATTTGACTTTGATAACGATGTAAGAACTACATCGAAACGTCGTCACCCAATAAACCAAGAAGTTGTTATCCATAAGTAATTCTTGACCTTATTGTAATACATTGGCTTAATCTTGCTCAGTCAAGCACAGGCCTTCCCCGTTGATGTTATTTATTTATATTTCTTTTGTTTTCTTGTAGTATAAACTGAAGAACGATATCCTGATCACAGAGAGTCATACACCAAACACTCCCCAGAACCATAAAAGCAGTCTGGCCTCAAAACAGCGATCTAACCCCAAACAGAAATCAGAGGATCCCCCCCCCCCCAAAAAAAAAAAACCCAACCATTCACAAGTTTAACAAAGTCATTTTGAGAATGAAGAGAAGGAAGGTGTTGTACAATAATATCAAATGTCAGTTTTATCAGATTTTGTGTACAGATTTTTCAACAGTACTTGATGTAATAAACAGCATTATCTGTCTTAAACTAAAGATTTTTTCTTATTATTTTGTATGTTAACTGAAGACCGTCAGCAGTCACTATAGTTTATGTTATTACAGTCACCATGGTTTACTAAAGATTACTATCCCACTAGTATAGTCGCTACAGTTTACTATAGTCGCCATGGATTACTATAGTTTACTATGGTACTTTATAGTCACTATAGTCGCTATAGGTTACTATAGTACTTTTACCAGAAAAGTCGCTATAGACTACTATAGTTGCTATAGACTACTATAGTTGCTATAGACTACTATAGTCGCTATAGACTACTATAGTCGCTATAGTTATCTATAGTCGCTATAGTTATCTATAGTCGCTATAGTTATCTATAGTCGCTATAGTTATCTATAGTCGCTATAGTTATCTATAGTCGCTATAGTTATCTATAGTCGCTATAGTTATCTATAGTCGCTATAGTTATCTATAGTCGCTATAGTTATCTATAGTCGCTATAGTTTACTATAGTCGCTATAGTTTACTATGGTATCTATTTGATCCACTGAACAACTTAACATAATAAAGTAGTAAGGAAACTCCGAAAATATTCATGGTGTAATCTCAATATTTCGACTTTAATTAAGTCATCGTCAGGAGAATTATGAGTACATCAAAAGACAGTGTGCATTTATATAGAAAAACAGAATACAATGATGGTTGACACTAAGAAGGCATGGGAGATTAAAATTTTAGTTACAATAGAGCAGGGTTCTAAAGGGCAGTCATAATACCTAGCCAGGCTAATAAATTAAGTAAACATCTGTCACTGAAAACATTGTTATGTCATATGCATACATTCAAAATAATAAATGGTACAGTTTGAGAAAAATAAAATACATGTTTGTAAGTATATCAAATTGAATTTTACAATCAGCCGCATTAATTAAAATCATATATTTATTATGTATAAGCAATGGAAAGGGTAATAGGTCTTGAAAAGTTAATAAAACAAAGGAATTATTTTTAAAAAAAATTCACTTCTGGCGATAGATGGCGTATTAGAAAAAAAAAAAAAAAAAAAAAAAATTACATGGGTTATAACAGAGATTAACGAAATAAAGAGAGTTCTTTTGAAGCCATAATTCCGTGATTGAGGGGCGGTTTTAATCTCCTGATGGAGAGGGCTTCCTTAAATAATAATTCATTCCAGTTGTTTGATGAGTCAATTACTTTGGTATGTTGGGCTAAGAATGATTCAATTGGAATGGGTTTCAGATTGTCTATGTTAGAAGGTATATTAAGTAAACTTTCAATGAATTTGAAGTTTTCACATTGCTGAATATGGTTGAAAATTTCACTATGAGCGCGGCCATTTGAGTGTTCTTTCAGTCTTGTCGAAAGGTTCAAATATTGTGGACTACATGTAAAGCCTCAAAATTCTTTAATAACAAGGACTTCACTCCCTCTGAATATAGAAGTAATGTGGTATACCAGTTCAACTGTCCAGGATGTGATGAAAGTTACGTAGGGAAAACAGAGCGCTGCCTTTCGACAAGACTGAAAGAACACTCAAATGGCCGCGCTCATAATGAAATTTTCAACCATATTCAGCAATGTGAAAACTTCAAATTCATTGAAAGTTTACTTAATATACCTTCTAACATAGACAATCTGAAACCCATTCCAATTGAATCATTCTTAGCCCAACATACCAAAGTAATTGACTCATCAAACAACTGGAATGAATTATTATTTAAGGAAGCCCTCTCCATCAGGAGATTAAAACCGCCCCTCAATCACGGAATTATGGCTTCAAAAGAACTCTCTTTATTTCGTTAATCTCTGTTATAACCCATGTAATTTTTTTTTTTTTTTTTTTTTTTTCTAATACGCCATCTATCGCCAGAAGTGAATTTTTTTTAAAAATAATTCCTTTGTTTTATTAACTTTTCAAGACCTATTACCCTTTCCATTGCTTATACATAATAAATATATGATTTTAATTAATGCGGCTGATTGTAAAATTCAATTTGATATACTTACAAACATGTATTTTATTTTTCTCAAACTGTACCATTTATTATTTTGAATGTATGCATATGACATAACAATGTTTTCAGTGACAGATGTTTACTTAATTTATTAGCCTGGCTAGGTATTATGACTGCCCTTTAGAACCCTGCTCTATTGTAACTAAAATTTTAATCTCCCATGCCTTCTTAGTGTCAACCATCATTGTATTCTGTTTTTCTATATAAATGCACACTGTCTTTTGATGTACTGATAATTCTCCTGACGATGACTTAATTAAAGTCGAAATATTGAGATTACACCATGAATATTTTCGGAGTTTCCTTACTACTTTATTTTACTATGGTACTTTTGCCATGTTTACTATAATCTGTTTACTATAGTAAACTACAGTGACTATAGTTTACTATAGTAAACAGGCTATAGTAAAGTGGCAAAAGTACCATAGTAAACTATAGTTTTTTGCTATAGTAAACTATAGTACATTTTCATTAGGGCAACACAACAGACATATGTTAATCAGTGTGATCCACAGCAGTTTTGATATTATCAACCAACAGACATATGATAACTAGTGTGATCCACATCTGCAGTGATAATATCAACCCAACAGAGATATGATAATCAGTGTGATCCACAGCTGTAGTGATAATATCAACCCAACAAACACATGCTAATCAGTGGGATTCACAGTTGTAGTGATATTATCAACTCAACAAACACATGCTTATCAGAGTGATTCACAGCTGTAGTGATATTATCAACCCAACAAACACATGCTAATCAGTGTGATTCAGAGCTGTAGTGATATTATCAACCCAACAAACACATGCTAATCAGTGTGATTCAGAGCGGTTGTGATATCATCAACCCAACAAAAGTGCTTATCAGTGTGATTCAGAGCGGTTGTGATATCATCAACCCAACAAAAGTGCTTATCAGTGTGATCCACAGCGGTTGTGATATTATCAACACAACAAACACATGCTAATCAGTGTGATTCACAGCGGTTGTGATATTATCAACCCAACAAACATGCTTTTCAGTGTGATCCACAGCGGTTGTAATATTATCAACACAAGAAACATGCTAATCAGTGTGATCCACAGCTGTATAGTGATACAATCAACCCAACAGACATATGATAATCAGTGTAATCCACAGCTGTAGTGATATTATCAACCCAACAAACATATGTTAATCAGTGTGATCCACAGCTGTAGTGATAGTATCAACCAACAGACATATGCTAACCAGTGTGATTCACAGCTGTAGTAATATTGTCAACCCAACAAACATATGCTTATCAGTGTGATTCATAGCTGTAGTGATAGTATCAACCAACATACATATGCTAACCAGTGTGATTCATAGCTGTAGGGATAATATCAAGACAACAGACATGATAATCAGTGTGATCAACATCGGTAGTGATACTATCAACACAACAGACATATGTTAATCAGTGTGATCCACAGCAGTTTTGATATTATCAACCAACAGACATATGATAACTAGTGTGATCCACATCTGCAGTGATAATATCAACCCAACAGAGATATGATAATCAGTGTGATCCACAGCTGTAGTGATAATATCAACCCAACAAACACATGCTAATCAGTGGGATTCACAGTTGTAGTGATATTATCAACTCAACAAACACATGCTTATCAGAGTGATTCACAGCTGTAGTGATATTATCAACCCAACAAACACATGCTAATCAGTGTGATTCACAGTTGTAGTGATATTATTAACCCAACAAACACATGCTAATCAGTGTGATTCACAGCTGTAGTGATATTATCAACCAACAGACATATGATAACCAGTGTGATCCACATCTGTAGTGATATTATCAAACCAACAAACACATGCTAATCAGTGTGATCCACAGCTGTAGTGATATCTACCCAACAAACATGCTTATCAGTGTGATCCACAGCGGTTGTGATATCATCAACCCAACAAACATGCTTATCAGTGTGATCCACAGCGGTTGTGATATTATCAACACAACAAACACATGCTAATCAGTGTGATTCACAGCGGTTGTGATATTATCAACCCAACAAACATGCTTTTCAGTGTGATCCACAGCGGTTGTGATATTATCAACACAACAAACATGCTAATCAGTGTGATCCACAGCTGTAGTGATACAATCAACCCAACAGACATATGATAATCAGTGTAATCCACAGCTGTAGGGATATTATCAACCAAACAAACATGCTAATCAGTGTGATCCACAGCTGTAGTGATATTATCAACCGAACAAACATATGATAATCAGTGTAATCCACAGCTGTAGGGATATTATCAACCAAACAAACACATGCTAATCAGTGTGATCCACAGCTGTAGTGATATTATCAACCGAACAAACATATGCTAATCAGTGTGATCCACAGCTGTAGTGATATTATCAACCGAACAAGCATATGCTAATCAGTGTGATCCACAGCTGTAGTGATACAATCAACCCAACAAACATATGATAATTAGTGTGATCCACAGCTGTAGGGATATTATCAACCGAACAAACATACGCTAAACAGTGTGATCCACATGTACTATGGGATGTGTGTAAAAAATAAACCGAAAATAAATACCATATTTTGGTTGGAAACAAAGATGGAGAAAAAGTTAACACAGCTCAGGAATTATCTGAGCAATTATTCTCATATTTTTCTGAGCGATATAAACTTGACTAGCCGAGAAATCTTGGCTCTGTCGAATTTTTTTTCCCGTGTTTGTCATAGCCAAGATCACTTCCATAGTAAAAAAGTGATATTTGTTAAGGTGACCTGCCGAAAAAATCGGCGGCGCAAATTTCACAACAAATAAGCAAAGAATAAAATATTTACCACTGTATTCCGATAGTATAGACCACAAAGAAGGAGTTTGTCAAACTTATGCTGCTGTAAAATGGTAAACTTTCCCTTATGCAGTCAATATTTGTTTCGAAGTCCACTGGCTTTCAACCTGACGTAACCGCCATTTCAACGACCAGTTAAACTGTGCGGGCGTCGTAGAAATACTTCAATCATATATCTTTAGTCACTTTACAGCGGCATAAGTTTGACAAACTCCTTCTTCGTGGTCTATACTATCGGAATGCAGTGGTAAATATTTTATTCTTTGCTTATTTGTTGTGAAATTTGCGCCGCCGATTTTTTCGGCAGGTCTCCTTAACAAATATCACTTTTTTACTATGGAAGTGATCTTGGCTATGACGAACACGGAAAAAAAAATTCGGCAGAGCCAAGATTTCTCGGCTAAAACTTGACAAACCACATGCTCCATGAGGATATGATCAGTATACAGTAAGATATACAGTAACATAATTTGGGGGGAGATGCCAATGTATGTGAGGGATTAATTGTAATAGAGAAATGTCATAGTGTTTTAAAAAATCTAAAAATGAATCTAGTCCAGGGTGGTATTTCATAAACCACATATAGCCGACTACGGTCAGATAGTCGAATAAGCAGTAATGTTAAAGCAGTGCAGGGGGGTATTTCATAAACCACAAATAGCCGACTACGGTCAGATAGTCGAATAAGCAGTAATGTTAAAGCATTGCTATTCTAGTCGGCTAGGTCAGTTTAGCCGTCTAAACCTGTTTATGAAATACCCCCCTGTTCTAGTCGGCTAGGCCAGTTTAGCCTCCTAAGCTTGTTTATGAAATACCCCCCAGGTTTAGACGGCTAAAGTCCTGCTTTTTATAAAGTGTGAAAAATAAAACACCGAGTGGTAAACATTCTCGCTTTTGTTTGTCAGTCTCTCAAATAAAGGGGTCATGACGTTTATTCCAAAGAATGAAATAAATCTATCTGATTAACATGCACTGGCTATAAATAGGAGCAGCCGTATTAGCAAAAAAGACTCCAGTTAGTGGTACAGCAGAAAGTAAACAATGACCAAACAGGGTATATAGAAGCAAGGGGATCATTTCAAAAGTTTAAGATTGATACAATATGGTATTAATTATACTAACACGGAAGAGATATCTGGAATAATTCTAGCTTTAGATTTTAGTAAAACCTTTGACTCAATATCTAACGAATTCCTGTTAAAAGTCTTGATATGGATTGATATTTTAACAAAAACACAAATAGTTGTGTAATCAATGCAGGATGGCTTACTAACTTGTTCCCGATGGAAATCGGAATTGAACAAATCTGTCCTTTGAGGGCTTTAATTTTTGTGATAGTGGTTGAAGTAATAGTTCGACAAACCAGTAATGTAAAAGGCATTCCGTTGCCAAATGATGAAGTACTTAAATTACCACAATATGCCAATGACACAACAGCAGCCAAATCTTTGCGACAAAGAGTCAATTGGAGGGACATTTAAGGTTGTAAATGATTTCATCTGAACAGTGGATTGATTTTAAATATTCATTGAGAGGTATAGTTTTTGTAAAAATAGTTTTGATGCTATACTACATGTATATGTATAGATGTCAACTATATTTGATGTGAGTTGATAACCATTGGCATACATGTACATGATTTTTACCCAAACTGAGACCATATTTACATACAATTGTATGTACACAGGGTAGAAACCAAGAACCCTTGGTATCGTAAAGGAAATAGTTTTTTTTTTAACTCAAAATACTTTCACAGAATTGAAAATAAAATGTTTCAACACAATCTAGATAAGACTACCCCCATACTTCCTACCCAAAATTTAAGATCAGACAAGATCATTCGTTTAAAACTTTAGTTTGGGAGTCATACCAAAGCATGCTTGACATGACATCAGTGTTATAATAGTATTAGTAAATGAGCCTTTACTAAAAGTAATCCCTGGGTAACGGTAAACATCAACGGTTTCTAAATGCTGATTGGTGATAACAGACGCTGGTAGGGTTTAAGTCTTACAAAATACAACAATTATTTATGAACACTAAAACACCACGGCACCTGGAAAATCTTTGTTCTTATAAAAATGTGTGATTATACTGACAGGCTAAGTATCAGAAATACAACCAGATTCTATAATAGGGTTAAACATTTCTAAATATATGGGTAACATCAGTCTCCGTGGTTTTCATATACAGGTAGTCATTTATGGTGCCATCATCACTGGCTGGTTTGTGTTTTTTTCAACTTTCACATAGCACTTCGAATTTTGTTAACCGTGATTTTAGCATCTACATGTAGTTCATGTTTGGTGGGCCAAGTGAATTCAGCTTACTAAAGTAGTTACTTGCAAGTCAACCTCTTCCCGACATGACCAGGTATCGACGCTGTTTGAAATTCTCCACTAGACTCTTGGGTTGTTAATCTTCATCGGTCGAAATTTGTCTTATAAATTGCTCTCGTTATATTAAAGCTACCTTTATGTAGAGTTTTATATTGGTTATTGTATAAACTCAATTCCACATAGTCGACTTGATTAAGAATTTTCGGTATCTAATTTAACCTCCACTTATTTTAAATCTAAGTTTGTTCTCATGCACTGTTGTTAACTTGAGCGTATTCTATTATAGCCGAATGAGTTAGAAATGGAGGTTGAAAACGGTTTGTTGGATCTTCTACTTTCTTGTTAATATATTTAAGTAAATCAGTCTCATTACCAGTTGTCCATCAGCTGTGTCAATATTCATACACAACAATCTTTCCTGCTTCTGAGCCCAATTAAGAATGAAATAGGTAGGAACACTTCTCTAGATCGTACGAGTTTGAAAATTCGGTATCTGGATTTGAAGAACGATTTGACAATGTATATCAGTGTTTTTAGTGATCATAAATATATCAGATATAAGTTCATTAAATGACTGAACTTTGACATTTATGATAGTTCTAAACAGAATACCTGTGACACGTAAAATGCTCGTAAAATAAATGCATATTTAACGGATACTTTAAACGCAAAATTTCATGACGCGAAGCAACAAACTCGTCCTATAGACCTCTGAGGAGCCGTCTACCGCCGATAAAATCCAGTTTTACATACTTTTTAAAAGTGGGTATGAAGAGTGTACATGTACCATACTTTTCACCTCATTGCGCATCTGATCGAATGTCATAATTTATGCTGTGCAATCCCAAATATTGAGATTGACTGGCGTAAGCTATCGTAACATTATGATATGTGCAAAATGTTAGAAAAGGCCAAAGTTGCAGATTGATTTTACATGTGTCCTAGTGTTTTTTAATTTTAAAAATTCTTAATTTTTTAAGATTTGAAATTTGACTGTACATCCCTACTAAAAGACACAAACAAATTTCCCCATGCGACCTTGGTAGGCTAGTTGAGACTCAGTATAGCATTATACATATTAGATGTGTATTCAGATAACCATCATACATTTTGGGAGCTCCTAGCTCATTAGAGTATCGTTTACTACAATTGACCTATCGCCAGCTGTCAATCAAATATTTTATTATCCAATGAAAGCGATCGATTACCGTCACCGCATAGCTGTCCGCCATTTTGCCCGTCAACCGCTAAGGTCCGTCAAACTGGATGACGGTGAAAGTTTCAAACGAATTTGTGGAATGGCGAAGATAAATTTCGTATTTTATTACGAAAATAGCTTTAGAATGACACAGGAATTTAAATGAGGCCGTATAATGCATGTCATCTCTCAAACTGGAGTTAACTGCACTGTCCAAAGCAGGCGAGACGACGCTGACTGTCACAATGTGCTGTTTGCAGGCGAGTTATCGACTTGGGCATGGGTGTTTCGGTCCAGCTGATGGAGAAAGACTCCGACTCAGAGGAAATGATGAAAGTAAGTTTTTGTGAACAACACCGTGTTGTTAATATAAACCATCGATTCATTGCACTTATTAAAACAAATAACCACACTGGCGTCAATTTGTCACCGTAATTAAATAGATCTATCATTCTATGGGTTTGAAGTTGGCGAGCCGTGTAGGCTGCACAACGCCCTGTACAAAGTAGCAAGCACCCTCTCCACTGCCCTTTTGGTTTTTATTTTCTATTTAGAACAATTCAAACAGTTCAATTTTACCTAGACTACATTATTTCAACATATTTAGTATTATTTACACAGAAAAAAGTTTCCAGAATTGAAATTTCGTTTGAAATTCATCCCAAAACTTAATAATTGTCATTGGAATAAGAAAAATTCATACTTGAACCAAAAAATGTTCAAAATTAAAACATTAAATAATCAGGATTCATTTTAGAGATAAGTTCAGAACACTACTCTTAGTCTTAGTTATAATGTACATTCTTGAGTCAAGTAGATATAAAAGTTTCTAAATTGTAGTTACCGCTACAATTCAAAAACTTTGTTGTAATGGAAAAAATGTCGACAATTTGGCAGCACACGCAACGTCCACTGCTTTCCTAGTTTTAAAGGCCTACATTTTGAACCCAAATTCAATATAACAAATTTCCTAAATGTCCAAATGTATTTTGTTTGGTTCAATACCAAGCTGTTGTGGTTTTGTAAAAAGTCTTTTTTAGTTTTTTTTATTAAATTATGATAATAAAGGGACAAATTATTAATTTTACAGTGTCAGGGACATTGGATACAGAGAAATGCATATGATTTAAAAAGTAAATAGATGGATCCAGTACAAGTGCCATTAGACCCTGATATTTCTTTACACACTATTGATTATAAAATCTTATGTTTTAGGTTTTTAAACACAGAAAAACAGCTGAGGTCATGTGTTGTGTTGGGCCCTATCGAAGAGAACACAAAGAAGTACTTGATAATGATGGAAAGGAGTTGAAAATTATTTATATGAGGAGATGGAAACTTCAGAATTAAAAAAAATATATCCCTTATATTCTGAGTCTGGGGGAGATGAAAATTTTGGAAGCAGGAACAGATAAGACCTCAATTCAAGGAATCTGCTTGAGTAAAAATGGGAAAGCATCAAGAGCATATGCATTATAGTGAATCATTAATGTGTTGGTCAAGGAATAATAATATTAATTTGCTTGGAATGGAGTCCGTTTCAAAATTTTGTTTGTTGCCTTTATCATTTAATATTTCAATAGACTTACTGGGATGACCACTGGTCCACTGCCTGTGTTAACAAACCCCCCACCCCTCTTCAAGAAAAGAAAAAAAATAAGAATTAATAACGACACATATAATATTATATGATATGGACCAAAATGTGTAACTTTGTCATTTTTCATTCATTTTGACTGATTAACTTGATGAATTTGAATTGTTTTGATTGATTGTAACATGTTGGGGATATATGTCTAAATTTTAGAATATACATTTCATTTTTAAAAAATGATGTGTATCCAAAAACTTAAACAGTCATTTACAGCTGCCATATGGATGTTTATTGTTTTACCTATTTATTTCAATATTTTATTGTTTACTGTTAAATGTGAGGAATCTGTGTATGCATCTTTGGGAGAGCACCCTTAAAAGGTTGAAATAGCTACCCTATAAAAATAAATTAAATAAATAAACTGCAGCTAAAATTGATTTATATCATTTTAAAACATTGTTTTTGTTTGGTCATGATAATTGCTTGATTGGGGTTTATCAGACTTGGAAAAACTTCATATCCCTGACATTTCTAAAAAAGAGAAAATTCAGGGATGGATGAACGGTTTCAATCTCAATTTGGTATGAGAAATGATTAAGGTATCATCTTTGTAATTTTTTGTGAACAACGCAAAGCTCAATAATTGTGTTGTTCACAAGGACTAACTTTGTGGTGATGCCCTAATTATTTCCGCTGTATGTCATTGTGGGTAAGTACCTGTACGTTAAAAGAGTTTCAAACAATTTTTATCTGAATTTACATTATGTTTTTAGGCCACACAATTAGACTCTTTTTTTTTCGTAGAATGACTCAATCTTTAATTAAGATATCTTAGTTAAATTTGATTGATGTTTTATTCCAAGCTCAAGATTATTTCACTTATTCCGCGGCGTTGGTAGTTGGGGAGGATATCTCTGACCTTCGGTGGTTTTGAACTAACTTTGGCTTAGAATGAATGAATGGTCATCCCGGTAATTTAAATTTCGAACACTATTTTGGTTCTTATAGGCCGGGGACTTTATGGATTTCATTCATTCCAACGTCAATGATTTAGTTTTTAGTTGGCCATCAAAGCCTCTTACTCAGTACTGCGACGATCAGAAATTATGAAAAAGTGTGAATTTTGGCAGATCATGCCACATGAAATTTAATTTCTAATCTATAATGAATAGTTTTAGAATAAATATGGCAAGTACATCCGACTGAGTATGAAACAAAAAGGGCCTCAGCTCCCACTGGGAAATTCGAGATTCTGTACGTCAGTAGCTAAACATAAATGATTAAAATCATCGTCATTTGAATCTAGCCGCATACATGTGTCTCATCCTGTTTTACTGACTTTTGCCGGTCAGTAATTTGAATCATGACAACAACAACGTTTTTTTTTTCACAAACGAAGTCTGAACTCATCGGACCAGGAACAATTAAAGGAATAAAAGGTGACTATTGCTTGGATTTAGGATAAATATATTTATCAGAAATGCGGTAATTGGGTCAAATATAACTTAAATATTTGTTGATCTAACACCGAATTTCAAATTCGATCAAACGTCCGACTTCGACGGTTTCCGCGGTCGTCTAAGTTGCTTACAAAGCATGGGTATATTTAAAATATATATCCTGGCTGGAGGAAAAGTAAATGTACAGGCCTTGGTCAAATGTGTGGACTCTTAGTTAGCTAGTACAAAAGTCATACGGGAAAATGAATAGGACAATTTAACGTAAGCTACAGCAGCGGACATTGTTTACATTTTTGACGGGCCTAACGAGAGTTGTCGGCCCTGATTTTCAAGGGGCGTGGCCTGGCGATAGGTCAATTAGGACAACGGAAGGTGGCAATCAACAAATTTAGAAGTTTTGTCTGTATCTCGATGAATAGGAGTGATGTAAGAAGTCTATTCATAGACTGTTAGTAATATCATTGCATGTTTTAAATTGTACATATTATATGGTGTGAGTCACATCAGTGAAATGTTGGCACCACGAAAAAAAGAAAAAACGTGTGACTTACGCGCCCAGAATGGTCAGTATCATTACCCATTCGGCACTATTGGCGCCATTATGACATCAGTGTGCCAGTCTGCTTGAGTACCAAAAAATCGCATGGCGACAGCTGAAAGTCGGCCAAAATCCCTCTGACGCCGACAAAATACCTTCGGTAACCACACAGGCTATTTCAACTAATTTTAAGAACGACCAAACACAAAACCACCTATTCCACATCTGTTTGACGCTTTGTGTTTTTTTTTTTTTCAACCTTCGAATATGATTTAAGAGGTTTAAAGTACGCGTAAGTAACTGAAAACTTCGAACAATGTCAACCGACACAATAAGCAGTCCCGGCTCGTATATAACAGGAAAATATTCATTTTGGCAATGTAAGCGATTGGAATTCCTAATAATTTCAGCTTCATACCCTGATATATATTTTCCTTGTCATCAATCAACTGACAGTGAGTCAGATATAAAAATGTCTAAGTGCTAAAATCGGGTGATGAAATTAGTCTTTGAGAGTTAGTTCCCCCTGTCTCTAGGGTTTCTACCAGGCTTCCTATTCGAAGCAATCTAAACTTAGAAGTTACCCTAGTCCTAAAGGTCAGATTTAACTAAGGCCATTGGACGATATTTTTATCGTAAATATCCATTGGAATGGCCCCCGTGTGGGTTCCGGGGGTTAAGAATAGGCCCACAGCTTCCCTTGGAGCTTGTTCGTAAAAGGCGACTAAACCTTGGGCTGCCTGTTGGCCGTGGGCAGACTACCTGTGTCGGGGGATGACGGGATCCTGGTGGCTGAGGGTTGAGGAGCTCGGCAATTAATGCTCCGAAAACCCAACACTCCACTTTGGCCCTGATTTCACCTAAACAGGAGGTCGGATTGGCCCGATCCGATCAATCGGCCGGTCATGTCGAGCCCTACAATGATTCAATAAACAAAAACCCATGGTATTTTAAACCTGGATAAAAACAATTTGAAACGTCAAAAATATCATTATCTACTGTCGGATTTTTCCACAGTAGACTAAATATATATAAAGATCATTGTAGAAGGCAGTGGCTAATGGGTCGATCGAGTAGAAGTTATGATTTTTCGTATCTATCTGCTCGAGTATACCATTCCTGGATTTCCTGGTGCCTCTCCCTGCAGGTTCTACCCATGGGGGAAATAACCCTTGTTGGTGCTCCGTGGCGGGTGGGGAGCAGGAATGGTGAAACTTTAAACAAACTTACATGGCATCTAAAAAAACTCCCAAAAAAAGAAAAGTGACTCCTGGCGAGTTAGAGGGGGATGATCCCTCCGATCGGTGGCCTAGATTCCTGGTGATATCTAGCACCACCGATCAACCAGTAACCAAAGTCCATGTATTCGTGCAGAAAAAGTCGATTGAAGCTTGTGCAGGATCGTGCAAAGCTTCCAAACTAAGAAACGGGAGCATCCTGGTAGAATGTTCCCTGAAATCACATTCTAAAAATCTATTAACTTTAAAAAAGATGGGAACTCTACCAGTTGTGGTAACACCCCACAAAACGCTGAAAAGTTGTCAAGGCATCATTCGAGACCAAGATCTTGCTGAGATCTCTGAGGGTGAAATCTGCTCAGAGCTCAGTAACCAAGGTGTCACGAATGTGAAGCGCTTCACATCTAAACGAGACGGCAATGTGGTCAAGTTGAACACGTATCTCTTGACATTCAACACATTGACCGTCCCGGATCATATTTACATTGGCCCGTATAGGGTTAAGGTAGATATATTTATACCTAACCCTATACGTTGTTTTAATTGTCAGAAATTTGGCCATGGAAGCGCTCAGTGCCGCAACAAAAAGATCTGTTGTAGGTGTGCTGGGCCTAATCATGACTATAATGATTGTGGTGCACCAATAAAGTGCTCTAATTGCGTAGCTGCTCACATGTCTTCTTCGAAAGACTGTCCCCTCTTTCTTAGGGAGAGGGAGATTCAGAAAATCAAATCGGAGAAGAATGTGAGCTATGGCGAAGCCCGCAAAATGGTTGCACCACTGCCCAGTACATCTGGCTTGTCCTATGCCAAAGTGGCGAAGGGTGTCTGTGTTTCAACATCAACACAGACTACTCTGACCTGGCCAATTGGCTCTGACAAGCCGACACCTGTTCAGCTAATGCCCAATCCTGCACAGGCTTCAACTTCAACATCTTGCCAAACTGAACATTCGTCTTCTTCTGCACGAAAAAGTAAATCTAGTAAAACGCAAAGACCTGCAGGGCCTTCGGTTCGACCATCCAAGTCAACCGTGGATGCCTTAAAGGTCTTTCGTTTGGAATCAAACACCTTAAGTGGCCCTGTAGATCATCCCTCCAGGACCACGAAATCTAAACCAAAAAGCTCTGGGAGGCAGGGGCCTCCTAAACCCACACCTGACTCTGAGGAGAGTATCTGGGGACCCTTGGTTCAGACCACTAATAGGTTTGAATCGTTGGAGTCGCAGGACTCCAGTCCCCAGGAGTGTACCTCACAGAGACAGGTACACACTCTCTCAGAGTCCTCTGCGGAGGAAATGGAGACCTCCTCCTCCCAGAGATCTAAATCTAACCAACCCTCTCGAAAACCAGGAGGATCCCGGGACCACTCACCAAAGCCACAGAGACCCGGACCAAAATCCTCCAAGGCTCGGAAGAAGGGTGGGTCTTTAAATGGTGACCATCGCTCCAGACCTGGCAATGGCTCACCTGCACGCCTTCCTCCTTAATGGATACCATTATCCAATGGAGTTGTCGTGGTCTTAGGACCAACCATAATGAATTAACATTATTAACACAACAGTTCAACCCTGTTGCTTTCTGTCTGCAAGAGACACATCTCAGACAGACGGACAGTGATAGAGTTACTCTGAAAAACTATGTACTTTACAGCACCTTTGTTGGCGATGGTGAGAGAGCAACGGGAGGCTCCTCCATCTTTGTCAACTCTGGTGTTGCACACAGTCCTGTGCCTCTGAACACAGATTTACAGGCTGTGGCTGTCCGTTTGTCTTTGGATAAAACAATAACCTTATGTTCTATATATATTCCACCTTCTTCTCAGTTAAACATAGAACAACTGAGAGGATTGGTGGAACAATTACCAGCCCCATATATGCTACTGGGGGATTTCAACGCCCACAGTTCATTGTGGGGCTGTGATTACAATGATCGAAAGGCTAAGGTTATTGATAAGGTTCTCGACGAGGAAGGTCTGTGCATACTTAACGATGGCACAGACACTTTCCTACACTCTGGGAATGGTCGTTACTCCGCTATAGATCTGTCCATTACAGACCCTGCACTCCAGAGTATCTGGCCTTTTCCAAGGGTATCTGGGGACCCTTGGTTCAGACCACTAATAGGTTTGAATCGTTGGAGTCGCAGGACTCCAGTCCCCAGGAGTGTACCTCACAGAGACAGGTACACACTCTCTCAGAGTCCTCTGCGGAGGAAATGGAGACCTCCTCCTCCCAGAGATCTAAATCTAACCAACCCTCTCGAAAACCAGGAGGATCCCGGGACCACTCACCAAAGCCACAGAGACCCGGACCAAAATCCTCCAAGGCTCGGAAGAAGGGTGGGTCTTTAAATGGTGACCATCGCTCCAGACCTGGCAATGGCTCACCTGCACGCCTTCCTCCTTAATGGATACCATTATCCAATGGAGTTGTCGTGGTCTTAGGACCAACCATAATGAATTAACATTATTAACACAACAGTTCAACCCTGTTGCTTTCTGTCTGCAAGAGACACATCTCAGACAGACGGACAGTGATAGAGTTACTCTGAAAAACTATGTACTTTACAGCACCTTTGTTGGCGATGGTGAGAGAGCAACGGGAGGCTCCTCCATCTTTGTCAACTCTGGTGTTGCACACAGTCCTGTGCCTCTGAACACAGATTTACAGGCTGTGGCTGTCCGTTTGTCTTTGGATAAAACAATAACCTTATGTTCTATATATATTCCACCTTCTTCTCAGTTAAACATAGAACAACTGAGAGGATTGGTGGAACAATTACCAGCCCGATATATGCTACTGGGGGATTTCAACGCCCACAGTTCATTGTGGGGCTGTGATTACAATGATCGAAAGGCTAAGGTTATTGATAAGGTTCTCGACGAGGAAGGTCTGTGCATACTTAACGATGGCACAGACACTTTCCTACACTCTGGGAATGGTCGTTACTCCGCTATAGATCTGTCCATTACAGACCCTGCACTCCTCTCAGATTTTACATGGAGGGTGCATGATGATCTCTGCGGTAGTGACCATTTCCCAGTCATCCTAGAACATCTGACTTCAAAGAGTGTAGAGAAGGTTCCTCGTTATAAATTCCAGAAAGCCGATTGGCCTCTCTTTTCCGCACTTTGTGAGGCTGAGCTCACTACAGAGCTCAACGAAAGAGAGGATCCAATCGGGGAATTTACGAGAATCTTAACATCCATTGCAGACAGAACAATACCTAAGACTTCGACAAATCCCAATACACGTAGTAAACCATGGTATGACGGCGACTGCAAAGCCTCTATTCGATCTCGAAAGAAGGCTGAGCGTCGCTATAAACACCATGGTAGGAAGGAGAATTTGGACCAGTTCCGTATCGAACGAGCAAAGTCTCGCCGATTACTTAAATCCAAGAGGCGCCTGTGCTGGCGTGATTTTGTATCCTCTGTTACCACCAAGACTCCCATGAGAAAAGTATGGAACATGATACAAAAATTAAAAAACAAGAATAATAAACCCAGAACCCACCACTTAAAGGGAGATGGTACAACTTTAACCTCTCCCAGAGATATTAGTAATAGTCTGGCCTGGAATTTCTCTCAGAAATCATCCTCTGAGAACTACACCACAGAATTCCAGAACATAAAGGCCCAGGTAGAGACGGTACCTCTTAACTTCTCTTCACAGAATCTGGAAGACTACAATCAACCTTTCTCCTTGGAGGAACTTAATGCCTCCTTGGAAAAGGCCAATGAGTCAGCCTGTGGTCCGGACCAGATCTATTACAAATTAATTAAACAACTTCCAAAAATATCTCTGAACGTCCTCTTGGATTTATTTAATCATATATGATCAACTGGTTCATTTCCTCCTTCCTGGAGGGAGGCGTGCATTATCCCGGTCCCCAAACCCGGCAAGGATCATTCCGATCCATCGAATTACAGACCTATTGCTTTAACGAGCTGTGTCTGTAAGACGATGGAAAGGATGATCAATGACCGCCTTGTCTGGTATCTGGAGGAGAATAAGCTCCTCGCAAACATTCAGTGCGGATTCAGACCAGGTCGGTCAACTGCTGATCACTTGGTGCCGTTTGAGACCTTTATAAGAAATGCCTTTGTGCGCAAGAAACATGCTGTGTCGGTCTTCTTCGATTTGGAGAAGGCCTATGATACCACCTGGAAACACGGCATTCTTAAAGATCTTTTTGGTATGGGGCTCAAAGGGCACCTGCCAAACTTTGTTGCAAACTTTTTACAAGATCGCTCGTTCAGGGTGCGAGTGGGCTCCACATTATCGGATTCATTCGAACAAGAAATGGGAGTCCCACAGGGGAGCATCCTGTCCCCAACCCTGTTCAGCATCAAAATCAACAGTTTGGCTGACGTCCTACATGACAATGTAGAGGGGTCCATGTATGTGGATGATCTTCTTGTGTGTTACAGTTCCAGAAACATGGCTACTATTGAGAGACAATTACAGGCGTCTCTCAATGAGATCGAGAAGTGGGCCAATGAGAATGGGTTTCGCTTCTCAGCTACCAAGACCGTAGCCATGCACTTCTGTAACCTCAGGAAGCTCCACTTGGACCCCGACCTTAAGTTCTATGGTAAACCATTGAAGGTGGTCAAGGAGACTAAATTCCTTGGCCTCATCTATGACCATAAACTTAATTTTGTGCCCCATATTAAAATGTTAAAAGCCAAGTGCACAAAGGCATTAGATATTATAAAGGTCCTCTCCAGCACTGACTGGGGGGCGGACCGGGATATTCTTTTGAATCTTTACAGGTCTATGGTTCGGTCCATTTTGGACTACGGATCTTTTGTGTATGGTGGTGCTAGGAAAGCATACATACAGATGCTTGATCCTGTGCACCACCAGGGACTCCGACTCTGCCTGGGGGCTTTCAGGACCTCTCCTGTCGAGAGTTTGTATGTGGAGGCAAACGAACCTTCACTCTCGAACAGGAGAATCAAACTAGGTCTCCAATATGCCACGAAACTGAAAGCCCATCCCACGAACCCTGCCCACGACTGTGTTTTCCAACCGTTATTCGAGGACTTCTATGCAGCCTCTCCTAGCCGGATTCCATCGTTTGGTCTCCGCATAAGGCCCCATCTAGAGGCTGCGGGCATAGACTTGGAGGAGGTCGCAACAGTAAGACCTCCCCGTGCTCCACCTTGGCTGACAAGCAGGCCAAGGTTCATCTATGACATCCGCCAGCACGACAAGTCTACCATGAATCCTCTAATAATCCAACAACAATTTGCTGAGATTAAAAATAACTTTGCAGAACATAGCTTCCTTTACACAGATGGATCGAAGGATGACGGTCGGGTTGCTACTGCGGCAGTGTTTGGCCGTAATGTTGCTTCCTTCTGCCTTCCTTCATCCAGTTCAATTTTTTCTGCCGAGGCTCGAGCAATTCTTCTGGCCATGGACATGATCGCTACACATGACTTGGACAAGTCCGTCATCTGTAGCGATTCTTTGTCGAGCCTCTTGGCTATTGAACACAGGAAATTTAAAAACCCGTTAATTTGTAACATTCTACACATACATGATTTGTTAACATCTGCGGGTAAGGAAGTCGTGTTCTGCTGGGTGCCCAGTCATTGTGGCATCTATGGTAACACAGTCGCGGACAGTGAAGCCAAATCTGCTTTGACCAAACCAGTATCTTCGGTCGAAGTACCATATTCTGACTTCAGACCGAAGATAGTCAAATACATCAAACAGATTTGGCAAACTTCGTGGGATGAACAGAAACGACAAAATAATAAACTGGCTCAAATCCAGGCAGAGGTCGGTCTTACCACTTTTCCTTCTTCTCTTTCTAGGAAAGAAAAGGTGGTTTTATCTAGATGTCGAATTGGCCATTCTTTTCTATCACACAGACATGTACTCACGGGGGATCCCCATCCGTGGTGCATCCCTTGTGATGGCCAATTCGACATCAAACATGTTCTTTTAGAGTGTGTGGAGTTTGCCATGGTGAGAAATCGCCTGTTCAAGGCAAACTCCATGAATGAGCTTTTCACCAAGGTGAAAAGCCCTATTATAATAACATTTTTGAAACAGATTGGTTTATACCATAAAATTTGAATTTTTACTGTAATATACATACTTTCATATACTATTTTTGGAGATCATTTTAAAATTGCATGTCCTTTTAACCTCCAAAATAGTGATTTACACTCTTTTTAACATATTTCATAAATTTATTTCCGTCTTTTTATTTTATTGTAATTTTGATGTAAATGGGCCTGTCTGATTAAAACTTCTTTTCGCCGCCATATAAGTGAAATAATCTTGAGTGCGGCGTAAAACTCCAATCAATAAATCAACCATTGGAATGGGGTTGGAGAGTTCACATAGTAGGTCAATTGATCATGTGACTTTTAAGCTTTCAACATTACAACACCACCGTACCTGGCATTTGCTTGCATCTATGTGCTTTTTGTTATTCTCTTACACTTAGCTAGAGCTATTGTTAGTTACATCACACATTTAAACACTAGCAGCTATTGGAAACGCCCTGTGGAACGTATCACAGTGGCCAGTTCAAAGTGAATCGGATCGACAGGGAACGTCGCCATTTTGACAGTTTTCGTAAAAATGGGACTTTTTTGTGAAATTGACTTTACATTTCCGTAACTAGTTTAATGTTTTCTTAAATTCAAAATATATATTCACGTACAGCGTGATGTCAGGATTTTTATATTTATTTGATAGCTTTTAAAAATGTTACCCTAGATCGCACGCGAAAATCCCGGTAAAGTCGTACGAGGTCTATTTTAGCCACGTCTAAAGGAGATCTCGCGAGAATATGATTGTATTCGAAGCTGCATGCAAACCTTGATACAGCGCGAGTTTAACTTGCGAGTCGAAAACGATATGCGTCATTCTTTCTTGAGATTTTGACTCATAAAGAGTTGCCCGCCATGTTTGACGATAACCAATACAGTTCTAAAACATCACATACCGCAAAATGTACAATTTTGGCGATGAACATGGCGATTCTTTCTGTTCTTGTTGATTTAGTCTGTCTAAAAGTTTCCAGCGGTTGAGAGAAAATTGACCTGCCTATGTGTCATATATTCGGAAACCACGATCTATCCCACAGTAATATGAGCCTCGCTCGGTCTGAGAGGAGGTTCACACTTCCGAAGCCTCATGTAAATAGATGTTCAAATTGCCGAACTTTCCATGTGGTTCTCGATCGAGAATTTACCGTAAAAAGACATTTAAATTGAAAAATACATTAATTGTGTACAAATTAGCATTGTTTGAATATAAGACACATGTTAAGAGACACATTGCAAACACTTAGATAACTATTTAATCACTCTTTCATGCTTATTGATGAAAACATAGATCAAAGAATCGCTGTGCCATCACGTTCACTGGCGGAGGGATAAAGACAATTTGTACATAATAACGTTGGCAGTAAGTTGGTGACATCGTAAATTCGCTACTATTCTCATATAACTTTGTTTCCCACTCTTTCCCTCTACATACCCTCAAAGGAACCTTGTTCCGCTGCGCTCCACGGCCGCTCCAAAAAGTGACTTAAACTGTCATCATGCTGATGTGTTTGTATTAAAACTTAATTATAGGCTATGTTTTATCGACATGTTTAACTAAAACACTTTTAAATGTTGCTAGTTTTCTAAATGTACACTAACTTGGTGTTTTGAACTAATCTAGGTATAATATGAGTAAACCTTTACCCCAGTTATTAAAAGTTTGTTTGCTTCTAGAATATATCGCTTCACGCATTCTAGAAGCTGTAGGGTTTTTTTTGCCAGTTTTTTATTATCTAATTTTTGAAAGAACAAATTAGAAGCATTTTAAGCGCGACCGGTATAAATACGGTACGTTATTTGAGTGTTTAGAAGTGAGACCTAGATTGAAAGAGCGTTCGTTCTAGGAAGGAGAATTTGGACCAGTTCCGTATCGAACGAGCAAAGTCTCGCCGATTACTTAAATCCAAGAGGCGCCTGTGCTGGCGTGATTTTGTATCTTCTGTTACCACCAAGACTCCCATGAGAAAAGTATGGAACATGATACAAAAATTAAAAAACAAGAATAATAAACCCAGAACCCACCGCTTAAAGGGAGATGGTACAACTTTAACCTCTCCCAGAGATATTAGTAATAGTCTGGCCTGGAATTTCTCTCAGAAATCATCCTCTGAGAACTACACCACAGAATTCCAGAACATAAAGGCCCAGGTAGAAACGGTACCTCTTAACTTCTCTTCACAGAATCTGGAAGACTACAATCAACCTTTCTCCTTGGAGGAACTTAATGCCTCCTTGGAAAAGGCCAATGAGTCAGCCTGTGGTCCGGACCAGATCTATTACAAATTAATTAAACAACTTCCAAAAATATCTCTGAACGTCCTCTTGGATTTATTTAATCATATATGGTCAACTGGTTCATTTCCTCCTTCCTGGAGGGAGGCGTGCATTATCCCGGTCCCCAAACCCGGCAAGGATCATTCCGATCCATCGAATTACAGACCTATTGCTTTAACGAGCTGTGTCTGTAAGACGATGGAAAGGATGATCAATGACCGCCTTGTCTGGTATCTGGAGGAGAATAAGCTCCTCGCAAACATTCAGTGCGGATTCAGACCAGGTCGGTCAACTGCTGATCACTTGGTGCGGTTTGATACCTTTATTAGAAATGCCTTTGTGCGCAAGAAACATGCTGTGTCGGTCTTCTTCGATTTGGAGAAGGCCTATGATACCACCTGGAAACACGGCATTCTTAAAGATCTTTTTGGTATGGGGCTCAAAGGGCACCTGCCAAACTTTGTTGCAAACTTTTTACAAGATCGCTCGTTCAGGGTGCGAGTGGGCTCCACATTATCGGATTCATTCGAACAAGAAATGGGAGTCCCACAGGGGAGCATCCTGTCCCCAGCCCTGTTCAGCATCAAAATCAACAGTTTGGCTGGCGTCCTACATGACAATGTAGAGGGGTCCATGTATGTGGATGATCTTCTTGTGTGTTACAGTTCCAGAAACATGGCTACTATTGAGAGACAATTACAGGCGTCTCTCAATGAGATCGAGAAGTGGGCCAATGAGAATGGGTTTCGCTTCTCAGCTACCAAGACCGTAGCCATGCACTTCTGTAACCTCAGGAAGCTCCATTTGGACCCCGACCTTAAGTTCTATGGTAAACCATTGAAGGTGGTCAAGGAGACTAAATTCCTTGGCCTCATCTATGACCATAAACTTAATTTTGTGCCCCATATTAAAATGTTAAAAGCCAAGTGCACAAAGGCATTAGATATTATAAAGGTCCTCTCCAGCACTGACTGGGGGGCGGACCGGGATATTCTTTTGAATCTTTACAGGTCTATGGTTCGGTCCATTTTGGACTACGGATCTTTTGTGTATGGTGGTGCTAGGAAAGCATACATACAGATGCTTGATCCTGTGCACCACCAGGGACTCCGACTCTGCCTGGGGGCTTTCAGGACCTCTCCTGTCGAGAGTTTGTATGTGGAGGCAAACGAACCTTCACTCTCGAACAGGAGAATCAAACTAGGTCTCCAATATGTCACGAAACTGAAAGCCCATCAACCGAACCCTGCCCACGACTGTGTTTTCCAACCGTTATTCGAGGACTTCTATGCAGCCTCTCCTAGCCGGATTCCATCGTTTGGTCTCCGCATAAGGCCCCATCTAGAGGCTGCGGGCATAGACTTGGAGGAGGTCGCAACAGTAAGACCTCCCCGTGCTCCACCTTGGCTGACAAGCAGGCCAAGGTTCATCTATGACATCCGCCAGCACGACAAGTCTACCATGAATCCTCTAATAATCCAACAACAATTTGCTGAGATTAAAAATAACTTTGCAGAACATAGCTTCCTTTACACAGATGGATCGAAGGATGACGGTCGGGTTTCTACTGCGGCAGTGTTTGGCCGTAATGTTGCTTCCTTCTGCCTTCCTTCATCCAGTTCAATTTTTTCTGCCGAGGCTCGAGCAATTCTTCTGGCCATGGACATGATCGCTACACATGACTTGGACAAGTCCGTCATCTGTAGCGATTCTTTGTCGAGCCTCTTGGCTATTGAACACAGGAAATTTAAAAACCCGTTAATTTGTAACATTCTACACATACATGATTTGTTAACATCTGCGGGTAAGGAAGTCGTGTTCTGCTGGGTGCCCAGTCATTGTGGCATCTATGGTAACACAGTCGCGGACAGTGAAGCCAAATCTGCTTTGACCAAACCAGTATCTTCGGTCGAAGTACCATATTCTGACTTCCGACCGAAGATAGTCAAATACATCAAACAGATTTGGCAAACTTCGTGGGATGAACAGAAACGACAAAATAATAAACTGGCTCAAATCCAGGCAGAGATCGGTCTTACCACTTTTCCTTCTTCTCTTTCTAGGAAAGAAAAGGTGGTTTTATCTAGATGTCGAATTGGCCATTCTTTTCTATCACACAGACATGTACTCACGGGGGATCCCCATCCGTGGTGCATCCCTTGTGATGGCCAATTCGACATCAAACATGTTCTTTTAGAGTGTGTGGAGTTTGCCATGGTGAGAAATCGCCTGTTCAAGGCAAACTCCATGAATGAGCTTTTCACCAAGGTGAAAAGCCCTATTATAATAACATTTTTAAAACAGATTGGTTTATACCATAAAATTTGAATTTTTACTGTAATATACATACTTTCATATACTATTTTTGGAGATCATTTTAAAATTGCATGTCCTTTTAACCTCCAAAATAGTGATTTACACTCTTTTTAACATATTTCATAAATTTATTTCCGTCTTTTTATTTTATTGTAATTTTGATGTAAATGGGCCTGTCTGATTAAAACTTCTTTTCGCCGCCATATAAGTGAAATAATCTTGAGTGCGGCGTAAAACTCCAATCAATCAATCAACCATTGGAATGGGGTTGGAGAGTTCACATAGTAGGTCAATTGATCATATGACTTTTAAGCTTTCAACATTACAACACCACCGTACCTGGCATTTGCTTGCATCTACGTGCTTTTTGTTATTCTCTTACACTTAGCTAGAGCTATTGTTAGTTACATCACACATTTAAACACTAGCAGCTATTGGAAACGCCCTGTGGAACGTATCACAGTGGCCAGTTCAAAGTGAATCGGATCGACAGGGAACGTCGCCATTTTGACAGTTTTCGTAAAAATGGGACTTTTTTGTGAAATTGACTTTACATTTCCGTTACTAGTTTAATGTTTTCTTAAATTCAAAATATATATTCACGTACAGCGTGATGTCAGGATTTTTATATTTATTTGATAGCTTTTAAAAATGTTACCCTAGATCGCACGCGAAAATCCCGGTAAAGTCGTACGAGGTCTATTTTAGCCACGTCTAAAGGAGATCACGCGAGAATATGATTGTATTCGAAGCTGCATGCAAACCTTGATACAGCGCGAGTTTAACTTGCGAGTCGAAAACGATATGCGTCATTCTTTCTTAAGATTTTGACTCATAAAGAGTTGCCCGCCATGTTTGACGATAACCAATACAGTTCTAAAACATCACATACCGCAAAATGTACAATTTTGGCGATGAACATGGCGATTCTTTCTGTTCTTGTTGATTTAGTCTGTCTAAAAGTTTCCAGCGGTTGAGAGAAAATTGACCTGCCTATGTGTCATATATTCGGAAACCACGATCTATCCCACAGTAATATGAGCCTCGCTCGGTCTGAGAGGAGGTTCACACTTCCGAAGCCTCATGTAAATAGATGTTCAAATTGCCGAACTTTCCATGTGGTTCTCGATCGAGAATTTACCGTAAAAAGACATTTAAATTGAAAAATACATTAATTGTGTACAAATTAGCATTGTTTGAATATAAGACACATGTTAAGAGACACATTGCAAACACTTAGATAACTATTTAATCACTCTTTCATGCTTATTGATGAAAACATAGATCAAAGAATCGCTGTGCCATCACGTTCACTGGCGGAGGGATAAAGACAATTTGTACATAATAACGTTGGCAGTAAGTTGGTGACATCGTAAATTCGCTACTATTCTCATATAACTTTGTTTCCCACTCTTTCCCTCTACATACCCTCAAAGGAACCTTGTTCCGCTGCGCTCCACGGCCGCTCCAAAAAGTGACTTAAACTGTCATCATGCTGATGTGTTTGTATTAAAACTTAATTATAGGCTATGTTTTATCGACATGTTTAACTAAAACACTTTTAAATGTTGCTAGTTTTCTAAATGTACACTAACTTGGTGTTTTGAACTAATCTAGGTATAATATGAGTAAACCTTTACCCCAGTTATTAAAAGTTTGTTTGCTTCTAGAATATATCGCTTCACGCATTCTAGAAGCTGTAGGGTTTTTTTTGCCAGTTTTTTATTATCTAATTTTTGAAAGAACAAATTAGAAGCATTTTAAGCGCGACCGGTATAAATACGGTACGTTATTTGAGTGTTTAGAAGTGAGACCTAGATTGAAAGAGCGTTCGTTCTTGTTATTTACTTTTTGTTTACTTTTCGAGCATTGTTTGCTTGACTTCGGCCACAGACTGCAAGGATTTTCCTCATTTCATCTTCACTATTCTATGTTTTCGATCAACTTCTAAGCTTCTTATTGTTCCGAAAAGGGTGATTTTTTGCAGTTTATGCTACTTTAAAGAAATGTTATCTGTTGTTTTATTTAAATGGATCGTAAATTATTCTTTGGGTTAATAGAAACAAGATGTAAAGCTTTCTGCAACTTTATATTTAAGTAAATGAATTATGAAATTTATATTTACCTGTCCCTAGACAGCCAACGTAGTTTGCCTCAACACCAAATACGTTGTCATCCTTAGTGATGACAACAGCATTTTGACGCTTTTTCTTGTTAAACACCAATATTTTCCCGATAGATGCTTTCACATCTATATCCAGTGCACTGAGGACGGAAAACCTGTCTATCAGGCTTGCAGACATTGTAAATCTTTAAGTATCCTGCAATCAGAGAAAAATGAATCATGTACATGTATATGGATCCTGTACTTAATCAAAATAATAACTTAAAAAATTGAACATTTTTCACAATTTGCTTTATGTAAATCATATCCATTTCATTTAACTCCTCTTACATTATACTATATATTTTCTTTTTTATAAAACTACTCCTGTTGTTGCACATATTCCAGTGTGATGTTGTTTGATTTCTCTTATACACTAAAATGAACAACTGCTTTCGAAAGGCGGGGTGTGTAATGGCAACATGTTCGCAACCGTCTGTGTGCCCGCATTCATTTCGGGCTATAAATCAAATGGTTTTAAAGTAACAGTTCTATTTTTGTTGATGATTATGTGCCATGAATCTTTTTGTCGGCATCCTTTATCAAAACGGTCAATATTTGTGTGACAGGGTTATAACAGGATTAAGAAATGTTAAGCTTTTCATTCAAGAAAACTATTTTATAATTTTACCTCACATAGATTATTGCCTCTCTGTATGGGGCTCTAGGTCATTAACTCATATTAATCGTCTAGAAATTTTACAAAAAAGAGCGATGAGACTTATTTTAGACTGGGATAGTTATGTTACCTCGTCAGAATCATATATGAATCTTAACTGGTATCCCTTAACTTTAAGATTGTTATTAACTCCAATTGCTCTAAGGTACAGTTCTATATTTTTTGTTTATGACCCGACAACTGGATGGCAACGTGTCATGACGTTGGTTTTCTCATATATGTGATTACTATGTTTCAAATTTACCTGATTACCATTCTTCGGGAGTTGTTTATTTCTTTTTTTTGGTGTGCCCATAGTTAGAACTGGGATGAATATCCCAGGCTAGAACAAATCAAATTTACCGTGAATTACTAAACAAACAATATTCATGTGCCAGCAGTTGGTTAGACTGTTTTACTATCAGGTCATTATAATATTTACTATAATGGATTACATCCAATGGTGTAGTGTCGAATTTACTGTAAATATACAGCATTTATGGGTGGAAGTGAAATTTCACGTCCTGCTGTTAATATATTGACGTATTTCTTTACTGCAATGCCTTTCACTGAAAAGTGTTTTGGGGGCGTATATTGAGTTCACCGGAACTTTTGTTAAGATGTATTTTACAAAGCACCATGTTCCTGAAGCTACAAATGTTTAACATGGAATGAAAAAAATTATATTAAAATAATAGGTTGAAAATTGAAATACTAGGCTTGATAATTTAAGATATATATATACATATAGCATTCATGTCAAAAGAGAATTGCCCATTAAAGTCAGGTGTGCTATCAAGATAACAGTCACTACATTTTTCCAATAAATGGTCGAAATGATTTCATTATCTAGCTCATTTATTATTGAGGATTGAGGAAAGTGAAATGTAAACTGACAGGAAGAACATAACATAATAGTCCACATGTGATAAGAGCTTACTTCACTCAAATTGCATTTTTCTTAAACTGTTTAATAAAAATGTCTAAAGAATTATTGACGAACATTGTAAACGCCGTCCACTTACATGTACCTTACCGAAATCAGCACTTAATTTACCGTACCACTTTAGATTTTTAATTTACATTAAAGTTAAGCGATCTCGTAATGGCGATTCAAGATGCCCGTATAAGTATGACGACAAGAATGTTAAAGCAAACCACAGAGTTTGAACACGGGTTACACCAATGGGTCATGCTGCAGGGAGTGACTTGTTATTGCTTTGTTACCTATCCGCTATAATACAGTAAAAGATGACTTCTCCTACAGCTATAGCAGGACAATATTTCGACTATGAAATATCAGTAGAATTAAATGTAAGGATAAGAGAACTGTATAGTGGGCGAAATGTTAGAAGGGCCAGTTATCTGACCCGAAACCCAATGAGGTAATTTTATAGTGGGACAAATGTCAGATGAATTATCATGTTGAAAAAACCTCACATGATCCATATACCAAATTGTGCGCCTATAAAGTGACTGTGAGGTCAAAGTGGGGTGAAATGATCCATTAACCAATGCAATTAATATCCAATGAAATAAAATTTCTGGTGAGACACTTGTCAAACGAGATCAATATAAAAAAATACTGCAGCAACTGTTTCCTTTGTCAAATAGCCGCAATGTAGCCAAAGTGAGGAGAAGAAATTCACAAAAAGTAGATTTTGAGAAGACCCTTGGAACTATTTTCCAGTATTCTATACATAAAACGACTTGTATATTTTTGCCTACATCCAGAACGATGGGCCAGCACAGCCAATGAATCCACTAGATAATGGTGAAAATATTGCCAGAAACCTTGTAAGCTTGTCTTTATAAAGCATAGCCAACTGTCGTATGTGATTTGGACGCACTTAATTAGGGCCGGGTTTTAATAAAAATAGCCTTCAGTTGTTTTGTTCTGGCGTCGCAATAAACAGAATTTAAAGAAATGTGTCAATACAATGTGGTAATGTGATGGGACTGGGGATATACAGATTAGATAATGGAAAACAAGTTGAAAAGGTCGGTCACATGAGGGTGGAGATCCAGTATACATCTTGCCGTTACATAATTAAGTGTAAAAATCCATTAAATCCACGAATTATGTGAATCAAAGAATTCAATACTTCCCACGAATAGCATACTGTATATTCGGATATATTATAAGAACCACAAGAACATTAAATATTTATAATTTAAGGCAACACATATTTTCAAGACTGGGTATGGTAAATGTATGTGATCAATTTAAATGGTTATCATTACATAGCTTCTCAACGAAAGAGAGTTCGCAGGAGTTTTGGTGTAGTTTTTCTGTGCCCCTGTCATATATATGTTCTTGGCATATTAAACAGGTTTTGAAAGGAGGCTGTCTGAATTAAAGACTGAAAAAGAATTGTGGATGTATAATGAGACCATGTTAGATAAAGAGAAATCTGAAAGCTGGGTGGGGTTCAGTCTTTGAATTAGATTAGAACACATGTAAAATGACTTCTGTCAGATGTTTTGTAACTCATAAAAACCTTGTTCACATCTGTTAGATCTGTTGGGAACACACAACAAGTCATTTGCCTGAACGAAAATTAGTAAAGGTGTGGTGTGTCAAAACATTAACAGTTCCATAAATGAGAAATGTGTACTATCTTCATGTACAACACTGGGCTATTACTGTTTACTTAATAACTCGGTCATTGCTAGGGCCACATTGACCTACATGTGGATACCTAGTTCCGAGAAATACATGAATTCAATGGCTTCGTGTTCCAGTTTTAGATTTCATCTCTATGAAAACTATTTTTAATTCCATTGACCTTTAGGACAGTAACTCCAGTCAACATTTTAGGTAATTTTAGTCATATGTGAGCATTTAGTTTTTTGGTAAATATAAATATATATTGATTATAAAAATTGCGGTTGATGCAATTTTGTGACGTAGCGATCACGCCAACTTGAGCATTGGAAAATGGTGCCTGACATTTTCATTATAGGCGTTTTACTTTTCAGTGGGTGGACTCACTCGAAACAGTTATACGTGTAGTTTTGTACACACAAACTAATTACAGACACACCTGAATGTCTAGTGGATAATATGTACTGAGGACCTATTTAATACAGTCGTTAGTCAATACATAGCA